>CM075654.1:101094022-101417321 GCA_037953625.1 Crotalaria pallida | reverse complement strand
CTAGACCATTCTAAGCCTTTAGATTACTCTCTTAACCATTCTACACTTGTTAGAACCTCCAGGACTCATGCTACACCCTCTACGTCCCTTGGGTACCAAGCAATGTTTATGATCATTCTAATGGTTCTTATAAGTCCTAATACACATTCCTAGACCATTCTAAGCCTTTAGAGTACTCTCTTAACCATTCTACACTTGTTAGAACCTCCAAGGACTCATGCTACACCCTCTACGTCCCTTGGGGTACCAAGCAATGTTTAGGATCATTCTAATGGTTCTTATAAGTCCTTAATACACATTCCTAGACCATTCTAAGCTTTAGATTACTCTCTTAACCATTCTACACTTGTTAGAACCTCCAAGGACTCATGCTACACCCTCTACGTCCCTTGGGGTACCAAGCAATGTTTAGGATCATTCTAATGGTTCTTATAAGTCCTAATACACATTCCTAGACCATTCTAAGCCTTTAGATTACTCTCTTAACCATTCTACACTTGTTAGAAACCTCCCAAAGGACTCATGCTACACCCTCTAAGTCCCTTGGGGTACCAAGCAATGTTTAGGATCATTCTAATGTTCGTATATGTCTTAATACACATTCTAGACCATTCTAAGCCTTTAGATTACTCTCTTAACCATTCTACACTTGTTTGAACCTCCAAAGGACTCATGCTACACCCTCTAAGTCCCTTCGGGTACCAAGCAATGTTTAGGATCACACTAATGGTTCTTATATGTCCTAATACACATTCCTAGACCATTCTAAGCCTTTAGAATACTCTCTTAACCATTCTACACTTGTTAGAACCTCCAAGCACTCATGCTACACCCTCTACGTCCTTTGGGGTACCAAGCAATGTTTAGGATCATTCTAAATGTTCGTATATGTCTTAATACACATTCCTAGACATCTAAGCCTTTAGATTACTCTCTTACCATTCTACACTTGTTTGAACCTCCAAAGGACTCATGCTACACCCTCTAAGTCCCTTCGGGTACCAAGCAATGTTTAGGATTATACTAATGGTTTTTATAAGTCCTAATAAACATTCCTAGACCCTTCTAAGCCTTTAGAGAACTCTCTTAACCATTCTACACTTGTTAGAACCTCCAAGGACTCATGCTACACCCTCTACAGCCCTTGGGGTACCAAGCAATGTTTAGGATCATTCTAATGGTTCTTATAAGTCCTAATACACATTCCTAGACCATTCTAAGCCCTTTAGAATAACTCTCTTAACCATTCTACACTTGTTAGAACCTCCAAGGACTCATGCTACACCCTCTACGTCCCTTGGGGTACCAAGCAATGTTTAGGATCATTCTAATGGTTCTTATAAGTCCTATACACATTCCTAGACCATTCTAAGCCTTTAGAATACTCTCTTAACCATTATACACTTGTTAGAACGTCCAAGGACTCATCCTACACTCTCTACGTCCATTAGGGTACCAAGCAATGTTTAGGATCATTGTAATGTTCTTATATGTCTTAATACACATTCCTAGACCATTCTAAGCCTTTAGATTACTCTCTTAACCATTCTACACTTGTTAGAACCTCCAAGGACTCATGCTACACCCTCTAAGTCCCTTCGGGTACCAAGCAATGTTTAGGATCATACTAATGGTTCTTATATGTCCCTAATACACATTCCTAGACCATTCTAAGCCTTTAGATTACTCTCTTAACCATTCTACACTTGTTAGAACCTCCAAGGACTCATGCTACACCCTCTACGTCCCTTGGGGTACCAAGCAATGTTTAGTATCATTCTAATGGTTCTTATAAGTCCTAATACACATTCCTAGACCATTCTAAGCCTTTAGAATACTCTCTTAACCATTATTCACTTGTTAGAACGTCCAAGGACTCATCCTACACTCTCTACGTCCCAAGGGGTACCAAGCAATGTTTAGGATCATTCTAAATGTTCGTTTATGTCTTAATACACATTCCTAGACCATTCTAAGCCTTTAGATTACTCTCTTAACCATTCTACACTTGTTAGAACCTCCAAGGACTCATGCTACACCCTCTACGTCCCTTGGGGTACCAAGCAATGTTTAGGATCATTCTAATGGTTCTTCTAAGTCCTAATACACATTCCTAGACCATTCTAAGCCTTTAGAATACTCTCTTAACCATTATACACTTGTTAGAACGTCCAAGGACTCATCCTACACTCTCTACGTCCATTAGGGTACCAAGCAATGTTTAGGATCATTCTAAATGTTCGTATATGTCTTAATACACATTCCTAGACCATTCTAAGCCTTTAGATTACTCTCTTAACCATTCTACACTTGTTAGAACCTCCAAGGACTCATGCTACACCCTCTAAGTCCCTTCGGGTACCAAGCAATGTTTAGGATTATACTAATGGTTCTTATAAGTCCTAATAAACATTCCTAGACCATTCTAAGCCTTTAGAGAACTCTCTTAACCATTCTACACTTGTTAGAACCTCCAAGGACTCATGCTACACCCTCTACGTCCCTTGGGGTACCAAGCAATGTTTAGGATCATTCTAATGGTTCTTATAAGTCCTAATACACATTCCTAGACCATTCTAAGCCTTTAGAATACTCTCTTAACCATTCTACACTTGTTAGAACCTCCAAGGACTCATGCTACACCCTCTACGGCCCTTGGGGTACCAAGCAATGTTTAGGATCATTCTAATGGTTCTTATAAGTCCTAATACACATTCCTAGACCATTCTAAGCCTTTAGAATACTCTCTTAACCATTATACACTTGTTAGAACGTCCAAGGACTCATCCTACACTCTCTACGTCCATTAGGGTACCAAGCAATGTTTAGGATCATTGTAAATGTCTTAATACACATTCCTAGACCATTCTAAGCCTTTAGATTACTCTCTTAACCATTCTACACTTGTTAGAACCTCCAAGGACTCATGCTACACCCTCTAAGTCCCTTCGGGTACCAAGCAATGTTTAGGATTATACTAATGGTTCTTATAAGTCCTAATAAACATTCCTAGACCATTCTAAGCCTTTAGAGAACTCTCTTAACCATTCTACACTTGTTAGAACCTCCAAGGACTCATGCTACACCCTCTACGTCCCTTGGGGTACCAAGCAATGTTTAGGATCATTCTAATGGTTCTTATAAGTCCTAATACACATTCCTAGACCATTCTAAGCCTTTAGATTACTCTCTTAACCATTCTACACTTGTTAGAACCTCCAAGGACTCATGCTACACCCTCTACGTCCCTTGGGGTACCAAGCAATGTTTAGGATCATTCTAATGGTTCTTATAAGTCCTAATACACATTCCTAGACCATTCTAAGCCTTTAGAATACTCTCTTAACCATTCTACACTTGTTAGAACCTCCAAGGACTCATGCTACACCCTCTACGTCCCTTGGGGTACCAAGCAATGTTTAGGATCATTCTAAATGTTCGTATATGTCTTAATACACATTCCTAGACCATTCTAAGCCTTTAGATTACTCTCTTAACCATTCTACACTTGTTAGAACCTCCAAGGACTCATGCTACACCCTCTAAGTCCCTTCGGGTACCAAGCAATGTTTAGGATTATACTAATGGTTCTTATAAGTCCTAATAAACATTCCTAGACCATTCTAAGCCTTTAGAGAACTCTCTTAACCATTCTACACTTGTTAGAACCTCCAAGGACTCATGCTACACCCTCTACGTCCCTTGGGGTACCAAGCAATGTTTAGGATCATTCTAATGGTTCTTATAAGTCCTAATACACATTCCTAGACCATTCTAAGCCTTTAGATTACTCTCTTAACCATTCTACACTTGTTAGAACCTCCAAGGACTCATGCTACACCCTCTACGTCCCTTGGGGTACCAAGCAATGTTTAGGATCATTCTAATGGTTCTTATAAGTCCTAATACACATTCCTAGACCATTCTAAGCCTTTAGAATACTCTCTTAACCATTCTACACTTGTTAGAACCTCCAAGGACTCATGCTACACCCTCTACGTCCCTTGGGGTACCAAGCAATGTTTAGGATCATTCTAAATGTTCGTATATGTCTTAATACACATTCCTAGACCATTCTAAGCCTTTAGATTACTCTCTTAACCATTCTACACTTGTTTGAACCTCCAAGGACTCATGCTACACCCTCTAAGTCCCTTCGGGTACCAAGCAATGTTTAGGATTATACTAATGGTTCTTATAAGTCCTAATAAACATTCCTAGACCATTCTAAGCCTTTAGAGAACTCTCTTAACCATTCTACACTTGTTAGAACCTCCAAGGACTCATGCTACACCCTCTACGTCCCTTGGGGTACCAAGCAATGTTTAGGATCATTCTAATGGTTCTTATAAGTCCTAATACACATTCCTAGACCATTCTAAGCCTTTAGAATACTCTCTTAACCATTCTACACTTGTTAGAACCTCCAAGGACTCATGCTACACCCTCTACGTCCCTTGGGGTACCAAGCAATGTTTAGGATCATTCTAATGGTTCTTATAAGTCCTAATACACATTCCTAGACCATTCTAAGCCTTTAGAATACTCTCTTAACCATTATACACTTATTAGAACGTCCAAGGACTCATCCTACACTCTCTACGTCCATTAGGGTACCAAGCAATGTTTAGGATCATTGTAAATGTCTTAATACACATTCCTAGACCATTCTAAGCCTTTAGATTACTCTCTTAACCATTCTACACTTGTTAGAACCTCCAAGGACTCATGCTACACCCTCTAAGTCCCTTCGGGTACCAAGCAATGTTTAGGATTATACTAATGGTTCTTATAAGTCCTAATAAACATTCCTAGACCATTCTAAGCCTTTAGATTACTCTCTTAACCATTCTACACTTGTTAGAACCTCCAAGGACTCATGCTACACCCTCTAAGTCCCTTCGGGTACCAAGCAATGTTTAGGATTATACTAATGGTTCTTATAAGTCCTAATAAACATTCCTAGACCATTCTAAGCCTTTAGAGAACTCTCTTAACCATTCTACACTTGTTAGAACCTCCAAGGACTCATGCTACACCCTCTACGTCCCTTGGGGTATCAAGCAATGTTTAGGATCATTCTAATGGTTCTTATAAGTCCTAATACACATTCCTAGACCATTCTAAGCCTTTAGATTACTCTCTTAACCATTCTACACTTGTTAGAACCTCCAAGGACTCATGCTACACCCTCTACGTCCCTTGGGGTACCAAGCAATGTTTAGGATCATTCTAATGGTTCTTATAAGTCCTAATACACATTCCTAGACCATTCTAAGCCTTTAGAATACTCTCTTAACCATTATACACTTGTTAGAACCTCCAAGGACTCATGCTACACCCTCTACGTCCCTTGGGGTACCAAGCAATGTTTAGGATCATTCTAATGGTTCTTATAAGTCCTAATACACATTCCTAGACCATTCTAAGCCTTTAGAATACTCTCTTAACCATTATACACTTGTTAGAACGTCCAAGGACTCATCCTACACTCTCTACGTCCATTAGGGTACCAAGCAATGTTTAGGATCATTGTAAATGTCTTAATACACATTCCTAGACCATTCTAAGCCTTTAGATTACTCTCTTAACCATTCTACACTTTTTAGAACCTCCAAGGACTCATGCTACACCCTCTAAGTCCCTTCGGGTACCAAGCAATGTTTAGGATTATACTAATGGTTCTTATAAGTCCTAATAAACATTCCTAGACCATTCTAAGCCTTTAGAGAACTCTCTTAACCATTCTACACTTGTTAGAACCTCCAAGGACTCATGCTACACCCTCTACGTCCCTTGGGGTACCAAGCAATGTTTAGGATCATTCTAATGGTTCTTATAAGTCCTAATACACATTCCTAGACCATTCTAAGCCTTTAGATTACTCTCTTAACCATTCTACACTTGTTAGAACCTCCAAGGACTCATGCTACACCCTCTACGTCCCTTGGGGTACCAAGCAATGTTTAGGATCATTCTAATGGTTCTTATAAGTCCTAATACACATTCCTAGACCATTCTAAGCCTTTAGAATACTCTCTTAACCATTCTACACTTGTTAGAACCTCCAAGGACTCATGCTACACCCTCTACGTCCCTTGGGGTACCAAGCAATGTTTAGGATCATTCTAATGGTTCTGCTAAGTCCTAATACACATTCCTAGACCATTCTAAGCCTTTAGAATACTCTCTTAACCATTCTACACTTGTTAGAACCTCCAAGGACTCATGCTACACCCTCTACGTCCCTTGGGGTACCAAGCAATGTTTAGGATCATTCTAATGGTTCTTATAAGTCCTAATACACATTCCTAGACCATTCTAAGCCTTTAGAGAACTCTCTTAACCATTCTACACTTGTTAGAACCTCCAAGGACTCATGCTACACCCTCTACGTCCCTTGGGGTACCAAGCAATGTTTAGGATCATTCTAATGGTTCTTATAAGTCCTAATACACATTCCTAGACCATTCTAAGCCTTTAGATTACTCTCTTAACCATTCTACACTTGTTAGAACCTCCAAGGACTCATGCTACACCCTCTACGTCCCTTGGGGTACCAAGCAATGTTTAGGATCATTCTAATGGTTCTTATAAGTCCTAATACACATTCCTAGACCATTCTAAGCCTTTAGATTACTCTCTTAACCATTCTACACTTGTTAGAACCTCCAAGGACTCATGCTACACCCTCTACGTCCCTTGGGGTACCAAGCAATGTTTAGGATCATTCTAATGGTTCTTATAAGTCCTAATACACATTCCTAGACCATTCTAAGCCTTTAGAATACTCTCTTAACCATTCTACACTTGTTAGAACCTCCAAGGACTCATGCTACACCCTCTACGTCCCTTGGGGTACCAAGCAATGTTTAGGATCATTCTAAATGTTCGTATATGTCTTAATACACATTCCTAGACCATTCTAAGCCTTTAGATTACTCTCTTAACCATTCTACACTTGTTTGAACCTCCAAGGACTCATGCTACACCCTCTAAGTCCCTTCGGGTACCAAGCAATGTTTAGGATCATTCTAATGGTTCTTATAAGTCCTAATACACATTCCTAGACCATTCTAAGCCTTTAGATTACTCTCTTAACCATTCTACACTTGTTAGAACCTCCAAGGACTCATGCTACACCCTCTACGTCCCTTGGGGTACCAAGCAATGTTTAGGATCATTCTAATGGTTCTTATAAGTCCTAATACACATTCCTAGACCATTCTAAGCCTTTAGAATACTCTCTTAACCATTCTACACTTGTTAGAACCTCCAAGGACTCATGCTACACCCTCTACGTCCCTTGGGGTACCAAGCAATGTTTAGGATCATTCTAAATGTTCGTATATGTCTTAATACACATTCCTAGACCATTCTAAGCCTTTAGATTACTCTCTTAACCATTCTACACTTGTTTGAACCTCCAAGGACTCATGCTACACCCTCTAAGTCCCTTCGGGTACCAAGCAATGTTTAGGATTATACTAATGGTTCTTATAAGTCCTAATAAACATTCCTAGACCATTCTAAGCCTTTAGAGAACTCTCTTAACCATTCTACACTTGTTAGAACCTCCAAGGACTCATGCTACACCCTCTACGTCCCTTGGGGTACCAAGCAATGTTTAGGATCATTCTAATGGTTCTTATAAGTCCTAATACACATTCCTAGACCATTCTAAGCCTTTAGAATACTCTCTTAACCATTCTACACTTGTTAGAACCTCCAAGGACTCATGCTACACCCTCTACGTCCCTTGGGGTACCAAGCAATGTTTAGGATCATTCTAATGGTTCTTATAAGTCCTAATACACATTCCTAGACCATTCTAAGCCTTTAGAATACTCTCTTAACCATTATACACTTGTTAGAACGTCCAAGGACTCATCCTACACTCTCTACGTCCATTAGGGTACCAAGCAATGTTTAGGATCATTGTAAATGTCTTAATACACATTCCTAGACCATTCTAAGCCTTTAGATTACTCTCTTAACCATTCTACACTTGTTAGAACCTCCAAGGACTCATGCTACACCCTCGAAGTCCCTTCGGGTACCAAGCAATGTTTAGGATTATACTAATGGTTCTTATAAGTCCTAATAAACATTCCTAGACCATTCTAAGCCTTTAGAGAACTCTCTTAACCATTCTACACTTGTTAGAACCTCCAAGGACTCATGCTACACCCTCTACGTCCCTTGGGGTACCAAGCAATGTTTAGGATCATTCTAATGGTTCTTATAAGTCCTAATACACATTCCTAGACCATTCTAAGCCTTTAGATTACTCTCTTAACCATTCTACACTTGTTAGAACCTCCAAGGACTCATGCTACACCCTCTACGTCCCTTGGGGTACCAAGCAATGTTTAGGATCATTCTAATGGTTCTTATAAGTCCTAATACACATTCCTAGACCATTCTAAGCCTTTAGAATACTCTCTTAACCATTCTACACTTGTTAGAACCTCCAAGGACTCATGCTACACCCTCTACGTCCCTTGGGGTACCAAGCAATGTTTAGGATCATTCTAAATGTTCGTATATGTCTTAATACACATTCCTAGACCATTCTAAGCCTTTAGATTACTCTCTTAACCATTCTACACTTGTTAGAACCTCCAAGGACTCATGCTACACCCTCTAAGTCCCTTCGGGTACCAAGCAATGTTTAGGATTATACTAATGGTTCTTATAAGTCCTAATAAACATTCCTAGACCATTCTAAGCCTTTAGAGAACTCTCTTAACCATTCTACACTTGTTAGAACCTCCAAGGACTCATGCTACACCCTCTACGTCCCTTGGGGTACCAAGCAATGTTTAGGATCATTCTAATGGTTCTTATAAGTCCTAATACACATTCCTAGACCATTCTAAGCCTTTAGATTACTCTCTTAACCATTCTACACTTGTTAGAACCTCCAAGGACTCATGCTACACCCTCTACGTCCCTTGGGGTACCAAGCAATGTTTAGGATCATTCTAATGGTTCTTATAAGTCCTAATACACATTCCTAGACCATTCTAAGCCTTTAGAATACTCTCTTAACCATTCTACACTTGTTAGAACCTCCAAGGACTCATGCTACACCCTCTACGTCCCTTGGGGTACCAAGCAATGTTTAGGATCATTCTAAATGTTCGTATATGTCTTAATACACATTCCTAGACCATTCTAAGCCTTTAGATTACTCTCTTAACCATTCTACACTTGTTAGAACCTCCAAGGACTCATGCTACACCCTCTAAGTCCCTTCGGGTACCAAGCAATGTTTAGGATTATACTAATGGTTCTTATAAGTCCTAATAAACATTCCTAGACCATTCTAAGCCTTTAGAGAACTCTCTTAACCATTCTACACTTGTTAGAACCTCCAAGGACTCATGCTACACCCTCTACGTCCCTTGGGGTACCAAGCAATGTTTAGGATCATTCTAATGGTTCTTATAAGTCCTAATACACATTCCTAGACCATTCTAAGCCTTTAGATTACTCTCTTAACCATTCTACACTTGTTAGAACCTCCAAGGACTCATGCTACACCCTCTACGTCCCTTGGGGTACCAAGCAATGTTTAGGATCATTCTAATGGTTCTTATAAGTCCTAATACACATTCCTAGACCATTCTAAGCCTTTAGAATACTCTCTTAACCATTCTACACTTGTTAGAACCTCCAAGGACTCATGCTACACCCTCTACGTCCCTTGGGGTACCAAGCAATGTTTAGGATCATTCTAAATGTTTGTATATGTCTTAATACACATTCCTAGACCATTCTAAGCCTTTAGATTACTCTCTTAACCATTCTACACTTGTTTGAACCTCCAAGGACTCATGCTACACCCTCTAAGTCCCTTCGGGTACCAAGCAATGTTTAGGATTATACTAATGGTTCTTATAAGTCCTAATAAACATTCCTAGACCATTCTAAGCCTTTAGAGAACTCTCTTAACCATTCTACACTTGTTAGAACCTCCAAGGACTCATGCTACACCCTCTACGTCCCTTGGGGTACCAAGCAATGTTTAGGATCATTCTAATGGTTCTTATAAGTGCTAATACACATTCCTAGACCATTCTAAGCCTTTAGAATACTCTCTTAACCATTCTACACTTGTTAGAACCTCCAAGGACTCATGCTACACCCTCTACGTCCCTTGGGGTACCAAGCAATGTTTAGGATCATTCTAAATGTTCGTATATGTCTTAATACACATTCCTAGACCATTCTAAGCCTTTAGATTACTCTCTTAACCATTCTACACTTGTTTGAACCTCCAAGGACTCATGCTACACCCTCTAAGTCCCTTCGGGTACCAAGCAATGTTTAGGATTATACTAATGGTTCTTATAAGTCCTAATAAACATTCCTAGACCATTCTAAGCCTTTAGAGAACTCTCTTAACCATTCTACACTTGTTAGAACCTCCAAGGACTCATGCTACACCCTCTACGTCCCTTGGGGTACCAAGCAATGTTTAGGATCATTCTAATGGTTCTTATAAGTCCTAATACACATTCCTAGACCATTCTAAGCCTTTAGAATACTCTCTTAACCATTCTACACTTGTTAGAACCTCCAAGGACTCATGCTACACCCTCTACGTCCCTTGGGGTACCAAGCAATGTTTAGGATCATTCTAATGGTTCTTATAAGTCCTAATACACATTCCTAGACCATTCTAAGCCTTTAGAATACTCTCTTAACCATTATACACTTGTTAGAACGTCCAAGGACTCATCCTACACTCTCTACGTCCATTAGGGTACCAAGCAATGTTTAGGATCATTGTAAATGTCTTAATACACATTCCTAGACCATTCTAAGCCTTTAGATTACTCTCTTAACCATTCTACACTTGTTAGAACCTCCAAGGACTCATGCTACACCCTCTAAGTCCCTTCGGGTACCAAGCAATGTTTAGGATTATACTAATGGTTCTTATAAGTCCTAATAAACATTCCTAGACCATTCTAAGCCTTTAGAGAACTCTCTTAACCATTCTACACTTGTTAGAACCTCCAAGGACTCATGCTACACCCTCTACGTCCCTTGGGGTACCAAGCAATGTTTAGGATCATTCTAATGGTTCTTATAAGTCCTAATACACATTCCTAGACCATTCTAAGCCTTTAGATTACTCTCTTAACCATTCTACACTTGTTAGAACCTCCAAGGACTCATGCTACACCCTCTACGTCCCTTGGGGTACCAAGCAATGTTTAGGATCATTCTAATGGTTCTTATAAGTCCTAATACACATTCCTAGACCATTCTAAGCCTTTAGATTACTCTCTTAACCATTCTACACTTGTTAGAACCTCCAAGGACTCATGCTACACCCTCTACGTCCCTTGGGGTACCAAGCAATGTTTAGGATCATTCTAATGGTTCTTATAAGTCCTAATACACATTCCTAGACCATTCTAAGCCTTTAGAATACTCTCTTAACCATTCTACACTTGTTAGAACCTCCAAGGACTCATGCTACACCCTCTACGTCCCTTGGGGTACCAAGCAATGTTTAGGATCATTCTAAATGTCTTAATACACATTCCTAGACCATTCTAAGCCTTTAGATTACTCTCTTAACCATTCTACACTTGTTAGAACCTCCAAGGACTCATGCTACACCCTCTAAGTCCCTTCGGGTACCAAGCAATGTTTAGGATTATACTAATGGTTCTTATAAGTCCTAATAAACATTCCTAGACCATTCTAAGCCTTTAGAGAACTCTCTTAACCATTCTACACTTGTTAGAACCTCCAAGGACTCATGCTACACCCTCTACGTCCCTTGGGGTACCAAGCAATGTTTAGGATCATTCTAATGGTTCTTATAAGTCCTAATACACATTCCTAGACCATTCTAAGCCTTTAGATTACTCTCTTAACCATTCTACACTTGTTAGAACCTCCAAGGACTCATGCTACACCCTCTACGTCCCTTGGGGTACCAAGCAATGTTTAGGATCATTCTAATGGTTCTTATAAGTCCTAATACACATTCCTAGACCATTCTAAGCCTTTAGAATACTCTCTTAACCATTCTACACTTGTTAGAACCTCCAAGGACTCATGCTACACCCTCTACGTCCCTTGGGGTACCAAGCAAAGTTTAGGATCATTCTAAATGTTCGTATATGTCTTAATACACATTCCTAGACCATTCTAAGCCTTTAGATTACTCTCTTAACCATTCTACACTTGTTAGAACCTCCAAGGACTCATGCTACACCCTCTAAGTCCCTTCGGGTACCAAGCAATGTTTAGGATTATACTAATGGTTCTTATAAGTCCTAATAAACATTCCTAGACCATTCTAAGCCTTTAGAGAACTCTCTTAACCATTCTACACTTGTTAGAACCTCCAAGGACTCATGCTACACCCTCTACGTCCCTTGGGGTACCAAGCAATGTTTAGGATCATTCTAATGGTTCTTATAAGTCCTAATACACATTCCTAGACCATTCTAAGCCTTTAGAATACTCTCTTAACCATTCTACACTTGTTAGAACCTCCAAGGACTCATGCTACACCCTCTACGTCCCTTGGGGTACCAAGCAATGTTTAGGATCATTCTAATGGTTCTTATAAGTCCTAATACACATTCCTAGACCATTCTAAGCCTTTAGAATACTCTCTTAACCATTCTACACTTGTTAGAACCTCCAAGGACTCATGCTACACCCTCTACGTCCCTTGGGGTACCAAGCAATGTTTAGGATCATTCTAAATGTTCGTATATGTCTTAATACACATTCCTAGACCATTCTAAGCCTTTAGATTACTCTCTTAACCATTCTACACTTGTTAGAACCTCCAAGGACTCATGCTACACCCTCTAAGTCCCTTCGGGTACCAAGCAATGTTTAGGATTATACTAATGGTTCTTATAAGTCCTAATAAACATTCCTAGACCATTCTAAGCCTTTAGAGAACTCTCTTAACCATTCTACACTTGTTAGAACCTCCAAGGACTCATGCTACACCCTCTACGTCCCTTGGGGTACCAAGCAATGTTTAGGATCATTCTAATGGTTCTTATAAGTCCTAATACACATTCCTAGACCATTCTAAGCCTTTAGATTACTCTCTTAACCATTCTACACTTGTTAGAACCTCCAAGGACTCATGCTACACCCTCTACGTCCCTTGGGGTACCAAGCAATGTTTAGGATCATTCTAATGGTTCTTATAAGTCCTAATACACATTCCTAGACCATTCTAAGCCTTTAGAATACTCTCTTAACCATTCTACACTTGTTAGAACCTCCAAGGACTCATGCTACACCCTCTACGTCCCTTGGGGTACCAAGCAATGTTTAGGATCATTCTAAATGTTTGTATATGTCTTAATACACATTCCTAGACCATTCTAAGCCTTTAGATTACTCTCTTAACCATTCTACACTTGTTTGAACCTCCAAGGACTCATGCTACACCCTCTAAGTCCCTTCGGGTACCAAGCAATGTTTAGGATTATACTAATGGTTCTTATAAGTCCTAATAAACATTCCTAGACCATTCTAAGCCTTTAGAGAACTCTCTTAACCATTCTACACTTGTTAGAACCTCCAAGGACTCATGCTACACCCTCTACGTCCCTTGGGGTACCAAGCAATGTTTAGGATCATTCTAATGGTTCTTATAAGTGCTAATACACATTCCTAGACCATTCTAAGCCTTTAGAATACTCTCTTAACCATTCTACACTTGTTAGAACCTCCAAGGACTCATGCTACACCCTCTACGTCCCTTGGGTTACCAAGCAATGTTTAGGATCATTCTAATGGTTCTTATAAGTCCTAATACACATTCCTAGACCATTCTAAGCCTTTAGAATACTCTCTTAACCATTATACACTTGTTAGAACGTCCAAGGACTCATCCTACACTATCTACGTCCATTAGGGTACCAAGCAATGTTTAGGATCATTGTAAATGTCTTAATACACATTCCTAGACCATTCTAAGCCTTTAGATTACTCTCTTAACCATTCTACACTTGTTAGAACCTCCAAGGACTCATGCTACACCCTCTAAGTCCCTTCGGGTACCAAGCAATGTTTAGGATCATACTAATGGTTCTTATATGTCCTAATACACATTCCTAGACCATTCTAAGCCTTTAGAATACTCTCTTAACCATTCTACACTTGTTAGAACCTCCAAGGACTCATGCTACACCCTCTACGTCCCTTGGGGTACCAAGCAATGTTTAGGATCATTCTAATGGTTCTTCTAAGTCCTAATACACATTCCTAGACCATTCTAAGCCTTTAGAATACTCTCTTAACCATTATACACTTGTTAGAACGTCCAAGGACTCATCCTACACTCTCTACGTCCATTAGGGTACCAAGCAATGTTTAGGATCATTCTAAATGTTCGTATATGTCTTAATACACATTCCTAGACCATTCTAAGCCTTTAGATTACTCTCTTAACCATTCTACACTTGTTAGAACCTCCAAGGACTCATGCTACACCCTCTAAGTCCCTTCGGGTACCAAGCAATGTTTAGGATTATACTAATGGTTCTTATAAGTCCTAATAAACATTCCTAGACCATTCTAAGCCTTTAGAGAACTCTCTTAACCATTCTACACTTGTTAGAACCTCCAAGGACTCATGCCACACCCTCTACGTCCCTAGGGGTACCAAGCAAAGTTTAGGATCATTCTAAATGTTCGTATATGTCTTAATACACATTCCTAGACCATTCTAAGCCTTTAGATTACTCTCTTAACCATTCTACACTTGTTAGAACCTCCAAGGACTCATGCTACACCCTCTACGTCCCTTGGGGTACCAAGCAATGTTTAGGATCATTCTAATGGTTCTTATAAGTCCTAATACACATTCCTAGACCATTCTAAGCCTTTAGAATACTCTCTTAACCATTCTACACTTGTTAGAACCTCCAAGGACTCATGCTACACCCTCTACGTCCCTTGGGGTACCAAGCAATGTTTAGGATCATTCTAAATGTTCGTATATGTCTTAATACACATTCCTAGACCATTCTAAGCCTTTAGATTACTCTCTTAACCATTCTACACTTGTTTGAACCTCCAAGGACTCATGCTACACCCTCTAAGTCCCTTCGGGTACCAAGCAATGTTTAGGATTATACTAATGGTTCTTATAAGTCCTAATAAACATTCCTAGACCATTCTAAGCCTTTAGAGAACTCTCTTAACCATTCTACACTTGTTAGAACCTCCAAGGACTCATGCTACACCCTCTACGTCCCTTGGGGTACCAAGCAATGTTTAGGATCATTCTAATGGTTCTTATAAGTCCTAATACACATTCCTAGACCATTCTAAGCCTTTAGATTACTCTCTTAACCATTCTACACTTGTTAGAACCTCCAAGGACTCATGCTACACCCTCTACGTCCCTTGGGGTACCAAGCAATGTTTAGGATCATTCTAATGGTTCTTATAAGTCCTAATACACATTCCTAGACCATTCTAAGCCTTTAGAATACTCTCTTAACCATTCTACACTTGTTAGAACCTCCAAGGACTCATGCTACACCCTCTACGTCCCTTGGGGTACCAAGCAATGTTTAGGATCATTCTAAATGTTCGTATATGTCTTAATACACATTCCTAGACCATTCTAAGCCTTTAGATTACTCTCTTAACCATTCTACACTTGTTTGAACCTCCAAGGACTCATGCTACACCCTCTAAGTCCCTTCGGGTACCAAGCAATGTTTAGGATTATACTAATGGTTCTTATAAGTCCTAATAAACATTCCTAGACCATTCTAAGCCTTTAGAGAACTCTCTTAACCATTCTACACTTGTTAGAACCTCCAAGGACTCATGCTACACCCTCTACGTCCCTTGGGGTACCAAGCAATGTTTAGGATCATTCTAATGGTTCTTATAAGTGCTAATACACATTCCTAGACCATTCTAAGCCTTTAGAATACTCTCTTAACCATTCTACACTTGTTAGAACCTCCAAGGACTCATGCTACACCCTCTACGTCCCTTGGGTTACCAAGCAATGTTTAGGATCATTCTAATGGTTCTTATAAGTCCTAATACACATTCCTAGACCATTCTAAGCCTTTAGAATACTCTCTTAACCATTATACACTTGTTAGAACGTCCAAGGACTCATCCTACACTCTCTACGTCCATTAGGGTACCAAGCAATGTTTAGGATCATTGTAAATGTCTTAATACACATTCCTAGACCATTCTAAGCCTTTAGATTACTCTCTTAACCATTCTACACTTGTTAGAACCTCCAAGGACTCATGCTACACCCTCTAAGTCCCTTCGGGTACCAAGCAATGTTTAGGATCATACTAATGGTTCTTATATGTCCTAATACACATTCCTAGACCATTCTAAGCCTTTAGAATACTCTCTTAACCATTCTACACTTGTTAGAACCTCCAAGGACTCATGCTACACCCTCTACGTCCCTTGGGGTACCAAGCAATGTTTAGGATCATTCTAATGGTTCTTCTAAGTCCTAATACACATTCCTAGACCATTCTAAGCCTTTAGAATACTCTCTTAACCATTATACATTTGTTAGAACGTCCAAGGACTCATCCTACACTCTCTACGTCCATTAGGGTACCAAGCAATGTTTAGGATCATTCTAAATGTTCGTATATGTCTTAATACACATTCCTAGACCATTCTAAGCCTTTAGATTACTCTCTTAACCATTCTACACTTGTTAGAACCTCCAAGGACTCATGCTACACCCTCTAAGTCCCTTCGGGTACCAAGCAATGTTTAGGATTATACTAATGGTTCTTATAAGTCCTAATAAACATTCCTAGACCATTCTAAGCCTTTAGAGAACTCTCTTAACCATTCTACACTTGTTAGAACCTCCAAGGACTCATGCCACACCCTCTACGTCCCTTGGGGTACCAAGCAATGTTTAGGATCATTCTAATGGTTCTTATAAGTCCTAATACACATTCCTAGACCATTCTAAGCCTTTAGAATACTCCCTTAACCATTCTACACTTGTTAGAACCTCCAAGGAATCATGCTACACCCTCTACGTCCCTTGGGGTACCAAGCAATGTTTAGGATCATTCTAATGGTTCTTATAAGTCCTAATACACATTCCTAGACCATTCTAAGCCTTTAGAATACTCTCTTAAGCATTATACACTTGTTAGAACGTCCAAGGACTCATCCTACACTCTCTACGTCCATTAGGGTACCAAGCAATGTTTAGGATCATTCTAAATGTTCGTATATGTCTTAATACACATTCCTAGACCATTCTAAGCCTTTAGATTACTCTCTTAACCATTCTACACTTGTTAGAACCTCCAAGGACTCATGCTACACCCTCTAAGTCCCTTCGGGTACCAAGCAATGTTTAGGATCATACTAATGGTTCTTATATGTCCTAATACACATTCCTAGACCATTCTAAGCCTTTAGAATACTCTCTTAACCATTCTACACTTGTTAGAACCTCCAAGGACTCATGCTACACCCTCTACGTCCCTTGGGGTACCAAGCAATGTTTAGGATCATTCTAATGGTTCTTATAAGTCCTAATACACATTCCTAGACCATTCTAAGCCTTTAGATTACTCTCTTAACCATTCTACACTTGTTAGAACCTCCAAGGACTCATGCTACACCCTCTACGTCCCTTGGGGTACCAAGCAATGTTTAGGATCATTCTAATGGTTCTTATAAGTCCTAATACACATTCCTAGACCATTCTAAGCCTTTAGAATACTCTCTTAACCATTCTATACTTGTTAGAACCTCCAAGGACTCATGCTACACCCTCTACGTCCCTTGGGGTACCAAGCAATGTTTAGGATCATTCTAAATGTTCGTATATGTCTTAATACACATTCCTAGACCATTCTAAGCCTTTAGATTACTCTCTTAACCATTCTACACTTGTTAGAACCTCCAAGGACTCATGCTACACCCTCTACGTCCCTTGGGGTACCAAGCAATGTTTAGGATCATTCTAATGGTTCTTATAAGTCCTAATACACATTCCTAGACCATTCTAAGCCTTTAGAATACTCTCTTAACCATTATACACTTGTTAGAACGTCCAAGGACTCATCCTACACTCTCTACGTCCATTAGGGTACCAAGCAATGTTTAGGATCATTCTAAATGTTCGTATATGTCTTAATACACATTCCTAGACCATTCTAAGCCTTTAGAATACTCTCTTAACCATTATACACTTGTTAGAATGTCCAAGGACTCATCCTACACCCTCTACGTCCCATGGGGTACCAAGCAATGTTTGGGATCATTCTAATTGTTCTTATTAGTCCTAATACACATTCCTAGACCATTCTATGCCTTTAGAATACTCTCTTAACCATTCTACACTTGTTAGAACCTCCAAGGAATCATGCTACACCCTCTACGTCCCTTGGGGTACCAAGCAATGTTTAGGATCATTCTAATGGTTCTTATAAGTCCTAATACACATTCCTAGACCATTCTAAGCCTTTAGAATACTCTCTTAACCATTATACACTTGTTAGAACGTCCAAGGACTCATCCTACACTCTCTACGTCCCAAGGGGTACCAAGCAATGTTTAGGATCATTCTAAATGTTCGTATATGTCTTAATACACATTCCTAGACCATTCTAAGCCTTTAGATTACTCTCTTAACCATTCTACACTTGTTAGAACCTCCAAGGACTCATGCTACACCCTCTACGTCCCTTGGGGTACCAAGCAATGTTTAGGATCATTCTAATTGTTCTTCTAAGTCCTAATACACATTCCTAGACCATTCTAAGCCTTTAGAATACTCTCTTAACCATTATACACTTGTTAGAACGTCCAAGGACTCATGCTACACCCTCTACATCCCATGGGGTACCAAGCAATGTTTAGGATCATTCTAATTGTTCTTATTAGTCCTAATACACATTCCTAGACCATTCTAAGCCTTTAGAATACTCTCTTAACCATTATACACTTGTTAGAACGTCCAAGGACTCATGCTACACCCTCTACATCCCATGGGGTACCAAGCAATGTTTAGGATCATTCTAATGGTTCTTATAAGTCCTAATACACATTCCTAGACCATTCTAAGCCTTTAGAATACTCCCTTAACCATTCTACACTTGTTAGAACCTCCAAGGAATCATGCTACACCCTCTACGTCCCTTGGGGTACCAAGCAATGTTTAGGATCATTCTAATGGTTCTTATAAGTCCTAATACACATTCCTAGACCATTCTAAGCCTTTAGAATACTCTCTTAAGCATTATACACTTGTTAGAACGTCCAAGGACTCATCCTACACTCTCTACGTCCATTAGGGTACCAAGCAATGTTTAGGATCATTCTAAATGTTCGTATATGTCTTAATACACATTCCTAGACCATTCTAAGCCTTTAGATTACTCTCTTAACCATTCTACACTTGTTAGAACCTCCAAGGACTCATGCTACACCCTCTAAGTCCCTTCGGGTACCAAGCAATGTTTAGGATCATACTAATGGTTCTTATATGTCCTAATACACATTCCTAGACCATTCTAAGCCTTTAGAATACTCTCTTAACCATTCTACACTTGTTAGAACCTCCAAGGACTCATGCTACACCCTCTACGTCCCTTGGGGTACCAAGCAATGTTTAGGATCATTCTAATGGTTCTTATAAGTCCTAATACACATTCCTAGACCATTCTAAGCCTTTAGATTACTCTCTTAACCATTCTACACTTGTTAGAACCTCCAAGGACTCATGCTACACCCTCTACGTCCCTTGGGGTACCAAGCAATGTTTAGGATCATTCTAATGGTTCTTATAAGTCCTAATACACATTCCTAGACCATTCTAAGCCTTTAGAATACTCTCTTAACCATTCTATACTTGTTAGAACCTCCAAGGACTCATGCTACACCCTCTACGTCCCTTGGGGTACCAAGCAATGTTTAGGATCATTCTAAATGTTCGTATATGTCTTAATACACATTCCTAGACCATTCTAAGCCTTTAGATTACTCTCTTAACCATTCTACACTTGTTTGAACCTCCAAGGACTCATGCTACACCCTCTAAGTCCCTTCGGGTACCAAGCAATGTTTAGGATCATTCTAATGGTTCTTATAAGTCCTAATACACATTCCTAGACCATTCTAAGCCTGTAGAATACTCTCTTAACCATTATACACTTGTTAGAACGTCCAAGGACTCATGCTACACCGTCTACGTCCCTTGGGGTACCAAGCAATGTTGAGGATCATTCTAATGGTTCTTATAAGTCCTAATACACATTCCTAGACCATTCTAAGCCTTTAGAATACTCTCTTAACCATTCTACACTTGTTAGAACCTCCAAGGACTCATGCTACACCCTCTACGTCCCTTGGGGTACCAAGCAATGTTTAGGATCATTCTAATGGTTCTTATAAGTCCTAATACACATTCCTAGACTATTCTAAGCCTTTAGAATACTCTCTTAACCATTCTACACTTGTTAGAACCTCCAAGGACTCATGCTACACCCTCTACGTCCCTTAGGGTACCAAGCAATGTTTAGGATCATTCTAATGGTTCTTATAAGTCCTAATACACATTCCTAGACCATTCTAAGCCTTTAGAATACTCTCTTAACCATTCTACACTTGTTAGAACCTCCAAGGACTCATGCTACACCCTCTACGTCCCTTGGGGTACCAAGCAATGTTTAGGATCATTCTAATGGTTCTTATAAGTCCTAATACACATTCCTAGACCATTCTAAGCCTTTAGAATACTCTCTTAACCATTATACACTTGTTAGAACGTCCAAGGACTCATCCTACACTCTCTACGTCCATTAGGGTACCAAGCAATGTTTAGGATCATTCTAAATGTTCGTATATGTCTTAATACACATTCCTAGACCATTCTAAGCCTTTAGAATACTCTCTTAACCATTATACACTTGTTAGAATGTCCAAGGACTCATCCTACACCCTCTACGTCCCATGGGGTACCAAGCAATGTTTGGGATCATTCTAATTGTTCTTATTAGTCCTAATACACATTCCTAGACCATTCTATGCCTTTAGAATACTCTCTTAACCATTCTACACTTGTTAGAACCTCCAAGGAATCATGCTACACCCTCTACGTCCCTTGGGGTACCAAGCAATGTTTAGGATCATTCTAATGGTTCTTATAAGTCCTAATACACATTCCTAGACCATTCTAAGCCTTTAGAATACTCTCTTAACCATTATACACTTGTTAGAACGTCCAAGGACTCATCCTACACTCTCTACGTCCCAAGGGGTACCAAGCAATGTTTAGGATCATTCTAAATGTTCGTATATGTCTTAATACACATTCCTAGACCATTCTAAGCCTTTAGATTACTCTCTTAACCATTCTACACTTGTTAGAACCTCCAAGGACTCATGCTACACCCTCTACGTCCCTTGGGGTACCAAGCAATGTTTAGGATCATTCTAATTGTTCTTCTAAGTCCTAATACACATTCCTAGACCATTCTAAGCCTTTAGAATACTCTCTTAACCATTATACACTTGTTAGAACGTCCAAGGACTCATGCTACACCCTCTACATCCCATGGGGTACCAAGCAATGTTTAGGATCATTCTAATTGTTCTTATTAGTCCTAATACACATTCCTAGACCATTCTATGCCTTTAGAATACTCTCTTAACCATTCTACACTTGTTAGAACCTCCAAGGAATCATGCTACACCCTCTACGTCCCTTGGGGTACCAAGCAATGTTTAGTATCATTCTAATGGTTCTTATAAGTCCTAATACACATTCCTAGACCATTCTAAGCCTTTAGAATACTCTCTTAACCATTATACACTTGTTAGAACGTCCAAGGACTCATCCTACACTCTCTACGTCCCAAGGGGTACCAAGCAATGTTTAGGATCATTCTAATGGTTCTTATAAGTCCTAATACACATTCCTAGACCATTCTAAGCCTTTAGATTACTCTCTTAACCATTCTACACTTGTTAGAACCTCCAAGGACTCATGCTACACCCTCTACGTCCCTTGGGGTACCAAGCAATGTTTAGGATCATTCTAATGGTTCTTCTAAGTCCTAATACACATTCCTAGACCATTCTAAGCCTTTAGAATACTCTCTTAACCATTATACACTTGTTAGAACGTCCAAGGACTCATGCTACACCCTCTACATCCCATGGGGTACCAAGCAATGTTTAGGATCATTCTAATTGTTCTTATTAGTCCTAATACACATTCCTAGACCATTCTATGCCTTTAGAATACTCTCTTAACCATTCTACACTTGTTAGAACCTCCAAGGAATCATGCTACACCCTCTACGTCCCTTGGGGTACCAAGCAATGTTTAGTATCATTCTAATGGTTCTTATAAGTCCTAATACACATTCCTAGACCATTCTAAGCCTTTAGAATACTCTCTTAACCATTATACACTTGTTAGAACGTCCAAGGACTCATCCTACACTCTCTACGTCCCAAGGGGTACCAAGCAATGTTTAGGATCATTCTAATGGTTCTTATAAGTCCTAATACACATTCCTAGACCATTCTAAGCCTTTAGATTACTCTCTTAACCATTCTACACTTGTTAGAACCTCCAAGGACTCATGCTACACCCTCTACGTCCCTTGGGGTACCAAGCAATGTTTAGGATCATTCTAATGGTTCTTCTAAGTCCTAATACACATTCCTAGACCATTCTAAGCCTTTAGAATACTCTCTTAACCATTATACACTTGTTAGAACGTCCAAGGACTCATCCTACACTCTCTACGTCCATTAGGGTACCAAGCAATGTTTAGGATCATTCTAAATGTTCGTATATGTGTTAATACACATTCCTAGACCATTCTAAGCCTTTAGATTACTCTCTTAACCATTCTACACTTGTTAGAACCTCCAAGGACTCATGCTACACCCTCTAAGTCCCTTCGGGTACCAAGCAATGTTTAGGATTATACTAATGGTTCTTATAAGTCCTAATAAACATTCCTAGACCATTCTAAGCCTTTAGAGAACTCTCTTAACCATTCTACACTAGTTAGAACCTCCAAGGACTCATGCTACACCCTCTACGTCCCTTGGGGTACCAAGCAATGTTTAGGATCATTCTAATGGTTCTTATAAGTCCTAATACACATTCCTAGACCATTCTAAGCCTTTAGATTACTCTCTTAACCATTCTACACTTGTTAGAACCTCCAAGGACTCATGCTACACCCTCTACGTCCCTTGGGGTACCAAGCAATGTTTAGGATCATTCTAATGGTTCTTATAAGTCCTAATACACATTCCTAGACCATTCTAAGCCTTTAGAATACTCTCTTAACCATTCTACACTTGTTAGAACCTCCAAGGACTCATGCTACACCCTCTACGTCCCTTGGGGTACCAAGCAATGTTTAGGATCATTCTAAATGTTCGTATATGTCTTAATACACATTCCTAGACCATTCTAAGCCTTTAGATTACTCTCTTAACCATTCTACACTTGTTTGAACCTCCAAGGATTCATGCTACACCCTCTAAGTCCCTTCGGGTACCAAGCAATGTTTAGGATTATACTAATGGTTCTTATAAGTCCTAATAAACATTCCTAGACCATTCTAAGCCTTTAGAGAACTCTCTTAACCATTCTACACTTGTTAGAACCTCCAAGGACTCATGCTACACCCTCTACGTCCCTTGGGGTACCAAGCAATGTTTAGGATCATTCTAATGGTTCTTATAAGTCCTAATACACATTCCTAGACCATTCTAAGCCTTTAGAATACTCTCTTAACCATTCTACACTTGTTAGAACCTCCAAGGACTCATGCTACACCCTCTACGTCCCTTGGGGTACCAAGCAATGTTTAGAATCATTCTAATGGTTCTTATAAGTCCTAATACACATTCCTAGACCATTCTAAGCCTTTAGAATACTCTCTTAACCATTATACACTTGTTAGAACGTCCAAGGACTCATCCTACACTCTCTACGTCCATTAGGGTACCAAGCAATGTTTAGGATCATTGTAAATGTCTTAATACACATTCCTAGACCATTCTAAGCCTTTAGATTACTCTCTTAACCATTCTACACTTGTTAGAACCTCCAAGGACTCATGCTACACCCTCTAAGTCCCTTCGGGTACCAAGCAATGTTTAGGATTATACTAATGGTTCTTATAAGTCCTAATAAACATTCCTAGACCATTCTAAGCCTTTAGAGAACTCTCTTAACCATTCTACACTAGTTAGAACCTCCAAGGACTCATGCTACACCCTCTACGTCCCTTGGGGTACCAAGCAATGTTTAGGATCATTCTAATGGTTCTTATAAGTCCTAATACACATTCCTAGACCATTCTAAGCCTTTAGAATACTCCCTTAACCATTCTACACTTGTTAGAACCTCCAAGGAATCATGCTACACCCTCTACGTCCCTTGGGGTACCAAGCAATGTTTAGGATCATTCTAATGGTTCTTATAAGTCCTAATACACATTCCTAGACCATTCTAAGCCTTTAGAATACTCTCTTAAGCATTATACACTTGTTAGAACGTCCAAGGACTCATCCTACACTCTCTACGTCCATTAGGGTACCAAGCAATGTTTAGGATCATTCTAAATGTTCGTATATGTCTTAATACACATTCCTAGACCATTCTAAGCCTTTAGATTACTCTCTTAACCATTCTACACTTGTTAGAACCTCCAAGGACTCATGCTACACCCTCTAAGTCCCTTCGGGTACCAAGCAATGTTTAGGATCATACTAATGGTTCTTATATGTCCTAATACACATTCCTAGACCATTCTAAGCCTTTAGAATACTCTCTTAACCATTCTACACTTGTTAGAACCTCCAAGGACTCATGCTACACCCTCTACGTCCCTTGGGGTACCAAGCAATGTTTAGGATCATTCTAATGGTTCTTATAAGTCCTAATACACATTCCTAGACCATTCTAAGCCTTTAGATTACTCTCTTAACCATTCTACACTTGTTAGAACCTCCAAGGACTCATGCTACACCCTCTACGTCCCTTGGGGTACCAAGCAATGTTTAGGATCATTCTAATGGTTCTTATAAGTCCTAATACACATTCCTAGACCATTCTAAGCCTTTAGAATACTCTCTTAACCATTCTATACTTGTTAGAACCTCCAAGGACTCATGCTACACCCTCTACGTCCCTTGGGGTACCAAGCAATGTTTAGGATCATTCTAAATGTTCGTATATGTCTTAATACACATTCCTAGACCATTCTAAGCCTTTAGATTACTCTCTTAACCATTCTACACTTGTTTGAACCTCCAAGGACTCATGCTACACCCTCTAAGTCCCTTCGGGTACCAAGCAATGTTTAGGATCATTCTAATGGTTCTTATAAGTCCTAATACACATTCCTAGACCATTCTAAGCCTGTAGAATACTCTCTTAACCATTCTACACTTGTTAGAACCTCCAAGGACTCATGCTACACCCTCTACGTCCCTTGGGGTACCAAGCAATGTTTAGGATCATTCTAATGGTTCTTATAAGTCCTAATACACATTCCTAGACCATTCTAAGCCTTTAGATTACTCTCTTAACCATTCTACACTTGTTAGAACCTCCAAGGACTCATGCTACACCCTCTACGTCCCTTGGGGTACCAAGCAATGTTTAGGATCATTCTAATGGTTCTTATAAGTCCTAATACACATTCCTAGACCATTCTAAGCCTTTAGAATACTCTCTTAACCATTCTATACTTGTTAGAACCTCCAAGGACTCATGCTACACCCTCTACGTCCCTTGGGGTACCAAGCAATGTTTAGGATCATTCTAAATGTTCGTATATGTCTTAATACACATTCCTAGACCATTCTAAGCCTTTAGATTACTCTCTTAACCATTCTACACTTGTTTGAACCTCCAAGGACTCATGCTACACCCTCTAAGTCCCTTCGGGTACCAAGCAATGTTTAGGATCATTCTAATGGTTCTTATAAGTCCTAATACACATTCCTAGACCATTCTAAGCCTGTAGAATACTCTCTTAACTATTATACACTTGTTAGAACGTCCAAGGACTCATGCTACACCGTCTACGTCCCTTGGGGTACCAAGCAATGTTGAGGATCATTCTAATGGTTCTTATAAGTCCTAATACACATTCCTAGACCATTCTAAGCCTTTAGAATACTCTCTTAACCATTCTACACTTGTTAGAACCTCCAAGGACTCATGCTACACCCTCTACGTCCCTTGGGGTACCAAGCAATGTTTAGGATCATTCTAATGGTTCTTATAAGTCCTAATACACATTCCTAGACCATTCTAAGCCTTTAGAATACTCTCTTAACCATTCTACACTTGTTAGAACCTCCAAGGACTCATGCTACACCCTCTACGTCCCTTGGGGTACCAAGCAATGTTTAGGATCATTCTAATGGTTCTTATAAGTCCTAATACACATTCCTAGACCATTCTAAGCCTTTAGAATACTCTCTTAACCATTATACACTTGTTAGAACGTCCAAGGACTCATCCTACACTCTCTACGTCCATTAGGGTACCAAGCAATGTTTAGGATCATTCTAAATGTTCGTATATGTCTTAATACACATTCCTAGACCATTCTAAGCCTTTAGAATACTCTCTTAACCATTATACACTTGTTAGAATGTCCAAGGACTCATCCTACACCCTCTACGTCCCATGGGGTACCAAGCAATGTTTGGGATCATTCTAATTGTTCTTATTAGTCCTAATACACATTCCTAGACCATTCTATGCCTTTAGAATACTCTCTTAACCATTCTACACTTGTTAGAACCTCCAAGGAATCATGCTACACCCTCTACGTCCCTTGGGGTACCAAGCAATGTTTAGGATCATTCTAATGGTTCTTATAAGTCCTAATACACATTCCTAGACCATTCTAAGCCTTTAGAATACTCTCTTAACCATTATACACTTGTTAGAACGTCCAAGGACTCATCCTACACTCTCTACGTCCCAAGGGGTACCAAGCAATGTTTAGGATCATTCTAAATGTTCGTATATGTCTTAATACACATTCCTAGACCATTCTAAGCCTTTAGATTACTCTCTTAACCATTCTACACTTGTTAGAACCTCCAAGGACTCATGCTACACCCTCTACGTCCCTTGGGGTACCAAGCAATGTTTAGGATCATTCTAATGGTTCTTCTAAGTCCTAATACACATTCCTAGACCATTCTAAGCCTTTAGAATACTCTCTTAACCATTATACACTTGTTAGAACGTCCAAGGACTCATGCTACACCCTCTACGTCCCATGGGGTACCAAGCAATGTTTAGGATCATTCTAATTGTTCTTATTAGTCCTAATACACATTCCTAGACCATTCTATGCCTTTAGAATACTCTCTTAACCATTCTACACTTGTTAGAACCTCCAAGGAATCATGCTACACCCTCTACGTCCCTTGGGGTTCCAAGCAATGTTTAGTATCATTCTAATGGTTCTTATAAGTCCTAATACACATTCCTAGACCATTCTAAGCCTTTAGAATACTCTCTTAACCATTATACACTTGTTAGAACGTCCAAGGACTCATCCTACACTCTCTACGTCCCAAGGGGTACCAAGCAATGTTTAGGATCATTCTAATGGTTCTTATAAGTCCTAATACACATTCCTAGACCATTCTAAGCCTTTAGATTACTCTCTTAACCATTCTACACTTGTTAGAACCTCCAAGGACTCATGCTACACCCTCTACGTCCCTTGGGGTACCAAGCAATGTTTAGTATCATTCTAATGGTTCTTCTAAGTCCTAATACACATTCCTAGACCATTCTAAGCCTTTAGAATACTCTCTTAACCATTATACACTTGTTAGAAAGTCCAAGGACTCATCCTACACTCTCTACGTCCATTAGGGTACCAAGCAATGTTTAGGATCATTCTAAATGTTCGTATATGTGTTAATACACATTCCTAGACCATTCTAAGCCTTTAGATTACTCTCTTAACCATTCTACACTTGTTAGAACCTCCAAGGACTCATGCTACACCCTCTAAGTCCCTTCGGGTACCAAGCAATGTTTAGGATTATACTAATGGTTCTTATAAGTCCTAATAAACATTCCTAGACCATTCTAAGCCTTTAGAGAACTCTCTTAACCATTCTACACTAGTTAGAACCTCCAAGGACTCATGCTACACCCTCTACGTCCCTTGGGGTACCAAGCAATGTTTAGGATCATTCTAATGGTTCTTATAAGTCCTAATACACATTCCTAGACCATTCTAAGCCTTTAGAATACTCTCTTAACCATTCTACACTTGTTAGAACCTCCAAGGACTCATGCTACACCCTCTACGTCCCTTGGGGTACCAAGCAATGTTTAGGATCATTCTAAATGTTCGTATATGTCTTAATACACATTCCTAGACCATTCTAAGCCTTTAGATTACTCTCTTAACCATTCTACACTTGTTTGAACCTCCAAGGATTCATGCTACACCCTCTAAGTCCCTTCGGGTACCAAGCAATGTTTAGGATTATACTAATGGTTCTTATAAGTCCTAATAAACATTCCTAGACCATTCTAAGCCTTTAGAGAACTCTCTTAACCATTCTACACTTGTTAGAACCTCCAAGGACTCATGCTACACCCTCTACGTCCCTTGGGGTACCAAGCAATGTTTAGGATCATTCTAAATGTTCGTATATGTCTTAATACACATTCCTAGACCATTCTAAGCCTTTAGATTACTCTCTTAACCATTCTACACTTGTTTGAACCTCCAAGGATTCATGCTACACCCTCTAAGTCCCTTCGGGTACCAAGCAATGTTTAGGATTATACTAATGGTTCTTATAAGTCCTAATAAACATTCCTAGACCATTCTAAGCCTTTAGAGAACTCTCTTAACCATTCTACACTAGTTAGAACCTCCAAGGACTCATGCTACACCCTCTACGTCCCTTGGGGTACCAAGCAATGTTTAGGATCATTCTAATGGTTCTTCTAAGTCCTAATACACATTCCTAGACCATTCTAAGCCTTTAGAATACTCTCTTAACCATTATACACTTGTTAGAACGTCCAAGGACTCATCCTACACTCTCTACGTCCATTAGGGTACCAAGCAATGTTTAGGATCATTCTAAATGTTCGTATATGTGTTAATACACATTCCTAGACCATTCTAAGCCTTTAGATTACTCTCTTAACCATTCTACACTTGTTAGAACCTCCAAGGACTCATGCTACACCCTCTACGTCCCTTGGGGTACCAAGCAATGTTTAGGATCATTCTAATGGTTCTTATAAGTCCTAATACACATTCCTAGACCATTCTAAGCCTTTAGAATACTCTCTTAACCATTCTACACTTGTTAGAACCTCCAAGGACTCATGCTACACCCTCTACGTCCCTTGGGGTACCAAGCAATGTTTAGGATCATTCTAAATGTTCGTATATGTCTTAATACACATTCCTAGACCATTCTAAGCCTTTAGATTACTCTCTTAACCATTCTACACTTGTTTGAACCTCCAAGGATTCATGCTACACCCTCTAAGTCCCTTCGGGTACCAAGCAATGTTTAGGATTATACTAATGGTTCTTATAAGTCCTAATAAACATTCCTAGACCATTCTAAGCCTTTAGAGAACTCTCTTAACCATTCTACACTTGTTAGAACCTCCAAGGACTCATGCTACACCCTCTACGTCCCTTGGGGTACCAAGCAATGTTTAGGATCATTCTAATGGTTCTTATAAGTCCTAATACACATTCCTAGACCATTCTAAGCCTTTAGAATACTCTCTTAACCATTCTACACTTGTTAGAACCTCCAAGGACTCATGCTACACCCTCTACGTCCCTTGGGGTACCAAGCAATGTTTAGAATCATTCTAATGGTTCTTATAAGTCCTAATACACATTCCTAGACCATTCTAAGCCTTTAGAATACTCTCTTAACCATTATACACTTGTTAGAACGTCCAAGGACTCATCCTACACTCTCTACGTCCATTAGGGTACCAAGCAATGTTTAGGATCATTGTAAATGTCTTAATACACATTCCTAGACCATTCTAAGCCTTTAGATTACTCTCTTAACCATTCTACACTTGTTAGAACCTCCAAGGACTCATGCTACACCCTCTAAGTCCCTTCGGGTACCAAGCAATGTTTAGGATTATACTAATGGTTCTTATAAGTCCTAATAAACATTCCTAGACCATTCTAAGCCTTTAGAGAACTCTCTTAACCATTCTACACTTGTTAGAACCTCCAAGGACTCATGCTACACCCTCTACGTCCCTTGGGGTACCAAGCAATGTTTAGGATCATTCTAATGGTTCTTATAAGTCCTAATACACATTCCTAGACCATTCTAAGCCTTTAGATTACTCTCTTAACCATTCTACACTTGTTAGAACCTCCAAGGACTCATGCTACACCCTCTACGTCCCTTGGGGTACCAAGCAATGTTTAGGATCATTCTAATGGTTCTTATAAGTCCTAATACACATTCCTAGACCATTCTAAGCCTTTAGAATACTCTCTTAACCATTCTACACTTGTTAGAACCTCCAAGGACTCATGCTACACCCTCTACGTCCCTTGGGGTACCAAGCAATGTTTAGGATCATTCTAAATGTTCGTATATGTCTTAATACACATTCCTAGACCATTCTAAGCCTTTAGATTACTCTCTTAACCATTCTACACTTGTTAGAACCTCCAAGGACTCATGCTACACCCTCTAAGTCCCTTCGGGTACCAAGCAATGTTTAGGATTATACTAATGGTTCTTATAAGTCCTAATAAACATTCCTAGACCATTCTAAGCCTTTAGAGAACTCTCTTAACCATTCTACACTTGTTAGAACCTCCAAGGACTCATGCTACACCCGCTACGTCCCTTGGGGTACCAAGCAATGTTTAGGATCATTCTAATGGTTCTTATAAATCCTAATACACATTCCTAGACCATTCTAAGCCTTTAGATTACTCTCTTAACCATTCTACACTTGTTAGAACCTCCAAGGACTCATGCTACACCCTCTACGTCCCTTGGGGTACCAAGCAATGTTTAGGATCATTCTAATGGTTCTTATAAGTCCTAATACACATTCCTAGACCATTCTAAGCCTTTAGAATACTCTCTTAACCATTCTACACTTGTTAGAACCTCCAAGGACTCATGCTACACCCTCTACGTCCCTTGGGGTACCAAGCAATGTTTAGGATCATTCTAAATGTTCGTATATGTCTTAATACACATTCCTAGACCATTCTAAGCCTTTAGATTACTCTCTTAACCATTCTACACTTGTTTGAACCTCCAAGGACTCATGCTACACCCTCTAAGTCCCTTCGGGTACCAAGCAATGTTTAGGATTATACTAATGGTTCTTATAAGTCCTAATAAACATTCCTAGACCATTCTAAGCCTTTAGAGAACTCTCTTAACCATTCTACACTTGTTAGAACCTCCAAGGACTCATGCTACACCCTCTACGTCCCTTGGGGTACCAAGCAATGTTTAGGATCATTCTAATGGTTCTTATAAGTCCTAATACACATTCCTAGACCATTCTAAGCCTTTAGATTACTCTCTTAACCATTCTACACTTGTTAGAACCTCCAAGGACTCATGCTACACCCGCTACGTCCCTTGGGGTACCAAGCAATGTTTAGGATCATTCTAATGGTTCTTATAAATCCTAATACACATTCCTAGACCATTCTAAGCCTTTAGATTACTCTCTTAACCATTCTACACTTGTTAGAACCTCCAAGGACTCATGCTACACCCTCTACGTCCCTTGGGGTACCAAGCAATGTTTAGGATCATTCTAATGGTTCTTATAAGTCCTAATACACATTCCTAGACCATTCTAAGCCTTTAGAATACTCTCTTAACCATTCTACACTTGTTAGAACCTCCAAGGACTCATGCTACACCCTCTACGTCCCTTGGGGTACCAAGCAATGTTTAGGATCATTCTAAATGTTCGTATATGTCTTAATACACATTCCTAGACCATTCTAAGCCTTTAGATTACTCTCTTAACCATTCTACACTTGTTTGAACCTCCAAGGACTCATGCTACACCCTCTAAGTCCCTTCGGGTACCAAGCAATGTTTAGGATTATACTAATGGTTCTTATAAGTCCTAATAAACATTCCTAGACCATTCTAAGCCTTTAGAGAACTCTCTTAACCATTCTACACTTGTTAGAACCTCCAAGGACTCATGCTACACCCTCTACGTCCCTTGGGGTACCAAGCAATGTTTAGGATCATTCTAATGGTTCTTATAAGTCCTAATACACATTCCTAGACCATTCTAAGCCTTTAGATTACTCTCTTAACCATTCTACACTTGTTAGAACCTCCAAGGACTCATGCTACACCCTCTACGTCCCTTGGGGTACCAAGCAATGTTTAGGATCATTCTAATGGTTCTTATAAGTCCTAATACACATTCCTAGACCATTCTAAGCCTTTAGAATACTCTCTTAACCATTCTACACTTGTTAGAACCTCCAAGGACTCATGCTACACCCTCTACGTCCCTTGGGGTACCAAGCAATGTTTAGGATCATTCTAAATGTTCGTATATGTCTTAATACACATTCCTAGACCATTCTAAGCCTTTAGATTACTCTCTTAACCATTCTACACTTGTTAGAACCTCCAAGGACTCATGCTACACCCTCTAAGTCCCTTCGGGTACCAAGCAATGTTTAGGATTATACTAATGGTTCTTATAAGTCCTAATAAACATTCCTAGACCATTCTAAGCCTTTAGAGAACTCTCTTAACCATTCTACACTTGTTAGAACCTCCAAGGACTCATGCTACACCCTCTACGACCCTTGGGGTACCAAGCAATGTTTAGGATCATTCTAATGGTTCTTATAAGTCCTAATACACATTCCTAGACCATTCTAAGCCTTTAGATTACTCTCTTAACCATTCTACACTTGTTAGAACCTCCAAGGACTCATGCTACACCCTCTACGTCCCTTGGGGTACCAAGCAATGTTTAGGATCATTCTAATGGTTCTTATAAGTCCTAATACACATTCCTAGACCATTCTAAGCCTTTAGAATACTCTCTTAACCATTCTACACTTGTTAGAACCTCCAAGGACTCATGCTACACCCTCTACGTCCCTTGGGGTACCAAGCAATGTTTAGGATCATTCTAAATGTTCGTATATGTCTTAATACACATTCCTAGACCATTCTAAGCCTTTAGATTACTCTCTTAACCATTCTACACTTGTTTGAACCTCCAAGGACTCATGCTACACCCTCTAAGTCCCTTCGGGTACCAAGCAATGTTTAGGATTATACTAATGGTTCTTATAAGTCCTAATAAACATTCCTAGACCATTCTAAGCCTTTAGAGAACTCTCTTAACCATTCTACACTTGTTAGAACCTCCAAGGACTCATGCTACACCCTCTACGTCCCTTGGGGTACCAAGCAATGTTTAGGATCATTCTAATGGTTCTTATAAGTCCTAATACACATTCCTAGACCATTCTAAGCCTTTAGAATACTCTCTTAACCATTCTACACTTGTTAGAACCTCCAAGGACTCATGCTACACCCTCTACGTCCCTTGGGGTACCAAGCAATGTTTAGGATCATTCTAATGGTTCTTATAAGTCCTAATACACATTCCTAGACCATTCTAAGCCTTTAGAATACTCTCTTAACCATTATACACTTGTTAGAACGTCCAAGGACTCATCCTACACTCTCTACGTCCATTAGGGTACCAAGCAATGTTTAGGATCATTGTAAATGTCTTAATACACATTCCTAGACCATTCTAAGCCTTTAGATTACTCTCTTAACCATTCTACACTTGTTAGAACCTCCAAGGACTCATGCTACACCCTCTAAGTCCCTTCGGGTACCAAGCAATGTTTAGGATCATACTAATGGTTCTTATATGTCCTAATACACATTCCTAGACCATTCTAAGCCTTTAGAATACTCTCTTAACCATTCTACACTTGTTAGAACCTCCAAGGACTCATGCTACACCCTCTACGTCCCTTGGGGTACCAAGCAATGTTTAGGATCATTCTAATGGTTCTTCTAAGTCCTAATACACATTCCTAGACCATTCTAAGCCTTTAGAATACTCTCTTAACCATTATACACTTGTTAGAACGTCCAAGGACTCATCCTACACTCTCTACGTCCATTAGGGTACCAAGCAATGTTTAGGATCATTCTAAATGTTCGTATATGTCTTAATACACATTCCTAGACCATTCTAAGCCTTTAGATTACTCTCTTAACCATTCTACACTTGTTAGAACCTCCAAGGACTCATGCTACACCCTCTAAGTCCCTTCGGGTACCAAGCAATGTTTAGGATTATACTAATGGTTCTTATAAGTCCTAATAAACATTCCTAGACCATTCTAAGCCTTTAGAGAACTCTCTTAACCATTCTACACTTGTTAGAACCTCCAAGGACTCATGCCACACCCTCTACGTCCCTTGGGGGTACCAAGCAATGTTTAGGATCATTCTAATGGTTCTTATAAGTCCTAATACACATTCCTAGACCATTCTAAGCCTTTAGAATACTCTCTTAACCATTCTACACTTGTTAGAACCTCCAAGGAATCATGCTACACCCTCTACGTCCCTTGGGGTACCAAGCAATGTTTAGGATCATTCTAATGGTTCTTATAAGTCCTAATACACATTCCTAGACCATTCTAAGCCTTTAGAATACTCTCTTAAGCATTATACACTTGTTAGAACGTCCAAGGACTCATCCTACACTCTCTACGTCCATTAGGGTACCAAGCAATGTTTAGGATCATTCTAAATGTTCGTATATGTCTTAATACACATTCCTAGACCATTCTAAGCCTTTAGATTACTCTCTTAACCATTCTACACTTGTTAGAACCTCCAAGGACTCGTGCTACACCCTCTAAGTCCCTTCGGGTACCAAGCAATGTTTAGGATCATACTAATGGTTCTTATATGTCCTAATACACATTCCTAGACCATTCTAAGCCTTTAGAATACTCTCTTAACCATTCTACACTTGTTAGAACCTCCAAGGACTCATGCTACACCCTCTACGTCCCTTGGGGTACCAAGCAATGTTTAGGATCATTCTAATGGTTCTTATAAGTCCTAATACACATTCCTAGACCATTCTAAGCCTTTAGAATACTCTCTTAACCATTCTACACTTGTTAGAACCTCCAAGGAATCATGCTACACCCTCTACGTCCCTTGGGGTACCAAGCAATGTTTAGGATCATTCTAATGGTTCTTATAAGTCCTAATACACATTCCTAGACCATTCTAAGCCTTTAGAATACTCTCTTAAGCATTATACACTTGTTAGAACGTCCAAGGACTCATCCTACACTCTCTACGTCCATTAGGGTACCAAGCAATGTTTAGGATCATTCTAAATGTTCGTATATGTCTTAATACACATTCCTAGACCATTCTAAGCCTTTAGATTACTCTCTTAACCATTCTACACTTGTTAGAACCTCCAAGGACTCGTGCTACACCCTCTAAGTCCCTTCGGGTACCAAGCAATGTTTAGGATCATTCTAATGGTTCTTATAAGTCCTAATACACTTTCCAAGACCATTCTAAGCCTTTAGAATACTCTCATAATCATTCTACACTTGTTAGAACGTCCAAGGAATCATGCTACACCCTCTACGTCCCTTGTGGGGTACCAAGCAATGTTTAGGATTATTCTAATGGTTCTTATAAGTCCTAATAAACATTCCTAGACCATTCTAAGCCTTTAGAGAACTCTCTTAACCATTCTACACTTGTTAGAACCTCCAAGGACTCATGCTACACCCTCTACGTCCCTTGGGGTACCAAGCAATGTTTAGGATCATTCTAATGGTTCTTATAAGTCCTAATACACATTCCTAGACCATTCTAAGCCTTTAGAATACTCTCTTAACCATTCTACACTTGTTAGAACCTCCAAGGACTCATGCTACACCCTCTACGTCCCTTGGGGTACCAAGCAATGTTTAGGATCATTCTAATGGTTCTTATAAGTCCTAATACACATTCCTAGACCATTCTAAGCCTTTAGAATACTCTCTTAACCATTATACACTTGTTAGAACGTCCAAGGACTCATCCTACACTCTCTACGTCCATTAGGGTACCAAGCAATGTTTAGGATCATTGTAAATGTCTTAATACACATTCCTAGACCATTCTAAGCCTTTAGATTACTCTCTTAACCATTCTACACTTGTTAGAACCTCCAAGGACTCATGCTACACCCTCTAAGTCCCTTCGGATACCAAGCAATGTTTAGGATCATACTAATGGTTCTTATATGTCCTAATACACATTCCTAGACCATTCTAAGCCTTTAGAATACTCTCTTAACCATTCTACACTTGTTAGAACCTCCAAGGACTCATGCTACACCCTCTACGTCCCTTGGGGTACCAAGCAATGTTTAGGATCATTCTAATGGTTCTTCTAAGTCCTAATACACATTCCTAGACCATTCTAAGCCTTTAGAATACTCTCTTAACCATTATACACTTGTTAGAACGTCCAAGGACTCATCCTACACTCTCTACGTCCATTAGGGTACCAAGCAATGTTTAGGATCATTCTAAATGTTCGTATATGTCTTAATACACATTCCTAGACCATTCTAAGCCTTTAGATTACTCTCTTAACCATTCTACACTTGTTAGAACCTCCAAGGACTCATGCTACACCCTCTAAGTCCCTTCGGGTACCAAGCAATGTTTAGGATTATACTAATGGTTCTTATAAGTCCTAATAAACATTCCTAGACCATTCTAAGCCTTTAGAGAACTCTCTTAACCATTCTACACTTGTTAGAACCTCCAAGGACTCATGCCACACCCTCTACGTCCCTTGGGGTACCAAGCAATGTTTAGGATCATTCTAATGGTTCTTATAAGTCCTAATACACATTCCTAGACCATTCTAAGCCTTTAGAATACTCTCTTAACCATTCTACACTTGTTAGAACCTCCAAGGAATCATGCTACACCCTCTACGTCCCTTGGGGTACCAAGCAATGTTTAGGATCATTCTAATGGTTCTTATAAGTCCTAATACACATTCCTAGACCATTCTAAGCCTTTAGAATACTCTCTTAAGCATTATACACTTGTTGGAACGTCCAAGGACTCATCCTACACTCTCAACGTCCATTAGGGTACCAAGCAATGTTTAGGATCATTCTAAATGTTCGTATATGTCTTAATACACATTCCTAGACCATTCTAAGCCTTTAGATTACTCTCTTAACCATTCTACACTTGTTAGAACCTCCAAGGACTCATGCTACACCCTCTAAGTCCCTTCGGGTACCAAGCAATGTTTAGGATCATACTAATGGTTCTTATATGTCCTAATACACATTCCTAGACCATTCTAAGCCTTTAGAATACTCTCTTAACCATTCTACACTTGTTAGAACCTCCAAGGACTCATGCTACACCCTCTACGTCCCTTGGGGTACCAAGCAATGTTTAGGATCATTCTAATGGTTCTTGTAAGTCCTAATACACATTCCTAGACCATTCTAAGCCTTTAGAATACTCTCTTAACCATTATACACTTGTTAGAACGTCCAAGGACTCATCCTACACTCTCTACGTCCATTAGGGTACCAAGCAATGTTTAGGATCATTCTAAATGTTCGTATATGTCTTAATACACATTCCTAGACCATTCTAAGCCTTTAGATTACTCTCTTAACCATTCTACACTTGTTAGAACCTCCAAGGACTCATGCTACACCCTCTAAGTCCCTTCGGGTACCAAGCAATGTTTAGGATTATACTAATGGTTCTTATAAGTCCTAATAAACATTCCTAGACTATTCTAAGCCTTTAGAGAACTCTCTTAACCATTCTACACTTGTTAGAACCTCCAAGGACTCATGCTACACCCTCTACGTCCCTTGGGGTACCAAGCAATGTTTAGGATCATTCTAATGGTTCTTATAAGTCCTAATACACATTCCTAGACCATTCTAAGCCCTTAGAATACTCTCTTAACCATTCTACACTTGTTAGAACCTCCAAGGAATCATGCTACACCCTCTACGTCCCTTGGGGTACCAAGCAATGTTGAGGATCATTCTAATGGTTCTTATAAGTCCTAATACACATTCCTAGACCATTCTAAGCCTTTAGAATACTCTCTTAACCATTATACACTTGTTAGAATGTCCAAGGACTCATACTACACCCTCTACGTCCCATGGGGTACCAAGCAATGTTTAGGATCATTCTAATTGTTCTTATTAGTCCTAATACACATTCCTAGACCATTCTATGCCTTTAGAATACTCTCTTAACCATTCTACACTTGTTAGAACCTCCAAGGAATCATGCTACACCCTCTACGTCCCTTGGGGTACCAAGCAATGTTTAGGATCGTTCTAATGGTTCTTATAAGTCCTAATACACATTCCTAGACCATTCTAAGCCTTTAGAATACTCTCTTAACCATTCTACACTTGTTAGAACCTCCAAGGACTCATGTTACACCCTCTACGTCCCTTGGGGTACCAAGCAATGTTTACGATCATTCTAATGGTTCTTATAAGTCCTAATACACATTCCTAGACCATTCTAAGCCTTTAGAATACTCTCTTAACCATTATACACTTATTAGAACGTCCAAGGACTCATCCTACACTCTCTACGTCCATTAGGGTACCAAGCAATGTTTAGGATCATTCTAAATGTTCGTATATGTCTTAATACACATTCCTAGACCATTCTAAGCCTTTAGATTACTCTCTTAACCATTCTACACTTGTTAGAACCTCCAAGGACTCATGCTACACCCTCTAAGTCCCTTCGGGTACCAAGCAATGTTTAGGATCATTCTAATGGTTCTTCGAAGTCCTAATACACATTCCTAGACCATTCTAAGCCTTTAGAATACTCTCTTAACCATTATACACTTGTTAGAACGTCCAAGGACTCATCCTACACTCTCTACGTCCATTAGGGTACCAAGCAATGTTTAGGATCATTCTAAATGTTCGTATATGTCTTAATACACATTCCTAGACCATTCTAAGCCTTTAGATTACTCTCTTAACCATTCTACACTTGTTAGAACCTCCAAGGACTCATGCTACACCCTCTAAGTCCCTTCGGGTACCAAGCAATGTTTAGGATTATACTAATGGTTCTTATAAGTCCTAATAAACATTCCTAGACCATTCTAAGCCTTTAGAGAACTCTCTTAACCATTCTACACTTGTTAGAACCTCCAAGGACTCATGCTACACCCTCTACGTCCCTTGGGGTACCAAGCAATGTTTAGGATCATTCTAATGGTTCTTATAAGTCCTAATACACATTCCTAGACCATTCTAAGCCTTTAGAATACTCTCTTAACCATTCTACACTTGTTAGAACCTCCAAGGAATCATGCTACACCCTCTACGTCCCTTGGGGTACCAAGCAATGTTTAGGATCATTCTAATGGTTCTTATAAGTCCTAATACACATTCCTAGACCATTCTAAGCCTTTAGAATACTCTCTTAACCATTATACACTTGTTAGAATGTCCAAGGACTCATCCTACACCCTCTACGTCCCATGGGGTACCAAGCAATGTTTAGGATCATTCTAATTGTTCTTATTAGTCCTAATACACATTCCTAGACCATTCTAAGCCTTTAGAATACTCTCTTAACCATTATACACTTGTTAGAATGTCCAAGGACTCATCCTACACCCTCTACGTCCCATGGGGTACCAAGCAATGTTTAGGATCATTCTAATTGTTCTTATTAGTCCTAATACACATTCCTAGACCATTCTATGCCTTTAGAATACTCTATTAACCATTCTACACTTGTTAGAACCTCCAAGGAATCATGCTACACCCTCTACGTCCCTTGGGGTACCAAGCAATGTTTAGGATCATTCTAATGGTTCTTATAAGTCCTAATACACATTCCTAGACCATTCTAAGCCTTTAGAATACTCTCTTAACCATTCTACACTTGTTAGAACCTCCAAGGAATCATGCTACACCCTCTACGTCCCTTGGGGTACCAAGCAATGTTTAGGATCATTCTAATGGTTCTTATAAGTCCTAATACACATTCCTAGACCATTCTAAGCCTTTAGAATACTCTCTTAACCATTCTACACTTGTTAGAACCTCCAAGGACTCATGCTACACCCTCTACGTCCCTTGGGGTACCAAGCAATGTTTAGGATCATTCTAATGGTTCTTATAAGTCCTAATACACATTCCTAGACCATTCTAAGCCTTTAGAATACTCTCTTAACCATTCTACACTTGTTAGAACCTCCAAGGAATCATGCTACACCCTCTACGTCCCTTGGGGTACCAAGCAATGTTTAGGATCATTCTAATGGTTCTTATAAGTCCTAATACACATTCCTAGACCATTCTAAGCCTTTAGAATACTCTCTTAACCATTCTACACTTGTTAGAACCTCCAAGGAATCATGCTACACCCTCTACGTCCCTTGGGGTACCAAGCAATGTTTAGGATCATTCTAATGGTTCTTATAAGTCCTAATACACATTCCTAGACCATTCTAAGCCTTTAGAATACTCTCTTAACCATTCTACACTTGTTAGAACCTCCAAGGACTCATGCTACACCCTCTACGTCCCTTGGGGTACCAAGCAATGTTTAGGATCATTCTAATGGTTCTTCTAAGTCCTAATACACATTCCTAGACCATTCTAAGCCTTTAGAATACTCTCTTAACCATTCTACACTTGTTAGAACCTCCAAGGAATCATGCTACACCCTCTACGTCCCTTGGGGTACCAAGCAATGTTTAGGATCATTCTAATGGTTCTTATAAGTCCTAATACACATTCCTAGACCATTCTAAGCCTTTAGAATACTCTCTTAACCATTATACACTTGTTAGAATGTCCAAGGACTCATCCTACACCCTCTACGTCCCATGGGGTACCAAGCAATGTTTAGGATCATTCTAATTGTTCTTATTAGTCCTAATACACATTCCTAGACCATTCTAAGCCTTTAGAATACTCTCTTAACCATTATACACTTGTTAGAATGTCCAAGGACTCATCCTACACCCTCTACGTCCCATGGGGTACCAAGCAATGTTTAGGATCATTCTAATTGTTCTTATTACTCCTAATACACATTCCTAGACCATTCTATGCCTTTAGAATACTCTCTTAACCATTCTACACTTGTTAGAACCTCCAAGGAATCATGCTACACCCTCTACGTCCCTTGGGGTACCAAGCAATGTTTAGGATCATTCTAATGGTTCTTATAAGTCCTAATACACATTCCTAGACCATTCTAAGCCTTTAGAATACTCTCTTAACCATTCTACACTTGTTAGAACCTCCAAGGAATCATGCTACACCCTCTACGTCCCTTGGGGTACCAAGCAATGTTTAGGATCATTCTAATGGTTCTTATAAGTCCTAATACACATTCCTAGACCATTCTAAGCCTTTAGAATACTCTCTTAACCATTCTACACTTGTTAGAACCTCCAAGGACTCATGCTACACCCTCTACGTCCCTTGGGGTACCAAGCAATGTTTAGGATCATTCTAATGGTTCTTATAAGTCCTAATACACATTCCTAGACCATTCTAAGCCTTTAGAATACTCTCTTAACCATTCTACACTTGTTAGAACCTCCAAGGAATCATGCTACACCCTCTACGTCCCTTGGGGTACCAAGCAATGTTTAGGATCATTCTAATGGTTCTTATAAGTCCTAATACACATTCCTAGACCATTCTAAGCCTTTAGAATACTCTCTTAACCATTATACACTTGTTAGAATGTCCAAGGACTCATCCTACACCCTCTACGTCCCATGGGGTACCAAGCAATGTTTAGGATCGTTCTAATTGTTCTTATTAGTCCTAATACACATTCCTAGACCATTCTATGCCTTTAGAATACTCTCTTAACCATTCTACACTTGTTAGAACCTCCAAGGAATCATGCTACACCCTCTACGTCCCTTGGGGTACCAAGCAATGTTTAGGATCATTCTAATGGTTCTTATAAGTCCTAATACACATTCCTAGACCATTCTAAGCCTTTAGAATACTCTCTTAACCATTCTACACTTGTTAGAACCTCCAAGGAATCATGCTACACCCTCTACGTCCCTTGGGGTACCAAGCAATGTTTAGGATCATTCTAATGGTTCTTATAAGTCCTAATACACATTCCTAGACCATTCTAAGCCTTTAGAATACTCTCTTAACCATTCTACACTTGTTAGAACCTCCAAGGACTCATGCTACACCCTCTACGTCCCTTGGGGTACCAAGCAATGTTTAGGATCATTCTAATGGTTCTTCTAAGTCCTAATACACATTCCTAGACCATTCTAAGCCTTTAGAATACTCTCTTAACCATTCTACACTTGTTAGAACCTCCAAGGAATCATGCTACACCCTCTACGTCCCTTGGGGTACCAAGCAATGTTTAGGATCATTCTAATGGTTCTTATAAGTCCTAATACACATTCCTAGACCATTCTAAGCCTTTAGAATACTCTCTTAACCATTATACACTTGTTAGAATGTCCAAGGACTCATCCTACACCCTCTACGTCCCATGGGGTACCAAGCAATGTTTAGGATCATTCTAATTGTTCTTATTAGTCCTAATACACATTCCTAGACCATTCTATGCCTTTAGAATACTCTCTTAACCATTCTACACTTGTTAGAACCTCCAAGGAATCATGCTACACCCTCTACGTCCCTTGGGGTACCAAGCAATGTTTAGGATCATTCTAATGGTTCTTATAAGTCCTAATACACATTCCTAGACCATTCTAAGCCTTTAGAATACTCTCTTAACCATTCTACACTTGTTAGAACCTCCAAGGACTCATGCTACACCCTCTACGTCCCTTGGGGTACCAAGCAATGTTTAGGATCATTCTAATGGTTTTTATAAGTCCTAATACACATTCCTAGACCATTCTAAGCCTTTAGAATACTCTCTTAACCATTCTACACTTGTTAGAACCTCCAAGGAATCATGCTACACCCTCTACGTCCCTTGGGGTACCAAGCAATGTTTAGGATCATTCTAATGGTTCTTATAAGTCCTAATACACATTCCTAGACCATTCTAAGCCTTTAGAATACTCTCTTAACCATTATACACTTGTTAGAATGTCCAAGGACTCATCCTACACCCTCTACGTCCCATGGGGTACCAAGCAATGTTTAGGATCATTCTAATTGTTCTTATTAGTCCTAATACACATTCCTAGACCATTCTAAGCCCTTAGAATACTCTCTTAACCATTCTACACTTGTTAGAACCTCCAAGGAATCATGCTACACCCTCTACGTCCCTTGGGGTACCAAGCAATGTTTAGGATTATACTAATGGTTCTTATAAGTCCTAATAAACATTCCTAGACCATTCTAAGCCTTTAGAGAACTCTCTTAACCATTCTACACTTGTTAGAACCTCCAAGGACTCATGCCACACCCTCTACGTCCCTTGGGGGTACCAAGCAATGTTTAGGATCATTCTAATGGTTCTTATAAGTCCTAATACACATTCCTAGACCATTCTAAGCCTTTAGAATACTCTCTTAACCATTCTACACTTGTTAGAACCTCCAAGGAATCATGCTACACCCTCTACGTCCCTTGGGGTACCAAGCAATGTTTAGGATCATTCTAATGGTTCTTATAAGTCCTAATACACATTCCTAGACCATTCTAAGCCTTTAGAATACTCTCTTAAGCATTATACACTTGTTAGAACGTCCAAGGACTCATCCTACACTCTCTACGTCCATTAGGGTACCAAGCAATGTTTAGGATCATTCTAAATGTTCGTATATGTCTTAATACACATTCCTAGACCATTCTAAGCCTTTAGAATACTCTCTTAACCATTCTACACTTGTTAGAACCTCCAAGGAATCATGCTACACCCTCTACGTCCCTTGGGGTACCAAGCAATGTTTAGGATCATTCTAATGGTTCTTATAAGTCCTAATACACATTCCTAGACCATTCTAAGCCTTTAGAATACTCTCTTAACCATTATACACTTGTTAGAATGTCCAAGGACTCATCCTACACCCTCTACGTCCCATGGGGTACCAAGCAATGTTTAGGATCATTCTAATTGTTCTTATTAGTCCTAATACACATTCCTAGACCATTCTAAGCCTTTAGAATACTCTCTTAACCATTATACACTTGTTAGAATGTCCAAGGACTCATCCTACACCCTCTACGTCCCATGGGGTACCAAGCAATGTTTAGGATCATTCTAATTGTTCTTATTAGTCCTAATACACATTCCTAGACCATTCTATGCCTTTAGAATACTCTCTTAACCATTCTACACTTGTTAGAACCTCCAAGGAATCATGCTACACCCTCTACGTCCCTTGGGGTACCAAGCAATGTTTAGGATCATTCTAATGGTTCTTATAAGTCCTAATACACATTCCTAGACCATTCTAAGCCTTTAGAATACTCTCTTAACCATTCTACACTTGTTAGAACCTCCAAGGAATCATGCTACACCCTCTACGTCCCTTGGGGTACCAAGCAATGTTTAGGATCATTCTAATGGTTCTTATAAGTCCTAATACACATTCCTAGACCATTCTAAGCCTTTAGAATACTCTCTTAACCATTCTACACTTGTTAGAACCTCCAAGGACTCATGCTACACCCTCTACGTCCCTTGGGGTACCAAGCAATGTTTAGGATCATTCTAATGGTTCTTATAAGTCCTAATACACATTCCTAGACCATTCTAAGCCTTTAGAATACTCTTTTAACCATTCTACACTTGTTAGAACCTCCAAGGAATCATGCTACACCCTCTACGTCCCTTGGGGTACCAAGCAATGTTTAGGATCATTCTAATGGTTCTTATAAGTCCTAATACACATTCCTAGACCATTCTAAGCCTTTAGAATACTCTCTTAACCATTATACACTTGTTAGAATGTCCAAGGACTCATCCTACACCCTCTACGTCCCATGGGGTACCAAGCAATGTTTAGGATCATTCTAATTGTTCTTATTAGTCCTAATACACATTCCTAGACCATTCTATGCCTTTAGAATACTCTCTTAACCATTCTACACTTGTTAGAACCTCCAAGGAATCATGCTACACCCTCTACGTCCCTTGGGGTACCAAGCAATGTTTAGGATCATTCTAATGGTTCTTATAAGTCCTAATACACATTCCTAGACCATTCTAAGCCTTTAGAATACTCTCTTAACCATTCTACACTTGTTAGAACCTCCAAGGAATCATGCTACACCCTCTACGTCCCTTGGGGTACCAAGCAATGTTTAGGATCATTCTAATGGTTCTTATAAGTCCTAATACACATTCCTAGACCATTCTAAGCCTTTAGAATACTCTCTTAACCATTCTACACTTGTTAGAACCTCCAAGGACTCATGCTACACCCTCTACGTCCCTTGGGGTACCAAGCAATGTTTAGGATCATTCTAATGGTTCTTCTAAGTCCTAATACACATTCCTAGACCATTCTAAGCCTTTAGAATACTCTCTTAACCATTCTACACTTGTTAGAACCTCCAAGGAATCATGCTACACCCTCTACGTCCCTTGGGGTACGAAGCAATGTTTAGGATCATTCTAATGGTTCTTATAAGTCCTAATACACATTCCTAGACCATTCTAAGCCTTTAGAATACTCTCTTAACCATTATACACTTGTTAGAATGTCCAAGGACTCATCCTACACCCTCTACGTCCCATGGGGTACCAAGCAATGTTTAGGATCATTCTAATTGTTCTTATTAGTCCTAATACACATTCCTAGACCATTCTATGCCTTTAGAATACTCTCTTAACCATTCTACACTTGTTAGAACCTCCAAGGAATCATGCTACACCCTCTACGTCCCTTGGGGTACCAAGCAATGTTTAGGATCATTCTAATGGTTCTTATAAGTCCTAATACACATTCCTAGACCATTCTAAGCCTTTAGAATACTCTCTTAACCATTCTACACTTGTTAGAACCTCCAAGGACTCATGCTACACCCTCTACGTCCCTTGGGGTACCAAGCAATGTTTAGGATCATTCTAATGGTTCTTATAAGTCCTAATACACATTCCTAGACCATTCTAAGCCTTTAGAATACTCTCTTAACCATTCTACACTTATTAGAACCTCCAAGGAATCATGCTACACCCTCTACGTCCCTTGGGGTACCAAGCAATGTTTAGGATCATTCTAATGGTTCTTATAAGTCCTAATACACATTCCTAGACCATTCTAAGCCTTTAGAATACTCTCTTAACCATTATACACTTGTTAGAATGTCCAAGGACTCATCCTACACCCTCTACGTCCCATGGGGTACCAAGCAATGTTTAGGATCATTCTAATTGTTCTTATTAGTCCTAATACACATTCCTAGACCATTCTATGCCTTTAGAATACTCTCTTAACCATTCTACACTTGTTAGAACCTCCAAGGAATCATGCTACACCCTCTACGTCCCTTGGGGTACCAAGCAATGTTTAGGATCATTCTAATGGTTCTTATAAGTCCTAATACACATTCCTAGACCATTCTAAGCCTTTAGAATACTCTCCTAACCATTCTACACTTGTTAGAACCTCCAAGGAATCATGCTACACCCTCTACGTCCCTTGGGGTACCAAGCAATGTTTAGGATCATTCTAATGGTTCTTATAAGTCCTAATACACATTCCTAGACCATTCTAAGCCTTTAGAATACTCTTTTAACCATTCTACACTTGTTAGAACCTCCAAGGAATCATGCTACACCCTCTACGTCCCTTGGGGTACCAAGCAATGTTTAGGATCATTCTAATGGTTCTTATAAGTCCTAATACACATTCCTAGACCATTCTAAGCCTTTAGAATACTCTCTTAACCATTATACACTTGTTAGAATGTCCAAGGACTCATCCTACACCCTCTACGTCCCATGGGGTACCAAGCAATGTTTAGGATCATTCTAATTGTTCTTATTAGTCCTAATACACATTCCTAGACCATTCTATGCCTTTAGAATACTCTCTTAACCATTCTACACTTGTTAGAACCTCCAAGGAATCATGCTACACCCTCTACGTCCCTTGGGGTAGCAAGCAATGTTTAGGATCATTCTAATGGTTGTTATAAGTCCTAATACACATTCCTAGACCATTCTAAGCCTTTAGAATACTCTCTTAACCATTCTACACTTGTTAGAACCTCCAAGGAATCATGCTACACCCTCTACGTCCCTTGGGGTACCAAGCAATGTTTAGGATCATTCTAATGGTTCTTATAAGTCCTAATACACATTCCTAGACCATTCTAAGCCTTTAGAATACTCTCCTAACCATTCTACACTTGTTAGAACCTCCAAGGAATCATGCTACACCCTCTACGTCCCTTGGGGTACCAAGCAATGTTTAGGATCATTCTAATGGTTCTTATAAGTCCTAATACACATTCCTAGACCATTCTATGCCTTTAGAATACTCTCTTAACCATTCTACACTTGTTAGAACCTCCAAGGAATCATGCTACACCCTCTACGTCCCTTGGGGTACCAAGCAATGTTTAGGATCATTCTAATGGTTCTTATAAGTCCTAATACACATTCCTAGACCATTCTAAGCCTTTAGAATACTCTCCTAACCATTCTACACTTGTTAGAACCTCCAAGGAATCATGCTACACCCTCTACGTCCCTTGGGGTACCAAGCAATGTTTAGGATCATTCTAATGGTTCTTATAAGTCCTAATACACATTCATAGACCATTCTAAGCCTTTAGAATACTCTCTTAACCATTCTACACTTGTTAGAACCTCCAAGGAATCATGCTACACCCTCTACGTCCCTTGGGGTACCAAGCAATGTTTAGGATCATTCTAATGGTTCTTATAAGTCCTAATACACATTCCTAGACCATTCTAAGCCTTTAGAATACTCTCCTAACCATTCTACACTTGTTAGAACCTCCAAGGAATCATGCTACACCCTCTACGTCCCTTGGGGTACCAAGCAATGTTTAGGATCATTCTAATGGTTCTTATAAGTCCTAATACACATTCCTAGACCATTCTAAGCCTTTAGAATACTCTCTTAACCATTATACACTTGTTAGAATGTCCAAGGACTCATCCTACACCCTCTACGTCCCATGGGGTACCAAGCAATGTTTAGGATCATTCTAATTGTTCTTATTAGTCCTAATACACATTCCTAGACCATTCTATGCCTTTGGAATACTCTCTTAACCATTCTACACTTGTTAGAACCTCCAAGGAATCATGCTACACCCTCTACGTCCCTTGGGGTACCAAGCAATGTTTAGGATCATTCTAATGGTTCTTATAAGTCCTAATACACATTCCTAGACCATTCTAAGCCTTTAGAATACTCTCTTAACCATTATACACTTGTTAGAATGTCCAAGGACTCATCCTACACCCTCTACGTCCCATGGGGTACCAAGCAATGTTTAGGATCATTCTAATTGTTCTTATTAGTCCTAATACACATTCCTAGACCATTCTATGCCTTTAGAATACTCTCTTAACCATTCTACACTTGTTAGAACCTCCAAGGAATCATGCTACACCCTCTACGTCCCTTGGGGTACCAAGCAATGTTTAGGATCATTCTAATGGTTCTTATAAGTCCTAATACACATTCCTAGACCATTCTAAGCCTTTAGAATACTCTCTTAACCATTATACACTTGTTAGAATGTCCAAGGACTCATCCTACACCCTCTAAGTCCCTTCGGGTACCAAGCAATGTTTAGGATTATACTAATGGTTCTTATAAGTCCTAATAAACATTCCTAGACCATTCTAAGCCTTTAGAGAACTCTCTTAACCATTCTACACTTGTTAGAACCTCCAAGGAATCATGCTACACCCTCTACGTCCCTTGGGGTACCAAGCAATGTTTAGGATCATTCTAATGGTTCTTATAAGTCCTAATACACATTCCTAGACCATTCTAAGCCTTTAGAATACTCTCTTAACCATTATACACTTGTTAGAATGTCCAAGGACTCATCCTACACCCTCTACGTCCCATGGGGTACCAAGCAATGTTTAGGATCATTCTAATTGTTCTTATTAGTCCTAATACACATTCCTAGACCATTCTATGCCTTTAGAATACTCTCTTAACCATTCTACACTTGTTAGAACCTCCAAGGAATCATGCTACACCCTCTACGTCCCTTGGGGTACCAAGCAATGTTTAGGATCATTCTAATGGTTCTTATAAGTCCTAATACACATTCCTAGACCATTCTAAGCCTTTAGAATACTCTCTTAACCATTATACACTTGTTAGAATGTCCAAGGACTCATCCTACACCCTCTAAGTCCCTTCGGGTACCAAGCAATGTTTAGGATTATACTAATGGTTCTTATAAGTCCTAATAAACATTCCTAGACCATTCTAAGCCTTTAGAGAACTCTCTTAACCATTCTACACTTGTTAGAACCTCCAAGGACTCATGCTACACCCTCTACGTCCCTTGGGGTACCAAGCAATGTTTAGGATCATTCTAATGGTTCTTATAAGTCCTAATACACATTCCTAGACCATTCTAAGCCTTTAGAATACTCTCTTAACCATTCTACACTTGTTAGAACCTCCAAGGAATCATGCTACACCCTCTACGTCCCTTGGGGTACCAAGCAATGTTTAGGATCATTCTAATGGTTCTTATAAGTCCTAATACACATTCCTAGACCATTCTAAGCCTTTAGAATACTCTCTTAACCATTATACACTTGTTAGAATGTCCAAGGACTCATCCTACACCCTCTACGTCCCATGGGGTACCAAGCAATGTTTAGGATCATTCTAATTGTTCTTATTAGTCCTAATACACATTCCTAGACCATTCTATGCCTTTAGAATACTCTCTTAACCATTCTACACTTGTTAGAACCTCCAAGGAATCATGCTACACCCTCTACGTCCCTTGGGGTACCAAGCAATGTTTAGGATCATTCTAATGGTTCTTATAAGTCCTAATACACATTCCTAGACCATTCTAAGCCTTTAGAATACTCTCCTAACCATTCTACACTTGTTAGAACCTCCAAGGAATCATGCTACACCCTCTACGTCCCTTGGGGTACCAAGCAATGTTTAGGATCATTCTAATGGTTCTTATAAGTCCTAATACACATTCCTAGACCATTCTAAGCCTTTAGAATACTCTCTTAACCATTCTACACTTGTTAGAACCTCCAAGGACTCATGCTACACCCTCTACGTCCCTTGGGGTACCAAGCAATGTTTAGGATCATTCTAATGGTTCTTATAAGTCCTAATACACATTCCTAGACCATTCTAAGCCTTTAGAATACTCTCTTAACCATTCTACACTTGTTAGAACCTCCAAGGAATCATGCTACACCCTCTACGTCCCTTGGGGTACCAAGCAATGTTTAGGATCATTCTAATGGTTCTTATAAGTCCTAATACACATTCCTAGACCATTCTAAGCCTTTAGAATACTCTCTTAACCATTATACACTTGTTAGAATGTCCAAGGACTCATCCTACACCCTCTACGTCCCATGGGGTACCAAGCAATGTTTAGGATCATTCTAATTGTTCTTATTAGTCCTAATACACATTCCTAGACCATTCTATGCCTTTAGAATACTCTCTTAACCATTCTACACTTGTTAGAACCTCCAAGGAATCATGCTACACCCTCTACGTCCCTTGGGGTACCAAGCAATGTTTAGGATCATTCTAATGGTTCTTATAAGTCCTAATACACATTCCTAGACCATTCTAAGCCTTTAGAATACTCTCCTAACCATTCTACACTTGTTAGAACCTCCAAGGAATCATGCTACACCCTCTACGTCCCTTGGGGTACCAAGCAATGTTTAGGATCATTCTAATGGTTCTTATAAGTCCTAATACACATTCCTAGACCATTCTAAGCCTTTAGAATACTCTCTTAACCATTCTACACTTGTTAGAACCTCCAAGGAATCATGCTACACCCTCTACGTCCCTTGGGGTACCAAGCAATGTTTAGGATCATTCTAATGGTTCTTATAAGTCCTAATACACATTCCTAGACCATTCTAAGCCTTTAGAATACTCTCTTAACCATTATACACTTCTTAGAATGTCCAAGGACTCATCCTACACCCTCTACGTCCCATGGGGTACCAAGCAATGTTTAGGATCATTCTAATTGTTCTTATTAGTCCTAATACACATTCCTAGACCATTCTATGCCTTTAGAATACTCTCTTAACCATTCTACACTTGTTAGAACCTCCAAGGAATCATGCTACACCCTCTACGTCCCTTGGGGTACCAAGCAATGTTTAGGATCATTCTAATGGTTCTTATAAGTCCTAATACACATTCCTAGACCATTCTAAGCCTTTAGAATACTCTCCTAACCATTCTACACTTGTTAGAACCTCCAAGGAATCATGCTACACCCTCTACGTCCCTTGGGGTACCAAGCAATGTTTAGGATCATTCTAATGGTTCTTATAAGTCCTAATACACATTCATAGACCATTCTAAGCCTTTAGAATACTCTCTTAACCATTCTACACTTGTTAGAACCTCCAAGGAATCATGCTACACCCTCTACGTCCCTTGGGGTACCAAGCAATGTTTAGGATCATTCTAATGGTTCTTATAAGTCCTAATACACATTCCTAGACCATTCTAAGCCTTTAGAATACTCTCCTAACCATTCTACACTTGTTAGAACCTCCAAGGAATCATGCTACACCCTCTACGTCCCTTGGGGTACCAAGCAATGTTTAGGATCATTCTAATGGTTCTTATAAGTCCTAATACACATTCCTAGACCATTCTAAGCCTTTAGAATACTCTCTTAACCATTATACACTTGTTAGAATGTCCAAGGACTCATCCTACACCCTCTACGTCCCATGGGGTACCAAGCAATGTTTAGGATCATTCTAATTGTTCTTATTAGTCCTAATACACATTCCTAGACCATTCTAAGCCTTTAGAATACTCTCTTAACCATTATACACTTGTTAGAATGTCCAAGGACTCATCCTACACCCTCTACGTCCCATGGGGTACCAAGCAATGTTTAGGATCATTCTAATTGTTCTTATTAGTCCTAATACACATTCCTAGACCATTCTATGCCTTTAGAATACTCTCTTAACCATTCTACACTTGTTAGAACCTCCAAGGAATCATGCTACACCCTCTACGTCCCTTGGGGTACCAAGCAATGTTTAGGATCATTCTAATGGTTCTTATAAGTCCTAATACACATTCCTAGACCATTCTAAGCCTTTAGAATACTCTCTTAACCATTCTACACTTGTTAGAACCTCCAAGGAATCATGCTACACCCTCTACGTCCCTTGGGGTACCAAGCAATGTTTAGGATCATTCTAATGGTTCTTATAAGTCCTAATACACATTCCTAGACCATTCTAAGCCTTTAGAATACTCTCTTAACCATTCTACACTTGTTAGAACCTCCAAGGACTCATGCTACACCCTCTACGTCCCTTGGGGTACCAAGCAATGTTTAGGATCATTCTAATGGTTCTTCTAAGTCCTAATACACTTTCCTAGACCATTCTAAGCCTTTAGAATACTCTCTTAACCATTCTACACTTGTTAGAACCTCCAAGGAATCATGCTACACCCTCTACGTCCCTTGGGGTACCAAGCAATGTTTAGGATCATTCTAATGGTTCTTATAAGTCCTAATACACATTCCTAGACCATTCTAAGCCTTTAGAATACTCTCTTAACCATTATACACTTGTTAGAATGTCCAAGGACTCATCCTACACCCTCTACGTCCCATGGGGTACCAAGCAATGTTTAGGATCATTCTAATTGTTCTTATTAGTCCTAATACACATTCCTAGACCATTCTATGCCTTTAGAATACTCTCTTAACCATTCTACACTTGTTAGAACCTCCAAGGAATCATGCTACACCCTCTACGTCCCTTGGGGTACCAAGCAATGTTTAGGATCATTCTAATGGTTCTTATAAGTCCTAATACACATTCCTAGACCATTCTAAGCCTTTAGAATACTCTCTTAACCATTCTACACTTGTTAGAACCTCCAAGGACTCATGCTACACCCTCTACGTCCCTTGGGGTACCAAGCAATGTTTAGGATCATTCTAATGGTTCTTATAAGTCCTAATACACATTCCTAGACCATTCTAAGCCTTTAGAATACTCTCTTAACCATTCTACACTTGTTAGAACCTCCAAGGAATCATGCTACACCCTCTACGTCCCTTGGGGTACCAAGCAATGTTTAGGATCATTCTAATGGTTCTTATAAGTCCTAATACACATTCCTAGACCATTCTAAGCCTTTAGAATACTCTCTTAACCATTATACACTTGTTAGAATGTCCAAGGACTCATCCTACACCCTCTACGTCCCATGGGGTACCAAGCAATGTTTAGGATCATTCTAATTGTTCTTATTAGTCCTAATACACATTCCTAGACCATTCTATGCCTTTAGAATACTCTCTTAACCATTCTACACTTGTTAGAACCTCCAAGGAATCATGCTACACCCTCTACGTCCCTTGGGGTACCAAGCAATGTTTAGGATCATTCTAATGGTTCTTATAAGTCCTAATACACATTCCTAGACCATTCTAAGCCTTTAGAATACTCTCCTAACCATTCTACACTTGTTAGAACCTCCAAGGAATCATGCTACACCCTCTACGTCCCTTGGGGTACCAAGCAATGTTTAGGATCATTCTAATGGTTCTTATAAGTCCTAATACACATTCCTAGACCATTCTAAGCCTTTAGAATACTCTCTTAACCATTCTACACTTGTTAGAACCTCCAAGGAATCATGCTACACCCTCTACGTCCCTTGGGGTACCAAGCAATGTTTAGGATCATTCTAATGGTTCTTATAAGTCCTAATACACATTCCTAGACCATTCTAAGCCTTTCGAATATTCTCTTAACCATTATACACTTGTTAGAATGTCCAAGGACTCATCCTACACCCTCTACGTCCCATGGGGTACCAAGCAATGTTTAGGAGCATTCTAATTGTTCTTATTAGTCCTAATACACATTCCTAGACCATTCTATGCCTTTAGAATACTCTCTTAACCATTCTACACTTGTTAGAACCTCCAAGGAATCATGCTACACCCTCTACGTCCCATGGGGTACCAAGCAATGTTTAGGATCATTCTAATGGTTCTTATTAGTCCTAATACACATTCCTAGACCATTCTAAGCCTTTAGAATACTCTCTTAACCATTCTACACTTGTTAGAACCTCCAAGGAATCATGCTACACCCTCTACGTCCCTTGGGGTACCAAGCAATGTTTAGGATCATTCTAATGGTTCTTATAAGTCCTAATACACATTCCTAGACCATTCTAAGCCTTTAGAATACTCTCTTAACCATTCTACACTTGTTAGAACCTCCAAGGAATCATGCTACACCCTCTACGTCCCTTGGGGTACCAAGCAATGTTTAGGATCATTCTAATGGTTCTTATAAGTCCTAATACACATTCCTAGACCATTCTAAGCCTTTAGAATACTCTCTTAACCATTCTACACTTGTTAGAACCTCCAAGGACTCATGCTACACCCTCTACGTCCCTTGGGGTACCAAGCAATGTTTAGGATCATTCTAATGGTTCTTCTAAGTCCTAATACACTTTCCTAGACCATTCTAAGCCTTTAGAATACTCTCTTAACCATTCTACACTTGTTAGAACCTCCAAGGAATCATGCTACACCCTCTACGTCCCTTGGGGTACCAAGCAATGTTTAGGATCATTCTAATGGTTCTTATAAGTCCTAATACACATTCCTAGACCATTCTAAGCCTTTAGAATACTCTCTTAACCATTCTACACTTGTTAGAACCTCCAAGGAATCATGCTACACCCTCTACGTCCCTTGGGGTACCAAGCAATGTTTAGGATCATTCTAATGGTTCTTATAAGTCCTAATACACATTCCTAGACCATTCTAAGCCTTTAGAATACTCTCTTAACCATTCTACACTTGTTAGAACCTCCAAGGACTCATGCTACACCCTCTACGTCCCTTGGGGTACCAAGCAATGTTTAGGATCATTCTAATGGTTCTTATAAGTCCTAATACACATTCCTAGACCATTCTAAGCCTTTAGAATACTCTCTTAACCATTCTACACTTGTTAGAACCTCCAAGGAATCATGCTACACCCTCTACGTCCCTTGGGGTACCAAGCAATGTTTAGGATCATTCTAATGGTTCTTATAAGTCCTAATACACATTCCTAGACCATTCTAAGCCTTTAGAATACTCTCTTAACCATTATACACTTGTTAGAACCTCCAAGGAATCATGCTACACCCTCTACGTCCCTTGGGGTACCAAGCAATGTTTAGGATCATTCTAATGGTTCTTATAAGTCCTAATACACATTCCTAGACCATTCTAAGCCTTTAGAATACTCTCTTAACCATTATACACTTGTTAGAACCTCCAAGGACTCATCCTACACCCTCTACGTCCCTTGGGGTACCAAGCAATGTTTAGGATCATTCTAATGGTTCTTATAAGTCCTAATACACATTCCTAGACCATTCTAAGCCCTTAGAATACTCTCTTAACCATTCTACACTTGTTAGAACCTCCAAGGAATCATGCTACACCCTCTACGTCCCTTGGGGTACCAAGCAATGTTTAGGATCATTCTAATGGTTCTTATAAGTCCTAATACACATTCCTAGACCATTCTAAGCCTTTAGAATACTCTCTTAACCATTCTACACTTGTTAGAACCTCCAAGGAATCATGCTACACCCTCTACGTCCCATGGGGTACCAAGCAATGTTTAGGATCATTCTAATTGTTCTTATAAGTCCTAATACACATTCCTAGACCATTCTAAGCCTTTAGAATACTCTCTTAACCATTCTACACTTGTTAGAACCTCCAAGGAATCATGCTACACCCTCTACGTCCCTTGGGGTACCAAGCAATGTTTAGGATCATTCTAATGGTTCTTATAAGTCCTAATACACATTCCTAGACCATTCTAAGCCTTTAGAATACTCTCTTAACCATTCTACACTTGTTAGAACCTCCAAGGACTCATGCTACACCCTCTACGTCCCTTGGGGTACCAAGCAATGTTTAGGATCATTCTAATGGTTCTTATAAGTCCTAATACACATTCCTAGACCATTCTAAGCCTTTAGAATACTCTCTTAACCATTATACACTTCTTAGAACGTCCAAGGACTCATCCTACACTCTCTACGTCCATTAGGGTACCAAGCAATATTTAGGATCATTCTAAATGTTCGTATATGTCTTAATACACATTCCTAGACCATTCTAAGCCTTTAGATTACTCTCTTAACCATTCTACACTTGTTAGAACCTCCAAGGACTCATGCTACACCCTCTAAGTCCCTTCGGGTACCAAGCAATGTTTAGGATCATTCTAATGGTTCTTCTAAGTCCTAATACACATTCCTAGACCATTCTAAGCCTTTAGAATACTCTCTTAACCATTATACACTTGTTAGAACGTCCAAGGACTCATCCTACACTCTCTACGTCCATTAGGGTACCAAGCAATGTTTAGGATCATTCTAAATGTTCGTATATGTCTTAATACACATTCCTAGACCATTCTAAGCCTTTAGATTACTCTCTTAACCATTCTACACTTGTTAGAACCTCCAAGGACTCATGCTACACCCTCTAAGTCCCTTCGGGTACCAAGCAATGTTTAGGATTATACTAATGGTTCTTATAAGTCCTAATAAACATTCCTAGACCATTCTAAGCCTTTAGAGAACTCTCTTAACCATTCTACACTTGTTAGAACCTCCAAGGACTCATGCTACACCCTCTACGTCCCTTGGGGTACCAAGCAATGTTTAGGATCATTCTAATGGTTCTTATAAGTCCTAATACACATTCCTAGACCATTCTAAGCCTTTCGAATACTCTCTTAACCATTCTACACTTGTTAGAACCTCCAAGGAATCATGCTACACCCTCTACGTCCCTTGGGGTACCAAGCAATGTTTAGGATCATTCTAATGGTTCTTATAAGTCCTAATACACATTCCTAGACCATTCTAAGCCTTTAGAATACTCTCTTAACCATTATACACTTGTTAGAATGTCCAAGGACTCATCCTACACCCTCTACGTCCCATGGGGTACCAAGCAATGTTTAGGATCATTCTAATTGTTCTTATTAGTCCTAATACACATTCCTAGACCATTCTAAGCCTTTAGAATACTCTCTTAACCATTATACACTTGTTAGAATGTCCAAGGACTCATACTACACCCTCTACGTCCCATGGGGTACCAAGCAATGTTTAGGATCATTCTAATTGTTCTTATTAGTCCTAATACACATTCCTAGACCATTCTATGCCTTTAGAATACTCTCTTAACCATTCTACACTTGTTAGAACCTCCAAGGAATCATGCTACACCCTCTACGTCCCTTGGGGTACCAAGCAATGTTTAGGATCATTCTAATGGTTCTTATAAGTCCTAATACACATTCCTAGACCATTCTAAGCCTTTAGAATACTCTCTTAACCATTCTACACTTGTTAGAACCTCCAAGGACTCATGCTACACCCTCTACGTCCCTTGGGGTACCAAGCAATGTTTAGGATCATTCTAATGGTTCTTATAAGTCCTAATACACATTCCTAGACCATTCTAAGCCTTTAGAATACTCTCTTAACCATTATACACTTCTTAGAACGTCCAAGGACTCATCCTACACTCTCTACGTCCATTAGGGTACCAAGCAATATTTAGGATCATTCTAAATGTTCGTATATGTCTTAATACACATTCCTAGACCATTCTAAGCCTTTAGATTACTCTCTTAACCATTCTACACTTGTTAGAACCTCCAAGGACTCATGCTACACCCTCTAAGTCCCTTCGGGTACCAAGCAATGTTTAGGATCATTCTAATGGTTCTTCTAAGTCCTAATACACATTCCTAGACCATTCTAAGCCTTTAGAATACTCTCTTAACTATTATACACTTGTTAGAACGTCCAAGGACTCATCCTACACTCTCTACGTCCATTAGGGTACCAAGCAATGTTTAGGATCATTCTAAATGTTCGTATATGTCTTAATACACATTCCTAGACCATTCTAAGCCTTTAGATTACTCTCTTAACCATTCTACACTTGTTAGAACCTCCAAGGACTCATGCTACACCCTCTAAGTCCCTTCGGGTACCAAGCAATGTTTAGGATTATACTAATGGTTCTTATAAGTCCTAATAAACATTCCTAGACCATTCTAAGCCTTTAGAGAACTCTCTTAACCATTCTACACTTGTTAGAACCTCCAAGGACTCATGCTACACCCTCTACGTCCCTTGGGGTACCAAGCAATGTTTAGGATCATTCTAATGGTTCTTATAAGTCCTAATACACATTCCTAGACCATTCTAAGCCTTTAGAATACTCTCTTAACCATTCTACACTTGTTAGAACCTCCAAGGAATCATGCTACACCCTCTACGTCCCTTGGGGTACCAAGCAATGTTTAGGATCATTCTAATGGTTCTTATAAGTCCTAATACACATTCCTAGACCATTCTAAGCCTTTAGAATACTCTCTTAACCATTATACACTTGTTAGAATGTCCAAGGACTCATCCTACACCCTCTACGTCCCATGGGGTACCAAGCAATGTTTAGGATCATTCTAATTGTTCTTATTAGTCCTAATACACATTCCTAGACCATTCTATGCCTTTAGAATACTCTCTTAACCATTCTACACTTGTTAGAACCTCCAAGGAATCATGCTACACCCTCTACGTCCCTTGGGGTACCAAGCAATGTTTAGGATCATTCTAATGGTTCTTATAAGTCCTAATACACATTCCTAGACCATTCTAAGCCTTTAGAATACTCTCTTAACCATTCTACACTTGTTAGAACCTCCAAGGAATCATGCTACACCCTCTACGTCCCTTGGGGTACCAAGCAATGTTTAGGATCATTCTAATGGTTCTTATAAGTCCTAATACACATTCCTAGACCATTCTAAGCCTTTAGAATACTCTCTTAACCATTATACACTTGTTAGAACGTCCAAGGACTCATCCTACACTCTCTACGTCCCAAGGGGTACCAAGCAATGTTTAGGATCATTCTAAATGTTCGTATATGTCTTAATACACATTCCTAGACCATTCTAAGCCTTTAGATTACTCTCTTAACCATTCTACACTTGTTAGAACCTCGAAGGACTCATGCTACACCCTCTACGTCCCTTGGGGTCCCAAGCAATGTTTAGGATCATTCTAATGGTTCTTCTAAGTCCTAATACACATTCCTAGACCATTCTAAGCCTTTAGAATACTCTCTTAACCATTATACACTTGTTAGAATGTCCAAGGACTCATCCTACACCCTCTACGTCCCATGGGGTACCAAGCAATGTTTGGGATCATTCTAATTGTTCTTATTAGTCCTAATACACATTCCTAGACTCATGCTACACCCTCTACGTCCCTTGGGGTACCAAGCAATGTTTAGGATCATTCTAATGGTTCTTCTAAGTCCTAATACACATTCCTAGACCATTCTAAGCCTTTAGAATACTCTCTTAACCATTATACACTTGTTAGAATGTCCAAGGACTCATCCTACACCCTCTACGTCCCATGGGGTACCAAGCAATGTTTGGGATCATTCTAATTGTTCTTATTAGTCCTAATACACATTCCTAGACCATTCTATGCCTTTAGAATACTCTCTTAACCATTCTACACTTGTTAGAACCTCCAAGGAATCATGCTACACCCTCTACGTCCCTTGGGGTACCAAGCAATGTTTAGGATCATTCTAATGGTTCTTATAAGTCCTAATACACATTCCTAGACCATTCTAAGCCTTTAGAATACTCTCTTAACCATTATACACTTGTTAGAACGTCCAAGGACTCATCCTACACTCTCTACGTCCCAAGGGGTACCAAGCAATGTTTAGGATTATTCTAAATGTTCGTATATGTCTTAATACACATTCCTAGACCATTCTAAGCCTTTAGATTACTCTCTTGACCATTCTACACTTGTTAGAACCTCCAAGGACTCATGCTACACCCTCTACGTCCCTTGGGGTACCAAGCAATGTTTAGGATCATTCTAATGGTTCTTCTAAGTCCTAATACACATTCCTAGACCATTCTAAGCCTTTAGAATACTCTCTTAACCATTATACACTTGTTAGAACGTCCAAGGACTCATCCTACACTCTCTACGTCCATTAGGGTACCAAGCAATGTTTAGGATCATTCTAAATGTTCGTATATGTCTTAATACACATTCCTAGACCATTCTAAGCCTTTAGATTACTCTCTTAACCATTCTACACTTGTTAGAACCTCCAAGGACTCATGCTACACCCTCTAAGTCCCTTCGGGTACCAAGCAATGTTTAGGATCATACTAATGGTTCTTATATGTCCTAATACACATTCCTAGACCATTCTAAGCCTTTAGAATACTCTCTTAACCATTCTACACTTGTTAGAACCTCCAAGGACTCATGCTACACCCTCTACGTCCCTTGGGGTACCAAGCAATGTTTAGGATCATTCTAATGGTTCTTCTAAGTCCTAATACACATTCCTAGACCATTCTAAGCCTTTAGAATACTCTCTTAACCATTATACACTTGTTAGAACGTCCAAGGACTCATCCTACACTCTCTACGTCCATTAGGGTACCAAGCAATGTTTAGGATCATTCTAAATGTTCGTATACGTCTTAATACACATTCCTAGACCATTCTAAGCCTTTAGATTACTCTCTTAACCATTCTACACTTGTTAGAACCTCCAAGGACTCATGCTACACCCTCTAAGTCCCTTCGGGTACCAAGCAATGTTTAGGATTATACTAATGGTTCTTATAAGTCCTAATAAACATTCCTAGACTATTCTAAGCCTTTAGAGAACTCTCTTAACCATTCTACACTTGTTAGAACCTCCAAGGACTCATGCTACACCCTCTACGTCCCTTGGGGTACCAAGCAATGTTTAGGATCATTCTAATGGTTCTTATAAGTCCTAATACACATTCCTAGACCATTCTAAGCCCTTAGAATACTCTCTTAACCATTCTACACTTGTTAGAACCTCCAAGGAATCATGCTACACCCTCTACGTCCCTTGGGGTACCAAGCAATGTTTAGGATCATTCTAATGGTTCTTATAAGTCCTAATACACATTCCTAGACCATTCTAAGCCTTTAGAATACTCTCTTAACCATTATACACTTGTTAGAATGTCCAAGGACTCATCCTACACCCTCTACGTCCCATGGGGTACCAAGCAATGTTTAGGATCATTCTAATTGTTCTTATTAGTCCTAATACACATTCCTAGACCATTCTATGCCTTTAGAATACTCTCTTAACCATTCTACACTTGTTAGAACCTCCAAGGAATCATGCTACACCCTCTACGTCCCTTGGGGTAGCAAGCAATGTTTAGGATCATTCTAATGGTTGTTATAAGTCCTAATACACATTCCTAGACCATTCTAAGCCTTTAGAATACTCTCTTAACCATTCTACACTTGTTAGAACCTCCAAGGAATCATGCTACACCCTCTACGTCCCTTGGGGTACCAAGCAATGTTTAGGATCATTCTAATGGTTCTTATAAGTCCTAATACACATTCCTAGACCATTCTAAGCCTTTAGAATACTCTCCTAACCATTCTACACTTGTTAGAACCTCCAAGGAATCATGCTACACCCTCTACGTCCCTTGGGGTACCAAGCAATGTTTAGGATCATTCTAATGGTTCTTATAAGTCCTAATACACATTCATAGACCATTCTAAGCCTTTAGAATACTCTCTTAACCATTCTACACTTGTTAGAACCTCCAAGGAATCATGCTACACCCTCTACGTCCCTTGGGGTACCAAGCAATGTTTAGGATCATTCTAATGGTTCTTATAAGTCCTAATACACATTCCTAGACCATTCTAAGCCTTTAGAATACTCTCCTAACCATTCTACACTTGTTAGAACCTCCAAGGAATCATGCTACACCCTCTACGTCCCTTGGGGTACCAAGCAATGTTTAGGATCATTCTAATGGTTCTTATAAGTCCTAATACACATTCCTAGACCATTCTAAGCCTTTAGAATACTCTCTTAACCATTATACACTTGTTAGAATGTCCAAGGACTCATCCTACACCCTCTACGTCCCATGGGGTACCAAGCAATGTTTAGGATCATTCTAATTGTTCTTATTAGTCCTAATACACATTCCTAGACCATTCTAAGCCTTTAGAATACTCTCTTAACCATTATACACTTGTTAGAATGTCCAAGGACTCATCCTACACCCTCTACGTCCCATGGGGTACCAAGCAATGTTTAGGATCATTCTAATTGTTCTTATTAGTCCTAATACACATTCCTAGACCATTCTATGCCTTTAGAATACTCTCTTAACCATTCTACACTTGTTAGAACCTCCAAGGAATCATGCTACACCCTCTACGTCCCTTGGGGTACCAAGCAATGTTTAGGATCATTCTAATGGTTCTTATAAGTCCTAATACACATTCCTAGACCATTCTAAGCCTTTAGAATACTCTCTTAACCATTCTACACTTGTTAGAACCTCCAAGGAATCATGCTACACCCTCTACGTCCCTTGGGGTACCAAGCAATGTTTAGGATCATTCTAATGGTTCTTATAAGTCCTAATACACATTCCTAGACCATTCTAAGCCTTTAGAATACTCTCTTAACCATTCTACACTTGTTAGAACCTCCAAGGACTCATGCTACACCCTCTACGTCCCTTGGGGTACCAAGCAATGTTTAGGATCATTCTAATGGTTCTTCTAAGTCCTAATACACTTTCCTAGACCATTCTAAGCCTTTAGAATACTCTCTTAACCATTCTACACTTGTTAGAACCTCCAAGGAATCATGCTACACCCTCTACGTCCCTTGGGGTACCAAGCAATGTTTAGGATCATTCTAATGGTTCTTATAAGTCCTAATACACATTCCTAGACCATTCTAAGCCTTTAGAATACTCTCTTAACCATTCTACACTTGTTAGAACCTCCAAGGAATCATGCTACACCCTCTACGTCCCTTGGGGTACCAAGCAATGTTTAGGATCATTCTAATGGTTCTTATAAGTCCTAATACACATTCCTAGACCATTCTAAGCCTTTAGAATACTCTCCTAACCATTCTACACTTGTTAGAACCTCCAAGGAATCATGCTACACCCTCTACGTCCCTTGGGGTACCAAGCAATGTTTAGGATCATTCTAATGGTTCTTATAAGTCCTAATACACATTCCTAGACCATTCTATGCCTTTAGAATACTCTCTTAACCATTCTACACTTGTTAGAACCTCCAAGGAATCATGCTACACCCTCTACGTCCCTTGGGGTACCAAGCAATGTTTAGGATCATTCTAATGGTTCTTATAAGTCCTAATACACATTCCTAGACCATTCTAAGCCTTTAGAATACTCTCCTAACCATTCTACACTTGTTAGAACCTCCAAGGAATCATGCTACACCCTCTACGTCCCTTGGGGTACCAAGCAATGTTTAGGATCATTCTAATGGTTCTTATAAGTCCTAATACACATTCCTAGACCATTCTATGCCTTTAGAATACTCTCTTAACCATTCTACACTTGTTAGAACCTCCAAGGAATCATGCTACACCCTCTACGTCCCTTGGGGTACCAAGCAATGTTTAGGATCATTCTAATGGTTCTTATAAGTCCTAATACACATTCCTAGACCATTCTAAGCCTTTAGAATACTCTCCTAACCATTCTACACTTGTTAGAACCTCCAAGGAATCATGCTACACCCTCTACGTCCCTTGGGGTACCAAGCAATGTTTAGGATCATTCTAATGGTTCTTATAAGTCCTAATACACATTCCTAGACCATTCTATGCCTTTAGAATACTCTCTTAACCATTCTACACTTGTTAGAACCTCCAAGGAATCATGCTACACCCTCTACGTCCCTTGGGGTACCAAGCAATGTTTAGGATCATTCTAATGGTTCTTATAAGTCCTAATACACATTCCTAGACCATTCTAAGCCTTTAGAATACTCTCCTAACCATTCTACACTTGTTAGAACCTCCAAGGAATCATGCTACACCCTCTACGTCCCTTGGGGTACCAAGCAATGTTTAGGATCATTCTAATGGTTCTTATAAGTCCTAATACACATTCCTAGACCATTCTAAGCCTTTAGAATACTCTCTTAACCATTATACACTTGTTAGAATGTCCAAGGAATCATGCTACACCCTCTACGTCCCTTGGGGTACCAAGCAATGTTTAGGATCATTCTAATTGTTCTTATTAGTCCTAATACACATTCCTAGACCATTCTAAGCCTTTGGAATACTCTCTTAACCATTATACACTTGTTAGAATGTCCAAGGACTCATCCTACACCCTCTACGTCCCATGGGGTACCAAGCAATGTTTAGGATCATTCTAATTGTTCTTATTAGTCCTAATACACATTCCTAGACCATTCTATGCCTTTAGAATACTCTCTTAACCATTCTACACTTGTTAGAACCTCCAAGGAATCATGCTACACCCTCTACGTCCCTTGGGGTACCAAGCAATGTTTAGGATCATTCTAATGGTTGTTATAAGTCCTAATACACATTCCTAGACCATTCTAAGCCTTTAGAATACTCTCTTAACCATTCTACACTTGTTAGAACCTCCAAGGAATCATGCTACACCCTCTACGTCCCTTGGGGTACCAAGCAATGTTTAGGATCATTCTAATGGTTCTTATAAGTCCTAATACACATTCCTAGACCATTCTAAGCCTTTAGAATACTCTCCTAACCATTCTACACTTGTTAGAACCTCCAAGGAATCATGCTACACCCTCTACGTCCCTTGGGGTACCAAGCAATGTTTAGGATCATTCTAATGGTTCTTATAAGTCCTAATACACATTCCTAGACCATTCTAAGCCTTTAGAATACTCTCTTAACCATTCTACACTTGTTAGAACCTCCAAGGAATCATGCTACACCCTCTACGTCCCTTGGGGTACCAAGCAATGTTTAGGATCATTCTAATGGTTCTTATAAGTCCTAATACACATTCCTAGACCATTCTAAGCCTTTAGAATACTCTCCTAACCATTCTACACTTGTTAGAACCTCCAAGGAATCATGCTACACCCTCTACGTCCCTTGGGGTACCAAGCAATGTTTAGGATCATTCTAATGGTTCTTATAAGTCCTAATACACATTCCTAGACCATTCTATGCCTTTAGAATACTCTCTTAACCATTCTACACTTGTTAGAACCTCCAAGGAATCATGCTACACCCTCTACGTCCCTTGGGGTACCAAGCAATGTTTAGGATCATTCTAATGGTTCTTATAAGTCCTAATACACATTCCTAGACCATTCTAAGCCTTTAGAATACTCTCCTAACCATTCTACACTTGTTAGAACCTCCAAGGAATCATGCTACACCCTCTACGTCCCTTGGGGTACCAAGCAATGTTTAGGATCATTCTAATGGTTCTTATAAGTCCTAATACACATTCCTAGACCATTCTAAGCCTTTAGAATACTCTCTTAACCATTATACACTTGTTAGAATGTCCAAGGAATCATGCTACACCCTCTACGTCCCTTGGGGTACCAAGCAATGTTTAGGATCATTCTAATTGTTCTTATTAGTCCTAATACACATTCCTAGACCATTCTAAGCCTTTGGAATACTCTCTTAACCATTATACACTTGTTAGAATGTCCAAGGACTCATCCTACACCCTCTACGTCCCATGGGGTACCAAGCAATGTTTAGGATCATTCTAATTGTTCTTATTAGTCCTAATACACATTCCTAGACCATTCTATGCCTTTAGAATACTCTCTTAACCATTCTACACTTGTTAGAACCTCCAAGGAATCATGCTACACCCTCTACGTCCCTTGGGGTACCAAGCAATGTTTAGGATCATTCTAATGGTTGTTATAAGTCCTAATACACATTCCTAGACCATTCTAAGCCTTTAGAATACTCTCTTAACCATTCTACACTTGTTAGAACCTCCAAGGAATCATGCTACACCCTCTACGTCCCTTGGGGTACCAAGCAATGTTTAGGATCATTCTAATGGTTCTTATAAGTCCTAATACACATTCCTAGACCATTCTAAGCCTTTAGAATACTCTCCTAACCATTCTACACTTGTTAGAACCTCCAAGGAATCATGCTACACCCTCTACGTCCCTTGGGGTACCAAGCAATGTTTAGGATCATTCTAATGGTTCTTATAAGTCCTAATACACATTCCTAGACCATTCTAAGCCTTTAGAATACTCTCTTAACCATTCTACACTTGTTAGAACCTCCAAGGAATCATGCTACACCCTCTACGTCCCTTGGGGTACCAAGCAATGTTTAGGATCATTCTAATGGTTCTTATAAGTCCTAATACACATTCCTAGACCATTCTAAGCCTTTAGAATACTCTCTTAACCATTATACACTTCTTAGAATGTCCAAGGACTCATCCTACACCCTCTACGTCCCATGGGGTACCAAGCAATGTTTAGGATCATTCTAATTGTTCTTATTAGTCCTAATACACATTCCTAGACCATTCTATGCCTTTAGAATACTCTCTTAACCATTCTACACTTGTTAGAACCTCCAAGGAATCATGCTACACCCTCTACGTCCCTTGGGGTACCAAGCAATGTTTAGGATCATTCTAATGGTTCTTATAAGTCCTAATACACATTCCTAGACCATTCTAAGCCTTTAGAATACTCTCCTAACCATTCTACACTTGTTAGAACCTCCAAGGAATCATGCTACACCCTCTACGTCCCTTGGGGTACCAAGCAATGTTTAGGATCATTCTAATGGTTCTTATAAGTCCTAATACACATTCATAGACCATTCTAAGCCTTTAGAATACTCTCTTAACCATTCTACACTTGTTAGAACCTCCAAGGAATCATGCTACACCCTCTACGTCCCTTGGGGTACCAAGCAATGTTTAGGATCATTCTAATGGTTCTTATAAGTCCTAATACACATTCCTAGACCATTCTAAGCCTTTAGAATACTCTCCTAACCATTCTACACTTGTTAGAACCTCCAAGGAATCATGCTACACCCTCTACGTCCCTTGGGGTACCAAGCAATGTTTAGGATCATTCTAATGGTTCTTATAAGTCCTAATACACATTCCTAGACCATTCTAAGCCTTTAGAATACTCTCTTAACCATTATACACTTGTTAGAATGTCCAAGGACTCATCCTACACCCTCTACGTCCCATGGGGTACCAAGCAATGTTTAGGATCATTCTAATTGTTCTTATTAGTCCTAATACACATTCCTAGACCATTCTAAGCCTTTAGAATACTCTCTTAACCATTATACACTTGTTAGAATGTCCAAGGACTCATCCTACACCCTCTACGTCCCATGGGGTACCAAGCAATGTTTAGGATCATTCTAATTGTTCTTATTAGTCCTAATACACATTCCTAGACCATTCTATGCCTTTAGAATACTCTCTTAACCATTCTACACTTGTTAGAACCTCCAAGGAATCATGCTACACCCTCTACGTCCCTTGGGGTACCAAGCAATGTTTAGGATCATTCTAATGGTTCTTATAAGTCCTAATACACATTCCTAGACCATTCTAAGCCTTTAGAATACTCTCTTAACCATTCTACACTTGTTAGAACCTCCAAGGAATCATGCTACACCCTCTACGTCCCTTGGGGTACCAAGCAATGTTTAGGATCATTCTAATGGTTCTTATAAGTCCTAATACACATTCCTAGACCATTCTAAGCCTTTAGAATACTCTCTTAACCATTCTACACTTGTTAGAACCTCCAAGGACTCATGCTACACCCTCTACGTCCCTTGGGGTACCAAGCAATGTTTAGGATCATTCTAATGGTTCTTCTAAGTCCTAATACACTTTCCTAGACCATTCTAAGCCTTTAGAATACTCTCTTAACCATTCTACACTTGTTAGAACCTCCAAGGAATCATGCTACACCCTCTACGTCCCTTGGGGTACCAAGCAATGTTTAGGATCATTCTAATGGTTCTTATAAGTCCTAATACACATTCCTAGACCATTCTAAGCCTTTAGAATACTCTCTTAACCATTCTACACTTGTTAGAACCTCCAAGGAATCATGCTACACCCTCTACGTCCCTTGGGGTACCAAGCAATGTTTAGGATCATTCTAATGGTTCTTATAAGTCCTAATACACATTCCTAGACCATTCTAAGCCTTTAGAATACTCTCTTAACAATTCTACACTTGTTAGAACCTCCAAGGACTCATGCTACACCCTCTACGTCCCTTGGGGTACCAAGCAATGTTTAGGATCATTCTAATGGTTCTTATAAGTCCTAATACACATTCCTAGACCATTCTAAGCCTTTAGAATACTCTCTTAACCATTCTACACTTGTTAGAACCTCCAAGGAATCATGCTACACCCTCTACGTCCCTTGGGGTACCAAGCAATGTTTAGGATCATTCTAATGGTTCTTATAAGTCCTAATACACATTCCTAGACCATTCTAAGCCTTTAGAATACTCTCTTAACCATTATACACTTGTTAGAATGTCCAAGGACTCATCCTACACCCTCTACGTCCCATGGGGTACCAAGCAATGTTTAGGATCATTCTAATTGTTCTTATTAGTCCTAATACACATTCCTAGACCATTCTATGCCTTTAGAATACTCTCTTAACCATTCTACACTTGTTAGAACCTCCAAGGAATCATGCTACACCCTCTACGTCCCTTGGGGTACCAAGCAATGTTTAGGATCATTCTAATGGTTCTTATAAGTCCTAATACACATTCCTAGACCATTCTAAGCCTTTAGAATACTCTCCTAACCATTCTACACTTGTTAGAACCTCCAAGGAATCATGCTACACCCTCTACGTCCCTTGGGGTACCAAGCAATGTTTAGGATCATTCTAATGGTTCTTATAAGTCCTAATACACATTCCTAGACCATTCTAAGCCTTTAGAATACTCTCTTAACCATTCTACACTTGTTAGAACCTCCAAGGACTCATGCTACACCCTCTACGTCCCTTGGGGTACCAAGCAATGTTTAGGATCATTCTAATGGTTCTTATAAGTCCTAATACACATTCCTAGACCATTCTAAGCCTTTAGAATACTCTCTTAACCATTCTACACTTGTTAGAACCTCCAAGGAATCATGCTACACCCTCTACGTCCCTTGGGGTACCAAGCAATGTTTAGGATCATTCTAATGGTTCTTATAAGTCCTAATACACATTCCTAGACCATTCTAAGCCTTTAGAATACTCTCTTAACCATTATACACTTGTTAGAATGTCCAAGGACTCATCCTACACCCTCTACGTCCCATGGGGTACCAAGCAATGTTTAGGATCATTCTAATTGTTCTTATTAGTCCTAATACACATTCCTAGACCATTCTATGCCTTTAGAATACTCTCTTAACCATTCTACACTTGTTAGAACCTCCAAGGAATCATGCTACACCCTCTACGTCCCTTGGGGTACCAAGCAATGTTTAGGATCATTCTAATGGTTCTTATAAGTCCTAATACACATTCCTAGACCATTCTAAGCCTTTAGAATACTCTCCTAACCATTCTACACTTGTTAGAACCTCCAAGGAATCATGCTACACCCTCTACGTCCCTTGGGGTACCAAGCAATGTTTAGGATCATTCTAATGGTTCTTATAAGTCCTAATACACATTCCTAGACCATTCTAAGCCTTTAGAATACTCTCTTAACCATTCTACACTTGTTAGAACCTCCAAGGAATCATGCTACACCCTCTACGTCCCTTGGGGTACCAAGCAATGTTTAGGATCATTCTAATGGTTCTTATAAGTCCTAATACACATTCCTAGACCATTCTAAGCCTTTAGAATACTCTCTTAACCATTATACACTTCTTAGAATGTCCAAGGACTCATCCTACACCCTCTACGTCCCATGGGGTACCAAGCAATGTTTAGGATCATTCTAATTGTTCTTATTAGTCCTAATACACATTCCTAGACCATTCTATGCCTTTAGAATACTCTCTTAACCATTCTACACTTGTTAGAACCTCCAAGGAATCATGCTACACCCTCTACGTCCCTTGGGGTACCAAGCAATGTTTAGGATCATTCTAATGGTTCTTATAAGTCCTAATACACATTCCTAGACCATTCTAAGCCTTTAGAATACTCTCCTAACCATTCTACACTTGTTAGAACCTCCAAGGAATCATGCTACACCCTCTACGTCCCTTGGGGTACCAAGCAATGTTTAGGATCATTCTAATGGTTCTTATAAGTCCTAATACACATTCATAGACCATTCTAAGCCTTTAGAATACTCTCTTAACCATTCTACACTTGTTAGAACCTCCAAGGAATCATGCTACACCCTCTACGTCCCTTGGGGTACCAAGCAATGTTTAGGATCATTCTAATGGTTCTTATAAGTCCTAATACACATTCCTAGACCATTCTAAGCCTTTAGAATACTCTCCTAACCATTCTACACTTGTTAGAACCTCCAAGGAATCATGCTACACCCTCTACGTCCCTTGGGGTACCAAGCAATGTTTAGGATCATTCTAATGGTTCTTATAAGTCCTAATACACATTCCTAGACCATTCTAAGCCTTTAGAATACTCTCTTAACCATTCTACACTTGTTAGAACCTCCAAGGAATCATGCTACACCCTCTACGTCCCTTGGGGTACCAAGCAATGTTTAGGATCATTCTAATGGTTCTTATAAGTCCTAATACACATTCCTAGACCATTCTAAGCCTTTAGAATACTCTCCTAACCATTCTACACTTGTTAGAACCTCCAAGGAATCATGCTACACCCTCTACGTCCCTTGGGGTACCAAGCAATGTTTAGGATCATTCTAATGGTTCTTATAAGTCCTAATACACATTCATAGACCATTCTAAGCCTTTAGAATACTCTCTTAACCATTCTACACTTGTTAGAACCTCCAAGGAATCATGCTACACCCTCTACGTCCCTTGGGGTACCAAGCAATGTTTAGGATCATTCTAATGGTTCTTATAAGTCCTAATACACATTCCTAGACCATTCTAAGCCTTTAGAATACTCTCCTAACCATTCTACACTTGTTAGAACCTCCAAGGAATCATGCTACACCCTCTACGTCCCTTGGGGTACCAAGCAATGTTTAGGATCATTCTAATGGTTCTTATAAGTCCTAATACACATTCCTAGACCATTCTAAGCCTTTAGAATACTCTCTTAACCATTATACACTTGTTAGAATGTCCAAGGACTCATCCTACACCCTCTACGTCCCATGGGGTACCAAGCAATGTTTAGGATCATTCTAATTGTTCTTATTAGTCCTAATACACATTCCTAGACCATTCTATGCCTTTAGAATACTCTCTTAACCATTCTACACTTGTTAGAACCTCCAAGGAATCATGCTACACCCTCTACGTCCCTTGGGGTACCAAGCAATGTTTAGGATCATTCTAATGGTTCTTATAAGTCCTAATACACATTCCTAGACCATTCTAAGCCTTTAGAATACTCTCTTAACCATTATACACTTGTTAGAATGTCCAAGGACTCATCCTACACCCTCTACGTCCCATGGGGTACCAAGCAATGTTTAGGATCATTCTAATTGTTCTTATTAGTCCTAATACACATTCCTAGACCATTCTATGCCTTTAGAATACTCTCTTAACCATTCTACACTTGTTAGAACCTCCAAGGAATCATGCTACACCCTCTACGTCCCTTGGGGTACCAAGCAATGTTTAGGATCATTCTAATGGTTCTTATAAGTCCTAATACACATTCCTAGACCATTCTAAGCCTTTAGAATACTCTCTTAACCATTATACACTTGTTAGAATGTCCAAGGACTCATCCTACACCCTCTAAGTCCCTTCGGGTACCAAGCAATGTTTAGGATTATACTAATGGTTCTTATAAGTCCTAATAAACATTCCTAGACCATTCTAAGCCTTTAGAGAACTCTCTTAACCATTCTACACTTGTTAGAACCTCCAAGGACTCATGCTACACCCTCTACGTCCCTTGGGGTACCAAGCAATGTTTAGGATCATTCTAATGGTTCTTATAAGTCCTAATACACATTCCTAGACCATTCTAAGCCTTTAGAATACTCTCTTAACCATTATACACTTATTAGAACGTCCAAGGACTCATCCTACACTCTCTACGTCCATTAGGGTACCAAGCAATGTTTAGGATCATTCTAAATGTTCGTATATGTCTTAATACACATTCCTAGACCATTCTAAGCCTTTAGATTACTCTCTTAACCATTCTACACTTGTTAGAACCTCCAAGGACTCATGCTACACCCTCTAAGTCCCTTCGGGTACCAAGCAATGTTTAGGATCATTCTAATGGTTCTTCTAAGTCCTAATACACATTCCTAGACCATTCTAAGCCTTTAGAATACTCTCTTAACCATTATACACTTTTTAGAACGTCCAAGGACTCATCCTACACTCTCTACGTCCATTAGGGTACCAAGCAATGTTTAGGATCATTCTAAATGTTCGTATATGTCTTAATACACATTCCTAGACCGTTCTATGCCTTTAGAATACTCTCTTAACCATTCTACACTTGTTAGAACCTCCAAGGAATCATGCTACACCCTCTACGTCCCTTGGGGTACCAAGCAATGTTTAGGATCATTCTAATGGTTCTTATAAGTCCTAATAAACATTCCTAGACCATTCTAAGCCTTTAGAATACTCTCTTAACCATTATACACTTGTTAGAACGTCCAAGGACTCATCCTACACTCTCTACGTCCCAAGGGGTACCAAGCAATGTTTAGGATCATTCTAAATGTTCGTATATGTCTTAATACACATTCCTAGACCATTCTAAGCCTTTAGATTACTCTCTTAACCATTCTACACTTGTTAGAACCTCCAAGGACTCATGCTACACCCTCTACGTCCCTTGGGGTACCAAGCAATGTTTAGGATCATTCTAATGGTTCTTCTAAGTCCTAATACACATTCCTAGACCATTCTAAGCCTTTAGAATACTCTCTTAACCATTATACACTTGTTAGAACGTCCAAGGACTCATCCTACACTCTCTACGTCCATTAGGGTACCAAGCAATGTTTAGGATCATTCTAAATGTTCGTATATGTCTTAATACACATTCCTAGACCATTCTAAGCCTTTAGATTACTCTCTTAACCATTCTACACTTGTTAGAACCTCCAAGGACTCATGCTACACCCTCTAAGTCCCTTCGGGTACCAAGCAATGTTTAGGATCATACTAATGGTTCTTATATGTCCTAATACACATTCCTAGACCATTCTAAGCCTTTAGAATACTCTCTTAACCATTCTACACTTGTTAGAACCTCCAAGGACTCATGCTACACCCTCTACGTCCCTTGGGGTACCAAGCAATGTTTAGGATCATTCTAATGGTTCTTCTAAGTCCTAATACACATTCCTAGACCATTCTAAGCCTTTAGAATACTCTCTTAACCATTATACACTTGTTAGAACGTCCAAGGACTCATCCTACACTCTCTACGTCCATTAGGGTACCAAGCAATGTTTAGGATCATTCTAAATGTTCGTATATGTCTTAATACACATTCCTAGACCATTCTAAGCCTTTAGATTACTCTCTTAACCATTCTACACTTGTTAGAACCTCCAAGGACTCATGCTACACCCTCTAAGTCCCTTCGGGTACCAAGCAATGTTTAGGATAATACTAATGGTTCTTATAAGTCCTAATAAACATTCCTAGACCATTCTAAGCCTTTAGAGAACTCTCTTAACCATTCTACACTTGTTAGAACCTCCAAGGACTCATGCTACACCCTCTAAGTCCCTTCGGGTACCAAGCAATGTTTAGGATCATACTAATGGTTCTTATATGTCCTAATACACATTCCTAGACCATTCTAAGCCTTTAGAATACTCTCTTAACCATTCTACACTTGTTAGAACCTCCAAGGAATCATGCTACACCCTCTAAGTCCCTTCGGGTACCAAGCAATGTTTAGGATCATACTAATGGTTCTTATATGTCCTAATACACATTCCTAGACCATTCTAAGCCTTTAGAATACTCTCTTAACCATTCTACACTTGTTAGAATCTCCAAGGACTCATGCTACACCCTCTACGTCCCTTGGGGTACCAACCAATGTTTAGGATCATTCTAATGGTTCTTCTAAGTCCTAATACACATTCCTAGACCATTCTAAGCCTTTAGAATACTCTCTTAACCATTATACACTTGTTAGAACGTCCAAGGACTCATCCTACACTCTCTACGTCCATTAGGGTACCAAGCAATGTTTAGGATCATTCTAAATGTTCGTATATGTCTTAATACACATTCCTAGACCATTCTAAGCCTTTAGATTACTCTCTTAACCATTCTACACTTGTTAGAACCTCCAAGGACTCATGCTACACCCTCTAAGTCCCTTCGGGTACCAAGCAATGTTTAGGATTATACTAATGGTTCTTATAAGTCCTAATAAACATTCCTAGACTATTCTAAGCCTTTAGAGAACTCTCTTAACCATTCTACACTTGTTAGAACCTCCAAGGACTCATGCTACACCCTCTACGTCCCTTGGGGTACCAAGCAATGTTTAGGATCATTCTAATGGTTCTTATAAGTCCTAATACACATTCCTAGACCATTCTAAGCCTTTAGAATACTCTCTTAACCATTCTACACTTGTTAGAACCTCCAAGGAATCATGCTACACCCTCTACGTCCCTTGGGGTACCAAGCAATGTTTAGGATCATTCTAATGGTTCTTATAAGTCCTAATACACATTCCTAGACCATTCTAAGCCTTTAGAATACTCTCTTAACCATTATACACTTGTTAGAATGTCCAAGGACTCATCCTACACCCTCTACGTCCCATGGGGTACCAAGCAATGTTTAGGATCATTCTAATTGTTCTTATTAGTCCTAATACACATTCCTAGACCATTCTATGCCTTTAGAATACTCTCTTAACCATTCTACACTTGTTAGAACCTCCAAGGAATCATGCTACACACTCTACGTCCCTTGGGGTACCAAGCAATGTTTAGGATCATTCTAATGGTTCTTATAAGTCCTAATACACATTCCTAGACCATTCTAAGCCTTTAGAATACTCTCTTAACCATTCTACACTTGTTAGAACCTCCAAGGACTCATGCTACACCCTCTACGTCCCTTGGGGTACCAAGCAATGTTTAGGATCATTCTAATGGTTCTTATAAGTCCTAATACACATTCCTAGACCATTCTAAGCCTTTAGAATACTCTCTTAACCATTATACACTTGTTAGAACGTCCAAGGACTCATCCTACACTCTCTACGTCCCAAGGGGTACCAAGCAATGTTTAGGATCATTCTAATGGTTCTTATAAGTCCTAATACACATTCCTAGACCATTCTAAGAATTTAGATTACTCTCTTAACCATTCTACACTTGTTAGAACCTCCAAGGAATCATGCTACACCCTCTAAGTCCCTTCGGGTACCAAGCAATGTTTAGGATCATTCTAATGGTTCTTCTAAGTCCTAATACACATTCCTAGACCATTCTAAGCCTTTAGAATACTCTCTTAACCATTATACACTTGTTAGAACGTCCAAGGACTCATCCTACACTCTCTACGTCCATTAGGGTACCAAGCAATGTTTAGGATCATTCTAAATGTTCGTATATGTCTTAATACACATTCCTAGACCATTCTAAGCCTTTAGATTACTCTCTTAACCATTCTACACTTGTTAGAACCTCCAAGGACTCATGCTACACCCTCTAAGTCCCTTCGGGTACCAAGCAATGTTTAGGATTATACTAATGGTTCTTATAAGTCCTAATAAACATTCCTAGACCATTCTAAGCCTTTAGAGAACTCTCTTAACCATTCTACACTTGTTAGAACCTCCAAGGACTCATGCTACACCCTCTACGTCCCTTGGGGTACCAAGCAATGTTTAGGATCATTCTAATGGTTCTTATAAGTCCTAATACACATTCCTAGACCATTCTAAGCCTTTAGAATACTCTCTTAACCATTATACACTTGTTAGAATGTCCAAGGACTCATCCTACACCCTCTACGTCCCATGGGGTACCAAGCAATGTTTAGGATCATTCTAATTGTTCTTATTAGTCCTAATACACATTCCTAGACCATTCTATGCCTTTAGAATACTCTCTTAACCATTCTACACTTGTTAGAACCTCCAAGGAATCATGCTACACCCTCTACGTCCCTTGGGGTACCAAGCAATGTTTAGGATCATTCTAATGGTTCTTATAAGTCCTAATACACATTCCTAGACCATTCTAAGCCTTTAGAATACTCTCTTAACCATTATACACTTGTTAGAACGTCCAAGGACTCATCCTACACTCTCTACGTCCCAAGGGGTACCAAGCAATGTTTAGGATCATTCTAAATGTTCGTATATGTCTTAATACACATTCCTAGACCATTCTAAGCCTTTAGATTACTCTCTTAACCATTCTACACTTGTTAGAACCTCCAAGGACTCATGCTACACCCTCTACGTCCCTTGGGGTACCAAGCAATGTTTAGGATCATTCTAATGGTTCTTCTAAGTCCTAATACACATTCCTAGACCATTCTAAGCCTTTAGAATACTCTCTTAACCATTATACACTTGTTAGAACGTCCAAGGACTCATCCTACACTCTCTACGTCCATTAGGGTACCAAGCAATGTTTAGGATCATTCTAAATGTTCGTATATGTCTTAATACACATTCCTAGACCATTCTAAGCCTTTAGATTACACTCTTAACCATTCTACACTTGTTAGAACCTCCAAGGACTCATGCTACACCCTCTAAGTCCCTTCGGGTACCAAGCAATGTTTAGGATTATACTAATGGTTCTTATAAGTCCTAATAAACATTCCTAGACCATTCTAAGCCTTTAGAGAACTCTCTTAACCATTCTACACTTGTTAGAACCTCCAAGGACTCATGCTACACCGTCTACGTCCCTTGGGGTACCAAGCAATGTTTAGGATCATTCTAATGGTTCTTATAAGTCCTAATACACATTCCTAGACCATTCTAAGCCTTTAGAATACTCTCTTAACCATTCTACACTTGTTAGAACCTCCAAGGAATCATGCTACACCCTCTACGTCCCTTGGGGTACCAAGCAATGTTTAGGATCATTCTAATGGTTCTTATAAGTCCTAATACACATTCCTAGACCATTCTAAGCCTTTAGAATACTCTCTTAACCATTATACACTTGTTAGAACGTCCAAAGACTCATCCTACACTCTCTACGTCCATTAGGGTACCAAGCAATGTTTAGGATCATTCTAAATGTTCGTATATGTCTTAATACACATTCCTAGACCATTCTAAGCCTTTAGATTACTCTCTTAACCATTCTACACTTGTTAGAACCTCCAAGGACTCATGCTACACCCTCTAAGTCCCTTCGGGTACCAAGCAATGTTTAGGATCATACTAATGGTTCTTATATGTCCTAATACACATTCCTAGACCATTCTAAGCCTTTAGAATACTCTCTTAACCATTCTACACTTGTTAGAACCTCCAAGGACTCATGCTACACCCTCTACGTCCCTTGGGGTACCAAGCAATGTTTAGGATCATTCTAATGGTTCTTCTAAGTCCTAATACACATTCCTAGACCATTCTAAGCCTTTAGAATACTCTCTTAACCATTATACACTTGTTAGAACGTCCAAGGACTCATCCTACACTCTCTACGTCCATTAGGGTACCAAGCAATGTTTAGGATCATTCTAAATGTTCGTATATGTCTTAATATACATTCTTAGACCATTCTAAGCCTTTAGATTACTCTCTTAACCATTCTACACTTGTTAGAACCTCCAAGGACTCATGCTACACCCTCTAAGTCCCTTCGGGTACCAAGCAATGTTTAGGATTATACTAATGGTTCTTATAAGTCCTAATAAACATTCCTAGACTATTCTAAGCCTTTAGAGAACTCTCTTAACCATTCTACACTTGTTAGAACCTCCAAGGACTCATGCTACACCCTCTACGTCCCTTCGGGTACCAAGCAATGTTTAGGATCATTCTAATGGTTCGTATATGTCCTAATACACATTCCTAGACCATTCTAAGCCTTTAGAATACTCTCTTAACCATTCTACACTTGTTAGAACCTCCAAGGAATCATGCTACACCCTCTACGTCCCTTGGGGTACCAAGCAATGTTTAGGATCATTCTAATGGTTCTTATAAGTCCTAATACACATTCCTAGACCATTCTAAGCCTTTAGAATACTCTCTTAACCATTATACACTTGTTAGAACGTCCAAGGACTCATCCTACACTCTCTACGTCCATTAGGGTACCAAGCAATGTTTAGGATCATTGTAAATGTTCGTATATGTCTTAATACACATTCCTAGACCATTCTAAGCCTTTAGATTACTCTCTTAACCATTCTACACTTGTTAGAACCTCCAAGGACTCATGCTACACCCTCTACGTCCCTTGGGGTACCAAGCAATGTTTAGGATCATTCTAATGGTTCTTATAAGTCCTAATACACATTCCTAGACCTTTCTAAGCCGTTAGAATACTCTCTTAACCATTATACACTTGTTAGAATGTCCAAGGACTCATCCTACACTCTCTACGTCCATTAGGGTTCCAAGCAATGTTTAGGATCATACTAAATGTTCGTATATGTCTTAATACACATTCCTATACCATTCTAAGCCTTTAGAATACTCTCTTAACCATTATACACTTGTTAGAACGTCCAAGGACTCATCCTACACTCTCTACATCCATTAGGGTACCAAGCAATGTTTAGGATCATTCTAAATGTTCGTATATGTCTTAATACACATTCCTAGACCATTCTAAGCCTTTAGATTACTCTCTTAACCATTCTACACTTGTTAGAACCTCCAAGGACTCATGCTACACCCTCTAAGTCCCTTGGGGTACCAAGCAATGTTTAGGATCATTCTAATGGTTCTTATAAGTCCTAATACACATTCCTAGACCATTCTAAGCCTTTAGAATACTCTCTTAACCATTCTACACTTGTTAGAACCTCCAAGGACTCATGCTACACCCTCTACGTCCCTTGGGGTACCAAGCAATGTTTAGGATCATTCTAATGGTTCTTATAAGTCCTAATACACATTCCTAGACCATTCTAAGCCTTTAGAATACTCTCTTAACCATTATACACTTGTTAGAACCTCCAAGGACTCATGCTACACCCTCTACGTCCCTTGGGGTACCAAGCAATGTTTAGGATCATTCTAATGGTTCTTATAAGTCCTAATACACATTCCTAGACCATTCTAAGCCTTTAGAATACTCTCTTAACCATTATACACTTGTTAGAACGTCCAAGGACTCATCCTACACTCTCTACGTCCATTAGGGTACCAAGCAATGTTTAGGATCATTCTAAATGTTCGTATATGTCGTAATACACATTCCTAGAGCATTCTAAGCCTTTAGAATACTCTTTTAACCATTATACACTTGTTAGAATGTCCAAGGACTCATCCTACACCCTCTACGTCCCATCGGGTACCAAGCAATGTTTAGGATCATTCTAATTGTTCTTATTATAATACACATTCCTAGACCATTCTATGCCTTTAGAATACTCTCTTAACCATTCTACACTTGTTAGAACCTCCAAGGAATCATGCTACACCCTCTACGTCCCTTGGGGTACCAAGCAATGTTTAGGATCATTGTAATGGTTCTTATAAGTCCTAATACACATTCCTAGACCATTCTAAGCCTTTAGAATACTCTCTTAACCATTATACACTTGTTAGAACCTCCAAGGACTCATGCTACACCCTCTACGTCCCTTGGGGTACCAAGCAATGTTTAGGATCATTCTAATGGTTCTTATAAGTCCTAATACACATTCCTAGACCATTCTAAGCCTTTAGAATACTCTCTTAACCATTATACACTTGTTAGAACGTCCAAGGACTCATCCTACACTCTCTACGTCCATTAGGGTACCAAGCAATGTTTAGGATCATTCTAAATGTTCGTATATGTCGTAATACACATTCCTAAACCATTCTAAGCCTTTAGAATACTCTCTTAACCATTATACACTTGTTAGAACGTCCAAGGACTCATCCTACACTCTCTACGTCCATTAGGGTACCAAGCAATGTTTAGGATCATTCTAATTGTTCTTATTAGTCCTAATACACATTCCTAGACCATTCTATGCCTTTAGAATACTCTCTTAACCATTCTACACTTGTTAGAACCTCCAAGGAATCATGCTACACCCTCTACGTCCCTTGGGGTACCAAGCAATGTTTAGGATCATTGTAATGGTTCTTATAAGTCCTAATACACATTCCTAGACCATTCTAAGCCTTTAGAATACTCTCATAACCATTCTACACTTGTTAGAACCTCCAAGGACTCATGCTACACCCTCTACGTCCCTTGGGGTACAAAGCAATGTTTAGGATCATTCTAATGGTTCTTCTAAGTCCTAATACACATTCCTAGACCATTCTAAGCCTTTAGAATACTCTCTTAATCATTATACACTTGTTAGAACGTCCAAGGACTCATCCTACACTCTCTACGTCCATTAGGGTACCAAGCAATGTTTAGGATCATTGTAAATGTTCGTATATGTCTTAATACACATTCCTAGACCATTCTAAGCCTTTAGATTACTCTCTTAACCATTCTACACTTGTTAGAACCTCCAAGGACTCATGCTACACCCTCTAAGTCCCTTCGGGTACCAAGCAATGTTTAGGATCATACTAATGGTTCTTATATGTCCTAATACACATTCCTAGACCATTCTAAGCCTTTAGAATACTCTCTTAACCATTCTACACTTGTTAGAACCTCCAAGGACTCATGCTACACCCTCTACGTCCCTTGGGGTACCAAGCAATGTTTAGGATCATTCTAATGGTTCTTATAAGTCCTAATACACATTCCTAGACCATTCTATGCCTTTAGAATACTCTCTTAACCATTCTACACTTGTTAGAACCTCCAAGGAATCATGCTACACCCTCTACGTCCCTTGGGGTACCAAGCAATGTTTAGGATCATTCTAATGGTTCTTATAAGTCCTAATACACATTCCTAGACCATTCTAAGCCTTTAGAATACTCTCTTAACCATTATACACTTGTTAGAACGTCCAAGGACTCATCCTACACTCTCTACATCCATTAGGGTACCAAGCAATGTTTAGGATCATTCTAAATGTTCGTATATGTCTTAATACACATTCCTAGACCATTCTAAGCCTTTAGATTACTCTCTTAACCATTCTACACTTGTTAGAACCTCCAAGGACTCATGCTACACCCTCTAAGTCCCTTCGGGTACCAAGCAATGTTTAGGATTATACTAATGGTTCTTATAAGTCCTAATAAACATTCCTAGACCATTCTAAGCCTTTAGAGAACTCTCTTAACCATTCTACACTTGTTAGAACCTCCAAGGACTCATGCTACACCCTCTACGTCCCTTGGGGTACCAAGCAATGTTTAGGATCATTCTAATGGTTCTTATAAGTCCTAATACACATTCCTAGACCATTCTAAGCCTTTAGAATACTCTCTTAACCATTCTACACTTGTTAGAACCTCCAAGGACTCATGCTACACCCTCTACGTCCCTTGGGGTACCAAGCAATGTTTAGGATCATTCTAATGGTTCTTATAAGTCCTAATACACATTCCTAGACCATTCTAAGCCTTTAGAATACTCTCTTAACCATTATACACTTGTTAGAACCTCCAAGGACTCATGCTACACCCTCTACGTCCCTTGGGGTACCAAGCAATGTTTAGGATCATTCTAATGGTTCTTATAAGTCCTAATACACATTCCTAGACCATTCTAAGCCTTTAGAATACTCTCTTAACCATTATACACTTGTTAGAACGTCCAAGGACTCATCCTACACTCTCTACGTCCATTAGGGTACCAAGCAATGTTTAGGATCATTCTAAATGTTCGTATATGTCGTAATACACATTCCTAGAGCATTCTAAGCCTTTAGAATACTCTTTTAACCATTATACACTTGTTAGAATGTCCAAGGACTCATCCTACACCCTCTACGTCCCATGGGGTACCAAGCAATGTTTAGGATCATTCTAATTGTTCTTATTATAATACACATTCCTAGACCATTCTATGCCTTTAGAATACTCTCTTAACCATTCTACACTTGTTAGAACCTCCAAGGAATCATGCTACACCCTCTACGTCCCTTGGGGTACCAAGCAATGTTTAGGATCATTGTAATGGTTCTTATAAGTCCTAATACACATTCCTAGACCATTCTAAGCCTTTAGAATACTCTCTTAACCATTATACACTTGTTAGAACCTCCAAGGACTCATGCTACACCCTCTACGTCCCTTGGGGTACCAAGCAATGTTTAGGATCATTCTAATGGTTCTTATAAGTCCTAATACACATTCCTAGACCATTCTAAGCCTTTAGAATACTCTCTTAACCATTATACACTTGTTAGAACGTCCAAGGACTCATCCTACACTCTCTACGTCCATTAGGGTACCAAGCAATGTTTAGGATCATTCTAAATGTTCGTATATGTCGTAATACACATTCCTAAACCATTCTAAGCCTTTAGAATACTCTCTTAACCATTATACACTTGTTAGAACGTCCAAGGACTCATCCTACACTCTCTACGTCCATTAGGGTACCAAGCAATGTTTAGGATCATTCTAATTGTTCTTATTAGTCCTAATACACATTCCTAGACCATTCTATGCCTTTAGAATACTCTCTTAACCATTCTACACTTGTTAGAACCTCCAAGGAATCATGCTACACCCTCTACGTCCCTTGGGGTACCAAGCAATGTTTAGGATCATTGTAATGGTTCTTATAAGTCCTAATACACATTCCTAGACCATTCTAAGCCTTTAGAATACTCTCATAACCATTCTACACTTGTTAGAACCTCCAAGGACTCATGCTACACCCTCTACGTCCCTTGGGGTACAAAGCAATGTTTAGGATCATTCTAATGGTTCTTCTAAGTCCTAATACACATTCCTAGACCATTCTAAGCCTTTAGAATACTCTCTTAATCATTATACACTTGTTAGAACGTCCAAGGACTCATCCTACACTCTCTACGTCCATTAGGGTACCAAGCAATGTTTAGGATCATTGTAAATGTTCGTATATGTCTTAATACACATTCCTAGACCATTCTAAGCCTTTAGATTACTCTCTTAACCATTCTACACTTGTTAGAACCTCCAAGGACTCATGCTACACCCTCTAAGTCCCTTCGGGTACCAAGCAATGTTTAGGATCATACTAATGGTTCTTATATGTCCTAATACACATTCCTAGACCATTCTAAGCCTTTAGAATACTCTCTTAACCATTCTACACTTGTTAGAACCTCCAAGGACTCATGCTACACCCTCTACGTCCCTTGGGGTACCAAGCAATGTTTAGGATCATTCTAATGGTTCTTATAAGTCCTAATACACATTCCTAGACCATTCTATGCCTTTAGAATACTCTCTTAACCATTCTACACTTGTTAGAACCTCCAAGGAATCATGCTACACCCTCTACGTCCCTTGGGGTACCAAGCAATGTTTAGGATCATTCTAATGGTTCTTATAAGTCCTAATACACATTCCTAGACCATTCTAAGCCTTTAGAATACTCTCTTAACCATTATACACTTGTTAGAACGTCCAAGGACTCATCCTACACTCTCTACATCCATTAGGGTACCAAGCAATGTTTAGGATCATTCTAAATGTTCGTATATGTCTTAATACACATTCCTAGACCATTCTAAGCCTTTAGATTACTCTCTTAACCATTCTACACTTGTTAGAACCTCCAAGGACTCATGCTACACCCTCTAAGTCCCTTCGGGTACCAAGCAATGTTTAGGATTATACTAATGGTTCTTATAAGTCCTAATAAACATTCCTAGACCATTCTAAGCCTTTAGAGAACTCTCTTAACCATTCTACACTTGTTAGAACCTCCAAGGACTCATGCTACACCCTCTACGTCCCTTGGGGTACCAAGCAATGTTTAGGATCATTCTAATGGTTCTTATAAGTCCTAATACACATTCCTAGACCATTCTAAGCCTTTAGAATACTCTCTTAACCATTCTACACTTGTTAGAACCTCCAAGGACTCATGCTACACCCTCTACGTCCCTTGGGGTACCAAGCAATGTTTAGGATCATTCTAATGGTTCTTATAAGTCCTAATACACATTCCTAGACCATTCTAAGCCTTTAGAATACTCTCTTAACCATTATACACTTGTTAGAACGTCCAAGGACTCATCCTACACTCTCTACGTCCATTAGGGTACCAAGCAATGTTTAGGATCATACTAATGGTTCTTATATGTCCTAATACACATTCCTAGACCATTCTAAGCCTTTAGAATACTCTCTTAACCATTATACACTTGTTAGAACGTCCAAGGACTCATCCTACACTCTCTACGTCCCAAGGGGTACCAAGCAATGTTTAGGATCATTCTAATGGTTCTTATAAGTCCTAATACACATTCCTAGACCATTCTAAGAATTTAGATTACTCTCTTAACCATTCTACACTTGTTAGAACCTCCAAGGAATCATGCTACACCCTCTAAGTCCCTTCGGGTACCAAGCAATGTTTAGGATCATTCTAATGGTTCTTGTAAGTCCTAATACACATTCCTAGACCATTCTAAGCCTTTAGAATACTCTCTTAACCATTATACACTTGTTAGAACGTCCAAGGACTCATCCTACACTCTCTACGTCCATTAGGGTACCAAGCAATGTTTAGGATCATTCTAAATGTTCGTATATGTCGTAATACACATTCCTAAACCATTGTAAGCCTTTAGAATACTCTCTTAACCATTATACACTTGTTAGAACGTCCAAGGACTCATCCTACACTCTCTACGTCCATTAGGGTACCAAGCAATGTTTAGGATCATTCTAATTGTTCTTATTAGTCCTAATACACATTCCTAGACCATTCTATGCCTTTAGAATACTCTCTTAACCATTCTACACTTGTTAGAACCTCCAAGGAATCATGCTACACCCTCTACGTCCCTTGGGGTACCAAGCAATGTTTAGGATCATTGTAATGGTTCTTATAAGTCCTAATACACATTCCTAGACCATTCTAAGCCTTTAGAATACTCTCATAACCATTCTACACTTGTTAGAACCTCCAAGGACTCATGCTACACCCTCTACGTCCCTTGGGGTACAAAGCAATGTTTAGGATCATTCTAATGGTTCTTCTAAGTCCTAATACACATTCCTAGACCATTCTAAGCCTTTAGAATACTCTCTTAATCATTATACACTTGTTAGAACGTCCTAGGACTCATCCTACACTCTCTACGTCCATTAGGGTACCAAGCAATGTTTAGGATCATTGTAAATGTTCGTATATGTCTTAATACACATTCCTAGACCATTCTAAGCCTTTAGATTACTCTCTTAACCATTCTACACTTGTTAGAACCTCCAAGGACTCATGCTACACCCTCTAAGTCCCTTCGGGTACCAAGCAATGTTTAGGATCATACTAATGGTTCTTATATGTCCTAATACACATTCCTAGACCTTTCTAAGCCTTTAGAATACTCTCTTAACCATTCTACACTTGTTAGAACCTCCAAGGACTCATGCTACACCCTCTACGTCCCTTGGGGTACCAAGCAATGTTTAGGATCATTCTAATGGTTCTTATAAGTCCTAATACACATTCCTAGACCATTCTAAGCCTTTAGAATACTCTCTTAACCATTCTACACTTGTTAGAACCTCCAAGGACTCATGCTACACCCTCTACGTCCCTTGGGGTACCAAGCAATGTTTAGGATCATTCTAATGGTTCTTATAAGTCCTAATACACATTCCTAGACCATTCTAAGCCTTTAGAATACTCTCTTAACCATTATACACTTGTTAGAACGTCCAAGGACTCATCCTACACTCTCTACGTCCATTAGGGTACCAAGCAATGTTTAGGATCATTCTAAATGTTCGTATATGTCGTAATACACATTCCTAGACCATTCTAAGCCTTTAGAATACTCTTTTAACCATTATACACTTGTTAGAATGTCCAAGGACTCATCCTACACCCTCTACGTCCCATGGGGTACCAAGCAATGTTTAGGATCATTCTAATTGTTCTTATTAGTCCTAATACACATTCCTAGACCATTCTATGCCTTTAGAATACTCTCTTAACCATTCTACACTTGTTAGAACCTCCAAGGAATCATGCTACACCCTCTACGTCCCTTGGGGTACCAAGCAATGTTTAGGATCATTCTAATGGTTCTTATAAGTCCTAATACACATTCCTAGACCATTCTAAGCCTTTAGAATACTCTCTTAACCATTATACACTTGTTAGAATGTCCAAGGACTCATCCTACACTCTCTACATCCATTAGGGTACCAAGCAATGTTTAGGATCATTCTAAATGTTCGTATATGTCTTAATACACATTCCTAGACCATTCTAAGCCTTTAGATTACTCTCTTAACCATTCTACACTTGTTAGAACCTCCAAGGACTCATGCTACACCCTCTAAGTCCCTTCGGGTACCAAGCAATGTTTAGGATTATACTAATGGTTCTTATAAGTCCTAATAAACATTCCTAGACCATTCTAAGCCTTTAGAGAACTCTCTTAACCATTCTACACTTGTTAAAACCTCCAAGGACTCATGCTACACCCTCTACGTCCCTTGGGGTACCAAGCAATGTTTAGGATCATTCTAATGGTTCTTATAAGTCCTAATACACATTCCTAGACCATTCTAAGCCTTTAGAATACTCTCTTAACCATTCTACACTTGTTAGAACCTCCAAGGACTCATGCTACACCCTCTACGTCCCTTGGGGTACCAAGCAATGTTTAGGATCATTCTAATGGTTCTTATAAGTCCTAATACACATTCCTAGACCATTCTAAGCCTTTAGAATACTCTCTTAACCATTATACACTTGTTAGAACGTCCAAGGACTCATCCTACACTCTCTACGTCCATTAGGGTACCAAGCAATGTTTAGGATCATACTAATGGTTCTTATATGTCCTAATACACATTCCTAGACCATTCTAAGCCTTTAGAATACTCTCTTAGCCATTATACACTTGTTAGAACGTCCAAGGACTCATCCTACACTCTCTACGTCCCAAGGGGTACCAAGCAATGTTTAGGATCATTCTAATGGTTCTTATAAGTCCTAATACACATTCCTAGACCATTCTAAGAATTTAGATTACTCTCTTAACCATTCTACACTTGTTAGAACCTCCAAGGAATCATGCTACACCCTCTAAGTCCCTTCGGGTACCAAGCAATGTTTAGGATCATTCTAATGGTTCTTCTAAGTCCTAATACACATTCCTAGACCATTCTAAGCCTTTAGAATACTCTCTTAACCATTATACACTTGTTAGAACGTCCAAGGACTCATCCTACACTCTCTACGTCCATTAGGGTACCAAGCAATGTTTAGGATCATTCTAAATGTTCGTATATGTCTTAATACACATTCCTAGACCATTCTAAGCCTTTAGATTACACTCTTAACCATTCTACACTTGTTAGAACCTCCAAGGACTCATGCTACACCCTCTAAGTCCCTTCGGGTACCAAGCAATGTTTAGGATCATACTAATGGTTCTTATATGTCCTAATACACATTCCTAGACCATTCTAAGCCTTTAGAATACTCTCTTAACCATTCTACACTTGTTAGAACCTCCAAGGACTCATGCTACACCCTCTACGTCCCTTGGGGTACCAAGCAATGTTTAGGATCATTCTAATGGTTCTTCTAAGTCCTAATACACATTCCTAGACCATTCTAAGCCTTTAGAATACTCTCTTAACCATTATACACTTGTTAGAACGTCCAAGGACTCATCCTACACTCTCTACGTCCATTAGGGTACCAAGCAATGTTTAGGATCATTCTAAATGTTCGTATATGTCTTAATACACATTCTTAGACCATTCTAAGCCTTTAGATTACTCTCTTAACCATTCTACACTTGTTAGAACCTCCAAGGACTCATGCTACACCCTCTACGTCCCTTGGGGTACCAAGCAATGTTTAGGATCATTCTAATGGTTCTTATAAGTCCTAATACACATTCCTAGACCATTCTAAGCCTTTAGAATACTCTCTTAACCATTCTACACTTGTTAGAACCTCCAAGGACTCATGCTACACCCTCTACGTCCCTTGGGGTACCAAGCAATGTTTAGGATCATTCTAATGGTTCTTATAAGTCCTAATACACATTCCTAGACCATTCTAAGCCTTTAGAATACTCTCTTAACCATTATACACTTGTTAGAACGTCCAAGGACTCATCCTACACTCTCTACATCCATTAGGGTACCAAGCAATGTTTAGGATCATTCTAAATGTTCGTATATGTCTTAATACACATTCCTAGACCATTCTAAGCCTTTAGATTACTCTCTTAACCATTCTACACTTGTTAGAACCTCCAAGGACTCATGCTACACCCTCTAAGTCCCTTCGGGTACCAAGCAATGTTTAGGATCATTCTAATGGTTCTTATAAGTCCTAATACACATTCCTAGACCATTCTAAGCCTTTAGAATACTCTCTTAACCATTATACACTTGTTAGAACGTCCAAGGACTCATCCTACACTCTCTACGTCCATTAGGGTACCAAGCAATGTTTAGGATCATTCTAAATGTTCGTATATGTCGTAATACACATTCCTAGACCATTCTAAGCCTTTAGAATACTCTTTTAACCATTATACACTTGTTAGAATGTCCAAGGACTCATCCTACACCCTCTACGTCCCATGGGGTACCAAGCAATGTTTAGGATCATTCTAATTGTTCTTATTAGTCCTAATACACATTCCTAGACCATTCTATGCCTTTAGAATACTCTCTTAACCATTCTACACTTGTTAGAACCTCCAAGGAATCATGCTACACCCTCTACGTCCCTTGGGGTACCAAGCAATGTTTAGGATCATTCTAATGGTTCTTATAAGTCCTAATACACATTCCTAGACCATTCTAAGCCTTTAGAATACTCTCTTAACCATTATACACTTGTTAGAACGTCCAAGGACTCATCCTACACTCTCTACATCCATTAGGGTACCAAGCAATGTTTAGGATCATTCTAAATGTTCGTATATGTCTTAATACACATTCCTAGACCATTCTAAGCCTTTAGATTACTCTCTTAACCATTCTACACTTGTTAGAATGTCCAAGGACTCATGCTACACCCTCTAAGTCCCTTCGGGTACCAAGCAATGTTTAGGATTATACTAATGGTTCTTATAAGTCCTAATAAACATTCCTAGACCATTCTAAGCCTTTAGAGAACTCTCTTAACCATTCTACACTTGTTAGAACCTCCAAGGACTCATGCTACACCCTCTACGTCCCTTGGGGTACCAAGCAATGTTTAGGATCATTCTAATGGTTCTTATAAGTCCTAATACACATTCCTAGACCATTCTAAGCCTTTAGAATACTCTCTTAACCATTCTACACTTGTTAGAACCTCCAAGGACTCATGCTACACCCTCTACGTCCCTTGGGGTACCAAGCAATGTTTAGGATCATTCTAATGGTTCTTATAAGTCCTAATACACATTCCTAGACCATTCTAAGCCTTTAGAATACTCTCTTAACCATTATACACTTGTTAGAACGTCCAAGGACTCATCCTACACTCTCTACGTCCATTAGGGTACCAAGCAATGTTTAGGATCATACTAATGGTTCTTATATGTCCTAATACACATTCCTAGACCATTCTAAGCCTTTAGAATACTCTCTTAACCATTATACACTTGTTAGAACGTCCAAGGACTCATCCTACACTCTCTACGTCCCAAGGGGTACCACGCAATGTTTAGGATCATTCTAATGGTTCTTATAAGTCCTAATACACATTCCTAGACCATTCTAAGAATTTAGATTACTCTCTTAACCATTCTACACTTGTTAGAACCTCCAAGGAATCATGCTACACCCTCTAAGTCCCTTTGGGTACCAAGCAATGTTTAGGATCATTCTAATGGTTCTTCTAAGTCCTAATACACATTCCTAGACCATTCTAAGCCTTTAGAATACTCTCTTAACCATTATACACTTGTTAGAACGTCCAAGGACTCATCCTACACTCTCTACGTCCATTAGGGTACCAAGCAATGTTTAGGATCATTCTAAATGTTCGTATATGTCTTAATACACATTCCTAGACCATTCTAAGCCTTTAGATTACACTCTTAACCATTCTACACTTGTTAGAACCTCCAAGGACTCATGCTACACCCTCTAAGTCCCTTCGGGTACCAAGCAATGTTTAGGATTATACTAATGGTTCTTATAAGTCCTAATAAACATTCCTAGACCATTCTAAGCCTTTAGAGAACTCTCTTAACCATTCTACACTTGTTAGAACCTCCAAGGACTCATGCTACACCGTCTACGTCCCTTGGGGTACCAAGCAATGTTTAGGATCATTCTAATGGTTCTTATAAGTCCTAATACACATTCCTAGACCATTCTAAGCCTTTAGAATACTCTCTTAACCATTCTACACTTGTTAGAACCTCCAAGGAATCATGCTACACCCTCTACGTCCCTTGGGGTACCAAGCAATGTTTAGGATCATTCTAATGGTTCTTATAAGTCCTAATACACATTCCTAGACCATTCTAAGCCTTTAGAATACTCTCTTAACCATTATACACTTGTTAGAACGTCCAAAGACTCATCCTACACTCTCTACGTCCATTAGGGTACCAAGCAATGTTTAGGATCATTCTAAATGTTCGTATATGTCTTAATACACATTCCTAGACCATTCTAAGCCTTTAGATTACTCTCTTAACCATTCTACACTTGTTAGAACCTCCAAGGACTCATGCTACACCCTCTAAGTCCCTTCGGGTACCAAGCAATGTTTAGGATCATACTAATGGTTCTTATATGTCCTAATACACATTCCTAGACCATTCTAAGCCTTTAGAATACTCTCTTAACCATTCTACATTTGTTAGAACCTCCAAGGACTCATGCTACACCCTCTACGTCCCTTGGGGTACCAAGCAATGTTTAGGATCATTCTAATGGTTCTTCTAAGTCCTAATACACATTCCTAGACCATTCTAAGCCTTTAGAATACTCTCTTAACCATTATACACTTGTTAGAACGTCCAAGGACTCATCCTACACTCTCTACGTCCATTAGGGTACCAAGCAATGTTTAGGATCATTCTAAATGTTCGTATATGTCTTAATACACATTCTTAGACCATTCTAAGCCTTTAGATTACTCTCTTAACCATTCTACACTTGTTAGAACCTCCAAGGACTCATGCTACACCCTCTAAGTCCCTTCGGGTACCAAGCAATGTTTAGGATTATACTAATGGTTCTTATAAGTCCTAATAAACATTCCTAGACTATTCTAAGCCTTTAGAGAACTCTCTTAACCATTCTACACTTGTTAGAACCTCCAAGGACTCATGCTACACCCTCTACGTCCCTTGGGGTACCAAGCAATGTTTAGGATCATTCTAATGGTTCTTATAAGTCCTAATACACATTCCTAGACCATTCTAAGCCTTTAGAATACTCTCTTAACCATTCTACACTTGTTAGAACCTCCAAGGAATCATGCTACACCCTCTACGTCCCTTGGGGTACCAAGCAATGTTTAGGATCATTCTAATGGTTCTTATAAGTCCTAATACACATTCCTAGACCATTCTAAGCCTTTAGAATACTCTCTTAACCATTATACACTTGTTAGAACGTCCAAGGACTCATCCTACACTCTCTACGTCCATTAGGGTACCAAGCAATGTTTAGGATCATTGTAAATGTTCGTATATGTCTTAATACACATTCCTAGACCATTCTAAGCCTTTAGATTACTCTCTTAACCATTCTACACTTGTTAGAACCTCCAAGGACTCATGCTACACCCTCTACGTCCCTTGGGGTACCAAGCAATGTTTAGGATCATTCTAATGGTTCTTATAAGTCCTAATACACATTCCTAGACCTTTCTAAGCCGTTAGAATACTCTCTTAACCATTATACACTTGTTAGAACGTCCAAGGACTCATCCTACACTCTCTACGTCCATTAGGGTACCAAGCAATGTTTAGGATCATTCTAAATGTTCATATATGTCTTAATACACATTCCTAGACCATTCTAAGCCTTTAGAATACTCTCTTAACCATTATACACTTGTTAGAACGTCCAAGGACTCATCCTACACTCTCTACATCCATTAGGGTACCAAGCAATGTTTAGGATCATTCTAAATGTTCGTATATGTCTTAATACACATTCCTAGACCAATCTAAGCCTTTAGATTACTCTCTTAACCATTCTACACTTGTTAGAACCTCCAAGGACTCATGCTACACCCTCTAAGTCCCTTGGGGTACCAAGCAATGTTTAGGATCATTCTAATGGTTCTTATAAGTCCTAATACACATTCCTAGACCATTCTAAGCCTTTAGAATACTCTCTTAACCATTCTACACTTGTTAGAACCTCCAAGGACTCATGCTACACCCTCTACGTCCCTTGGGGTACCAAGCAATGTTTAGGATCATTCTAATGGTTCTTATAAGTCCTAATACACATTCCTAGACCATTCTAAGCCTTTAGAATACTCTCTTAACCATTATACACTTGTTAGAACCTCCAAGGACTCATGCTACACCCTCTACGTCCCTTGGGGTACCAAGCAATGTTTAGGATCATTCTAATGGTTCTTATAAGTCCTAATACACATTCCTAGACCATTCTAAGCCTTTAGAATACTCTCTTAACCATTATACACTTGTTAGAACGTCCAAGGACTCATCCTACACTCTCTACGTCCATTAGGGTACCAAGCAATGTTTAGGATCATTCTAAATGTTCGTATATGTCGTAATACACATTCCTAGAGCATTCTAAGCCTTTAGAATACTCTTTTAACCATTATACACTTGTTAGAATGTCCAAGGACTCATCCTACACCCTCTACGTCCCATGGGGTACCAAGCAATGTTTAGGATCATTCTAATTGTTCTTATTATAATACACATTCCTAGACCATTCTATGCCTTTAGAATACTCTCTTAACCATTCTACACTTGTTAGAACCTCCAAGAAATCATGCTACACCCTCTACGTCCCTTGGGGTACCAAGCAATGTTTAGGATCATTCTAATGGTTCTTATAAGTCCTAATACACATTCCTAGACCATTCTAAGCCTTTAGAATACTCTCTTAACCATTATACACTTGTTAGAACCTCCAAGGACTCATGCTACACCCTCTACGTCCCTTGGGGTACCAAGCAATGTTTAGGATCATTCTAATGGTTCTTATAAGTCCTAATACACATTCCTAGACCATTCTAAGCCTTTAGAATACTCTCTTAACCATTATACACTTGTTAGAACGTCCAAGGACTCATCCTACACTCTCTACGTCCATTAGGGTACCAAGCAATGTTTAGGATCATTCTAAATGTTCGTATATGTCGTAATACACATTCCTAGACCATTCTAAGCCTTTAGAATACTCTCTTAACCATTATACACTTGTTAGAATATCCAAGGACTCATCCTACACCCTCTACGTCCCATGGGGTACCAAGCAATGTTTAGGATCATTCTAATTGTTCTTATTAGTCCTAATACACATTCCTAGACCATTCTATGCCTTTAGAATACTCTCTTAACCATTCTACACTTGTTAGAACCTCCAAGGAATCATGCTACACCCTCTACGTCCCTTGGGGTACCAAGCAATGTTTAGGATCATTGTAATGGTTCTTATAAGTCCTAATACACATTCCTAGACCATTCTAAGCCTTTAGAATACTCTCATAACCATTCTACACTTGTTAGAACCTCCAAGGACTCATGCTACACCCTCTACGTCCCTTGGGGTACAAAGCAATGTTTAGGATCATTCTCATGGTTCTTCTAAGTCCTAATACACATTCCTAGACCATTCTAAGCCTTTAGAATACTCTCTTAATCATTATACACTTGTTAGAACGTCCAAGGACTCATCCTACACTCTCTACGTCCATTAGGGTACCAAGCAATGTTTAGGATCATTGTAAATGTTCGTATATGTCTTAATACACATTCCTAGACCATTCTAAGCCTTTAGATTACTCTCTTAACCATTCTAAACTTGTTAGAACCTCCAAGGACTCATGCTACACCCTCTAAGTCCCTTCGGGTACCAAGCAATGTTTAGGATCATACTAATGGTTCTTATATGTCCTAATACACATTCCTAGACCATTCTAAGCCTTTAGAATACTCTCTTAACCATTCTACACTTGTTAGAACCTCCAAGGACTCATGCTACACCCTCTACGTCCCTTGGGGTACCAAGCAATGTTTAGGATCATTCTAATGGTTCTTATAAGTCCTAATACACATTCCTAGACCATTCTAAGCCTTTAGAATACTCTCTTAACCATTCTACACTTGTTAGAACCTCCAAGGACTCATGCTACACCCTCTACGTCCCTTGGGGTACCAAGCAATGTTTAGGATCATTCTAATGGTTCTTATAAGTCCTAATACACATTCCTAGACCATTCTAAGCCTTTAGAATACTCTCTTAACCATTATACACTTGTTAGAACGTCCAAGGACTCATCCTACACTCTCTACGTCCATTAGGGTACCAAGCAATGTTTAGGATCATTCTAAATGTTCGTATATGTGGTAATACACATTCCTAGACCATTCTAAGCCTTTAGAATACTCTTTTAACCATTATACACTTGTTAGAATGTCCAAGGACTCATCCTACACCCTCTACGTCCCATGGGGTACCAAGCAATGTTTAGGATCATTCTAATTGTTCTTATTATAATACACATTCCTAGACCATTCTAAGCCTTTAGAATACTCTCTTAACCATTCTACACTTGTTAGAACCTCCAAGGAATCATGCTACACCCTCTACGTCCCTTGGGGTACCAAGCAATGTTTAGGATCATTGTAATGGTTCTTATAAGTCCTAATACACATTCCTAGACCATTCTAAGCCTTTAGAATACTCTCATAACCATTCTACACTTGTTAGAACCTCCAAGGACTCATGCTACACCCTCTACGTCCCTTGGGGTACAAAGCAATGTTTAGGATCATTCTAATGGTTCTTCTAAGTCCTAATACACATTCCTAGACCATTCTAAGCCTTTAGAATACTCTCTTAATCATTATACACTTGTTAGAACGTCCAAGGACTCATCCTACACTCTCTACGTCCATTAGGGTACCAAGCAATGTTTAGGATCATTGTAAATGTTCGTATATGTCTTAATACACATTCCTAGACCATTCTAAGCCTTTAGATTACTCTCTTAACCATTCTACACTTGTTAGAACCTCCAAGGACTCATGCTACACCCTCTAAGTCCCTTCGGGTACCAAGCAATGTTTAGGATCATACTAATGGTTCTTATATGTCCTAATACACATTCCTAGACCATTCTAAGCCTTTAGAATACTCTCTTAACCATTCTACACTTGTTAGAACCTCCAAGGACTCATGCTACACCCTCTACGTCCCTTGGGGTACCAAGCAATGTTTAGGATCATTCTAATGGTTCTTATAAGTCCTAATACACATTCCTAGACCATTCTAAGCCTTTAGAATACTCTCTTAACCATTCTACACTTGTTAGAACCTCCAAGGACTCATGCTACACCCTCTACGTCCCTTGGGGTACAAAGCAATGTTTAGGATCATTCTAATGGTTCTTCTAAGTCCTAATACACATTCCTAGACCATTCTAAGCCTTTAGAATACTCTCTTAATCATTATACACTTGTTAGAACGTCCAAGGACTCATCCTACACTCTCTACGTCCATTAGGGTACCAAGCAATGTTTAGGATCATTGTAAATGTTCGTATATGTCTTAATACACATTCCTAGACCATTCTAAGCCTTTAGATTACTCTCTTAACCATTCTACACTTGTTAGAACCTCCAAGGACTCATGCTACACCCTCTAAGTCCCTTCGGGTACCAAGCAATGTTTAGGATCATACTAATGGTTCTTATATGTCCTAATACACATTCCTAGTCCATTCTAAGCCTTTAGAATACTCTCTTAACCATTCTACACTTGTTAGAACCTCCAAGGACTCATGCTACACCCTCTACGTCCCTTGGGGTACCAAGCAATGTTTAGGATCATTCTAATGGTTCTTATAAGTCCTAATACACATTCCTAGACCATTCTAAGCCTTTAGAATACTCTCTTAACCATTCTACACTTGTTAGAACCTCCAAGGACTCATGCTACACCCTCTACGTCCCTTGGGTTACCAAGCAATGTTTAGGATCATTCTAATGGTTCTTATAAGTCCTAATACACATTCCTAGACCATTCTAAGCCTTTAGAATACTCTCTTAACCATTATACACTTGTTAGAACGTCCAAGGACTCATCCTACACTCTCTACATCCATTAGGGTACCAAGCAATGTTTAGGATCATTCTAAATGTTCGTATATGTCTTAATACACATTCCTAGACCATTCTAAGCCTTTAGATTACTCTCTTAACCATTCTACACTTGTTAGAACCTCCAAGGACTCATGCTACACCATCTACGTCCCTTGGGGTACCAAGCAATGTTTAGGATCATTCTAATGGTTCTTATAAGTCCTAATACACATTCCTAGACCATTCTAAGCCGTTAGAATACTCTCTTAACCATTCTACACTTGTTAGAACGTCCAAGGACTCATCCTACACCCTCTACGTCCATTAGGGTACCAAGCAATGTTTAGGATCATTCTAAATGTTCGTATATGTCTTAATACACATTCCTAGACCATTCTAAGCCTTTAGAATACTCTCTTAACCATTATACACTTGTTAGAACGTCCAAGGACTCATCCTACACTCTCTACATCCATTAAGGTACCAAGCAATGTTTAGGATCATTCTAAATGTTCGTATATGTCTTAATACACATTCATAGACCATTCTAAGCCTTTAGATTACTCTCTTAACCATTCTACACTTGTTAGAACCTCCAAGGACTCATGCTACACCCTCTAAGTCCCTTGGGGTACCAAGCAATGTTTAGGATCATTCTAATGGTTCTTATAAGTCCTAATACACATTCCTAGACCATTCTAAGCCTTTAGAATACTCTCTTAACCATTCTACACTTGTTAGAACCTCCAAGGACTCATGCTACACCCTCTACGTCCCTTGGGGTACCAAGCAATGTTTAGGATCATTCTAATGGTTCTTATAAGTCCTAATACACATTCCTAGACCATTCTAAGCCTTTAGAATACTCTCTTAACCATTATACACTTGTTAGAACCTCCAAGGACTCATGCTACACCCTCTACGTCCCTTGGGGTACCAAGCAATGTTTAGGATCATTCTAATGGTTCTTATAAGTCCTAATACACATTCCTAGACCATTCTAAGCCTTTAGAATACTCTCTTAACCATTATACACTTGTTAGAACGTCCAAGGACTCATCCTACACTCTCTACGTCCATTAGGGTACCAAGCAATGTTTAGGATCATTCTAAATGTTCGTATATGTCGTAATACACATTCCTAGAGCATTCTAAGCCTTTAGAATACTCTCTTAACCATTATACACTTGTTAGAATGTCCAAGGACTCATCCTACACCCTCTACGTCCCATGGGGTACCAAGCAATGTTTAGGATCATTCTAATTGTTCTTATTAGTCCTAATACACATTCCTAGACCATTCTATGCCTTTAGATTACTCTCTTAACCATTCTACACTTGTTAGAACCTCCAAGGACTCATGCTACACCCTCTAAGTCCCTTGGGGTACCAAGCAATGTTTAGGATCATTCTAATGGTTCTTATAAGTCCTAATACACATTCCTAGACCATTCTAAGCCTTTAGAATACTCTCTTAACCATTATACACTTGTTAGAACCTCCAAGGACTCATGCTACACCCTCTACGTCCCTTGGGGTACCAAGCAATGTTTAGGATCATTCTAATGGTTCTTATAAGTCCTAATACACATTCCTAGACCATTCTAAGCCTTTAGAATACTCTCTTAACCATTATACACTTGTTAGAACGTCCAAGGACTCATCCTACACTCTCTACATCCATTAAGGTACCAAGCAATGTTTAGGATCATTCTAAATGTTCGTATATGTCTTAATACACATTCATAGACCATTCTAAGCCTTTAGATTACTCTCTTAACCATTCTACACTTGTTAGAACCTCCAAGGACTCATGCTACACCCTCTAAGTCCCTTGGGGTACCAAGCAATGTTTAGGATCATTCTAATGGTTCTTATAAGTCCTAATACACATTCCTAGACCATTCTAAGCCTTTAGAATACTCTCTTAACCATTCTACACTTGTTAGAACCTCCAAGGACTCATGCTACACCCTCTACGTCCCTTGGGGTACCAAGCAATGTTTAGGATCATTCTAATGGTTCTTATAAGTCCTAATACACATTCCTAGACCATTCTAAGCCTTTAGAATACTCTCTTAACCATTATACACTTGTTAGAACCTCCAAGGACTCATGCTACACCCTCTACGTCCCTTGGGGTACCAAGCAATGTTTAGGATCATTCTAATGGTTCTTATAAGTCCTAATACACATTCCTAGACCATTCTAAGCCTTTAGAATACTCTCTTAACCATTATACACTTGTTAGAACGTCCAAGGACTCATCCTACACTCTCTACGTCCATTAGGGTACCAAGCAATGTTTAGGATCATTCTAAATGTTCGTATATGTCGTAATACACATTCCTAGAGCATTCTAAGCCTTTAGAATACTCTCTTAACCATTATACACTTGTTAGAATGTCCAAGGACTCATCCTACACCCTCTACGTCCCATGGGGTACCAAGCAATGTTTAGGATCATTCTAATTGTTCTTATTAGTCCTAATACACATTCCTAGACCATTCTATGCCTTTAGATTACTCTCTTAACCATTCTACACTTGTTAGAACCTCCAAGGACTCATGCTACACCCTCTAAGTCCCTTGGGGTACCAAGCAATGTTTAGGATCATTCTAATGGTTCTTATAAGTCCTAATACACATTCCTAGACCATTCTATGCCTTTAGAATACTCTCTTAACCATTCTACACTTGTTAGAACCTCCAAGGAATCATGCTACACCCTCTACGTCCCTTGGGGTACCAAGCAATGTTTAGGATCATTGTAATGGTTCTTATAAGTCCTAATACACATTCCTAGACCATTCTAAGCCTTTAGAATACTCTCTTAACCATTATACACTTGTTAGAAACTCCAAGGACTCATGCTACACCCTCTACGTCCCTTGGGGTACCAAGCAATGTTTAGGATCATTCTAATGGTTCTTATAAGTCCTAATACACATTCCTAGACCATTCTAAGCCTTTAGAATACTCTCTTAACCATTATACACTTGTTAGAACGTCCAAGGACTCATCCTACACTCTCTACGTCCATTAGGGTACCAAGCAATGTTTAGGATCATTCTAAATGTTCGTATATGTCGTAATACACATTCCTAGACCATTCTAAGCCTTTAGAATACTCTTTTAACCATTATACACTTGTTAGAATGTCCAAGGACTCATCCTACACCCTCTACGTCCCATGGGGTACCAAGCAATGTTTAGGATCATTCTAATTGTTCTTATTAGTCCTAATACACATTCCTAGACCATTCTATGCCTTTAGAATACTCTCTTAACCATTCTACACTTGTTAGAACCTCCAAGGAATCATGCTACACCCTCTACGTCCCTTGGGGTACCAAGCAATGTTTAGGATCATTCTAATGGTTCTTATAAGTCCTAATACACATTCCTAGACCATTCTAAGCCTTTAGAATACTCTCTTAACCATTATACACTTGTTAGAACGTCCAAGGACTCATCCTACACTCTCTACATCCATTAGGGTACCAAGCAATGTTTAGGATCATTCTAAATGTTCGTATATGTCTTAATACACATTCCTAGACCATTCTAAGCCTTTAGATTACTCTCTTAACCATTCTACCCTTGTTAGAACCTCCAAGGACTCATGCTACACCATCTACGTCCCTTGGGGTACCAAGCAATGTTTAGGATCATTCTAATGGTTCTTATAAGTCCTAATACACATTCCTAGACCATTCTAAGCCGTTAGAATACTCTCTTAACCATTATACACTTGTTAGAACGTCCAAGGACTCATCCTACACTCTCTACGTCCATTAGGGTACCAAGCAATGTTTAGGATCATTCTAAATGTTCGTATATGTCTTAATACACATTCCTAGACCATTCTAAGCCTTTAGAATACTCTCTTAACCATTATACACTTGTTAGAACGTCCAAGGACTCATCCTACACTCTCTACATCCATTAAGGTACCAAGCAATGTTTAGGATCATTCTAAATGTTCGTATATGTCTTAATACACATTCATAGACCATTCTAAGCCTTTAGATTACTCTCTTAACCATTCTACACTTGTTAGAACCTCCAAGGACTCATGCTACACCCTCTAAGTCCCTTGGGGTACCAAGCAATGTTTAGGATCATTCTAATGGTTCTTATAAGTCCTAATACACATTCCTAGACCATTCTAAGCCTTTAGAGTACTCTCTTAACCATTCTACACTTGTTAGAACCTCCAAGGACTCATGCTACACCCTCTACGTCCCTTGGGGTACCAAGCAATGTTTAGGATCATTCTAATGGTTCTTATAAGTCCTAATACACATTCCTAGACCATTCTAAGCCTTTAGAATACTCTCTTAACCATTATACACTTGTTAGAACCTCCAAGGACTCATGCTACACCCTCTACGTCCCTTGGGGTACCAAGCAATGTTTAGGATCATTCTAATGGTTCTTATAAGTCCTAATACACATTCCTAGACCATTCTAAGCCTTTAGAATACTCTCTTAACCATTATACACTTGTTAGAACGTCCAAGGACTCATCCTACACTCTCTACGTCCATTAGGGTACCAAGCAATGTTTAGGATCATTCTAAATGTTCGTATATGTCGTAATACACATTCCTAGAGCATTCTAAGCCTTTAGAATACTCTCTTAACCATTATACACTTGTTAGAATGTCCAAGGACTCATCCTACACCCTCTACGTCCCATGGGGTACCAAGCAATGTTTAGGATCATTCTAATTGTTCTTATTAGTCCTAATACACATTCCTAGACCATTCTATGCCTTTAGATTACTCTCTTAACCATTCTACACTTGTTTGAACCTCCAAGGACTCATGCTACACCCTCTACGTCCCTTGGGGTACCAAGCAATGTTTAGGATCATTGTAATGGTTCTTATAAGTCCTAATACACATTCCTAGACCATTCTAAGCCTTTAGAATACTCTCTTAACCATTCTACACTTGTTAGAACCTCCAAGGAATCATGCTACACCCTCTACGTCCCTTGGGGTACCAAGCAATGTTTAGGATCATTGTAATGGTTCTTATAAGTCCTAATACACATTCCTAGACCATTCTAAGCCTTTAGAATACTCTCTTAACCATTATACACTTGTTAGAACCTCCAAGGACTCATGCTACACCCTCTACGTCCCTTGGGGTACCAAGCAATGTTTAGGATCATTCTAATGGTTCTTATAAGTCCTAATACACATTCCTAGACCATTCTAAGCCTTTAGAATACTCTCTTAACCATTATACACTTGTTAGAACGTCCAAGGACTCATCCTACACTCTCTACGTCCATTAGGGTACCAAGCAATGTTTAGGATCATTCTAAATGTTCGTATATGTCGTAATACACATTCCTAGAGCATTCTAAGCCTTTAGAATACTCTCTTAACCATTATACACTTGTTAGAATGTCCAAGGACTCATCCTACACCCTCTACGTCCCATGGGGTACCAAGCAATGTTTAGGATCATTCTAATTGTTCTTATTAGTCCTAATACACATTCCTAGACCATTCTATGCCTTTAGATTACTCTCTTAACCATTCTACACTTGTTAGAACCTCCAAGGACTCATGCTACACCCTCTAAGTCCCTTGGGGTACCAAGCAATGTTTAGGATCATTCTAATGGTTCTTATAAGTCCTAATACACATTCCTAGACCATTCTATGCCTTTAGAATACTCTCTTAACCATTCTACACTTGTTAGAACCTCCAAGGAATCATGCTACACCCTCTACGTCCCTTGGGGTACCAAGCAATGTTTAGGATCATTGTAATGGTTCTTATAAGTCCTAATACACATTCCTAGACCATTCTAAGCCTTTAGAATACTCTCTTAACCATTATACACTTGTTAGAACCTCCAAGGACTCATGCTACACCCTCTACGTCCCTTGGGGTACCAAGCAATGTTTAGGATCATTCTAATGGTTCTTATAAGTCCTAATACACATTCCTAGACCATTCTAAGCCTTTAGAATACTCTCTTAACCATTATACACTTGTTAGAACGTCCAAGGACTCATCCTACACTCTCTACGTCCATTAGGGTACCAAGCAATGTTTAGGATCATTCTAAATGTTCGTATATGTCGTAATACACATTCCTAGACCATTCTAAGCCTTTAGAATACTCTCTTAACCATTATACACTTGTTAGAATGTCCAAGGACTCATCCTACACCGTCTACGTCCCATGGGGTACCAAGCAATGTTTAGGATCATTCTAATGGTTCTTCTATGTCCTAATACACATTCCTAGACCATTCTAAGCCTTTAGAATACTCTCTTAACCATTATACACTTGTTAGAACGTCCAAGGACTCATCCTACACTCTCTACGTCCATTAGGGTACCAAACAATGTTTAGGATCATTCTAAATGTTCGTATATGTCGTAATACACATTCCTAGACCATTCTAAGCCTTTAGATTACTCTCTTAACCATTCTACACTTGTTAGAACCTCCAAGGACTCATGCTACACCCTCTACGTCCCATGGGGTACCAAGCAATGTTTAGGATCATTCTAATTGTTCTTATTAGTCCTAATACACATTCCTAGACCATTCTATGCCTTTAGAATACTCTCTTAACCATTCTACACTTGTTAGAACCTCCAAGGAATCATGCTACACCCTCTACGTCCCTTGGGGTACCAAGCAATGTTTAGGATCATTGTAATGGTTCTTATAAGTCCTAATACACATTCCTAGACCATTCTAAGCCTTTAGAATACTCTCTTAACCATTATACACTTGTTAGAACCTCCAAGGACTCATGCTACACCCTCTACGTCCCTTGGGGTACCAAGCAATGTTTAGGATCATTCTAATGGTTCTTATAAGTCCTAATACACATTCCTAGACCATTCTAAGCCTTTAGAATACTCTCTTAACCATTATACACTTGTTAGAACGTCCAAGGACTCATCCTACACTCTCTACGTCCATTAGGGTACCAAGCAATGTTTAGGATCATTCTAAATGTTCGTATATGTCGTAATACACATTCCTAGACCATTCTAAGCCTTTAGAATACTCTCTTAACCATTATACACTTGTTAGAACGTCCAAGGACTCATCCTACACTCTCTACATCCATTAAGGTACCAAGCAATGTTTAGGATCATTCTAAATGTTCGTATATGTCTTAATACACATTCATAGACCATTCTAAGCCTTTAGATTACTCTCTTAACCATTCTACACTTGTTAGAACCTCCAAGGACTCATGCTACACCCTCTAAGTCCCTTGGGGTACCAAGCAATGTTTAGGATCATTCTAATGGTTCTTATAAGTCCTAATACACATTCCTAGACCATTCTAAGCCTTTAGAGTACTCTCTTAACCATTCTACACTTGTTAGAACCTCCAAGGACTCATGCTACACCCTCTACGTCCCTTGGGGTACCAAGCAATGTTTAGGATCATTCTAATGGTTCTTATAAGTCCTAATACACATTCCTAGACCATTCTAAGCCTTTAGAATACTCTCTTAACCATTATACACTTGTTAGAACCTCCAAGGACTCATGCTACACCCTCTACGTCCCTTGGGGTACCAAGCAATGTTTAGGATCATTCTAATGGTTCTTATAAGTCCTAATACACATTCCTAGACCATTCTAAGCCTTTAGAATACTCTCTTAACCATTATACACTTGTTAGAACGTCCAAGGACTCATCCTACACTCTCTACGTCCATTAGGGTACCAAGCAATGTTTAGGATCATTCTAAATGTTCGTATATGTCGTAATACACATTCCTAGAGCATTCTAAGCCTTTAGAATACTCTCTTAACCATTATACACTTGTTAGAATGTCCAAGGACTCATCCTACACCCTCTACGTCCCATGGGGTACCAAGCAATGTTTAGGATCATTCTAATTGTTCTTATTAGTCCTAATACACATTCCTAGACCATTCTATGCCTTTAGATTACTCTCTTAACCATTCTACACTTGTTAGAACCTCCAAGGACTCATGCTACACCCTCTACGTCCCTTGGGGTACCAAGCAATGTTTAGGATCATTGTAATGGTTCTTATAAGTCCTAATACACATTCCTAGACCATTCTAAGCCTTTAGAATACTCTCTTAACCATTCTACACTTGTTAGAACCTCCAAGGAATCATGCTACACCCTCTACGTCCCTTGGGGTACCAAGCAATGTTTAGGATCATTGTAATGGTTCTTATAAGTCCTAATACACATTCCTAGACCATTCTAAGCCTTTAGAATACTCTCTTAACCATTATACACTTGTTAGAACCTCCAAGGACTCATGCTACACCCTCTACGTCCCTTGGGGTACCAAGCAATGTTTAGGATCATTCTAATGGTTCTTATAAGTCCTAATACACATTCCTAGACCATTCTAAGCCTTTAGAATACTCTCTTAACCATTATACACTTGTTAGAACGTCCAAGGACTCATCCTACACTCTCTACGTCCATTAGGGTACCAAGCAATGTTTAGGATCATTCTAAATGTTCGTATATGTCGTAATACACATTCCTAGAGCATTCTAAGCCTTTAGAATACTCTCTTAACCATTATACACTTGTTAGAATGTCCAAGGACTCATCCTACACCCTCTACGTCCCATGGGGTACCAAGCAATGTTTAGGATCATTCTAATTGTTCTTATTAGTCCTAATACACATTCCTAGACCATTCTATGCCTTTAGATTACTCTCTTAACCATTCTACACTTGTTAGAACCTCCAAGGACTCATGCTACACCCTCTAAGTCCCTTGGGGTACCAAGCAATGTTTAGGATCATTCTAATGGTTCTTATAAGTCCTAATACACATTCCTAGACCATTCTATGCCTTTAGAATACTCTCTTAACCATTCTACACTTGTTAGAACCTCCAAGGAATCATGCTACACCCTCTACGTCCCTTGGGGTACCAAGCAATGTTTAGGATCATTGTAATGGTTCTTATAAGTCCTAATACACATTCCTAGACCATTCTAAGCCTTTAGAATACTCTCTTAACCATTATACACTTGTTAGAACCTCCAAGGACTCATGCTACACCCTCTACGTCCCTTGGGGTACCAAGCAATGTTTAGGATCATTCTAATGGTTCTTATAAGTCCTAATACACATTCCTAGACCATTCTAAGCCTTTAGAATACTCTCTTAACCATTATACACTTGTTAGAACGTCCAAGGACTCATCCTACACTCTCTACGTCCATTAGGGTACCAAGCAATGTTTAGGATCATTCTAAATGTTCGTATATGTCGTAATACACATTCCTAGACCATTCTAAGCCTTTAGAATACTCTCTTAACCATTATACACTTGTTAGAATGTCCAAGGACTCATCCTACACCGTCTACGTCCCATGGGGTACCAAGCAATGTTTAGGATCATTCTAATGGTTCTTCTATGTCCTAATACACATTCCTAGACCATTCTAAGCCTTTAGAATACTCTCTTAACCATTATACACTTGTTAGAACGTCCAAGGACTCATCCTACACTCTCTACGTCCATTAGGGTACCAAGCAATGTTTAGGATCATTCTAAATGTTCGTATATGTCGTAATACACATTCCTAGACCATTCTAAGCCTTTAGATTACTCTCTTAACCATTCTACACTTGTTAGAACCTCCAAGGACTCATGCTACACCCTCTACGTCCCATGGGGTACCAAGCAATGTTTAGGATCATTCTAATTGTTCTTATTAGTCCTAATACACATTCCTAGACCATTCTATGCCTTTAGAATACTCTCTTAACCATTCTACACTTGTTAGAACCTCCAAGGAATCATGCTACACCCTCTACGTCCCTTGGGGTACCAAGCAATGTTTAGGATCATTGTAATGGTTCTTATAAGTCCTAATACACATTCCTAGACCATTCTAAGCCTTTAGAATACTCTCTTAACCATTATACACTTGTTAGAACCTCCAAGGACTCATGCTACACCCTCTACGTCCCTTGGGGTACCAAGCAATGTTTAGGATCATTCTAATGGTTCTTATAAGTCCTAATACACATTCCTAGACCATTCTAAGCCTTTAGAATACTCTCTTAACCATTATACACTTGTTAGAACGTCCAAGGACTCATCCTACACTCTCTACGTCCATTAGGGTACCAAGCAATGTTTAGGATCATTCTAAATGTTCGTATATGTCGTAATACACATTCCTAGACCATTCTAAGCCTTTAGAATACTCTCTTAACCATTATACACTTGTTAGAATTTCCAAGGACTCATCCTACACCGTCTACGTCCCATGGGGTACCAAGCAATGTTTAGGATCATTCTAATGGTTCTTCTAAGTCCTAATACACATTCCTAGACCATTCTAAGCCTTTAGAATACTCTCTTAACCATTATACACTTGTTAGAACGTCCAAGGACTCATCCTACACTCTCTACGTCCATTAGGGTACCAAGCAATGTTTAGGATCATTCTAAATGTTCGTATATGTCGTAATACACATTCCTAGACCATTCTAAGCCTTTAGATTACTCTCTTAACCATTCTACACTTGTTAGAACCTCCAAGGACTCATGCTACACCCTCTACGTCCCATGGGGTACCAAGCAATGTTTAGGATCATTCTAATTGTTCTTATTAGTCCTAATACACATTCCTAGACCATTCTATGCCTTTAGAATACTCTCTTAACCATTCTACACTTGTTAGAACCTCCAAGGAATCATGCTACACCCTGTACGTCCCTTGGGGTACCAAGCAATGTTTAGGATCATTGTAATGGTTCTTATAAGTCCTAATACACATTCCTAGACCATTCTAAGCCTTTAGAATACTCTCTTAACCATTATACACTTGTTAGAACCTCCAAGGACTCATGCTACACCCTCTACGTCCCTTGGGGTACCAAGCAATGTTTAGGATCATTCTAATGGTTCTTATAAGTCCTAATACACATTCCTAGACCATTCTAAGCCTTTAGAATACTCTCTTAACCATTATACACTTGTTAGAACGTCCAAGGACTCATCCTACACTCTCTACGTCCATTAGGGTACCAAGCAATGTTTAGGATCATTCTAAATGTTCGTATATGTCGTAATACACATTCCTAGACCATTCTAAGCCTTTAGAATACTCTCTTAACCATTATACACTTGTTAGAACGTCCAAGGACTCATCCTACACTCTCTACGTCCATTAGGGTACCAAGCAATGTTTAGGATCATTCTAAATGTTCGTATATGTCGTAATACACATTCCTAGAGCATTCTAAGCCTTTAGAATACTCTCTTAACCATTATACACTTGTTAGAATGTCCAAGGACTCATCCTACACCCTCTAGGTCCCATGGGGTACCAAGCAATGTTTAGGATCATTCTAATTGTTCTTATTAGTCCTAATACACATTCCTAGACCATTCTATGCCTTTAGATTACTCTCTTAACCATTCTACACTTGTTAGAACCTCCAAGGACTCATGCTACACCCTCTAAGTCCCTTGGGGTACCAAGCAATGTTTAGGATCATTCTAATGGTTCTTATAAGTCCTAATACACATTCCTAGACCATTCTATGCCTTTAGAATACTCTCTTAACCATTCTACACTTGTTAGAACCTCCAAGGAATCATGCTACACCCTCTACGTCCCTTGGGGTACCAAGCAATGTTTAGGATCATTGTAATGGTTCTTATAAGTCCTAATACACATTCCTAGACCATTCTAAGCCTTTAGAATACTCTCTTAACCATTATACACTTGTTAGAACCTCCAAGGACTCATGCTACACCCTCTACGTCCCTTGGGGTACCAAGCAATGTTTAGGATCATTCTAATGGTTCTTATAAGTCCTAATACACATTCCTAGACCATTCTAAGCCTTTAGAATACTCTCTTAACCATTATACACTTGTTAGAACGTCCAAGGACTCATCCTACACTCTCTACGTCCATTAGGGTACCAAGCAATGTTTAGGATCATTCTAAATGTTCGTATATGTCGTAATACACATTCCTAGACCATTCTAAGCCTTTAGAATACTCTCTTAACCATTATACACTTGTTAGAATGTCCAAGGACTCATCCTACACCGTCTACGTCGGTACCAAGCAATGTTTAGGATCATTCTAATGGTTCTTCTAAGTCCTAATACACATTCCTAGACCATTCTAAGCCTTTAGAATACTCTCTTAACCATTATACACTTGTTAGAACGTCCAAGGACTCATCCTACACTCTCTACGTCCATTAGGGTACCAAGCAATGTTTAGGATCATTCTAAATGTTCGTATATGTCGTAATACACATTCCTAGACCATTCTAAGCCTTTAGATTACTCTCTTAACCATTCTACACTTGTTAGAACCTCCAAGGACTCATGCTACACCCTCTACGTCCCATGGGGTACCAAGCAATGTTTAGGATCATTCTAATTGTTCTTATTAGTCCTAATACACATTCCTAGACCATTCTATGCCTTTAGAATACTCTCTTAACCATTCTACACTTGTTAGAACCTCCAAGGAATCATGCTACACCCTCTACGTCCCTTGGGGTACCAAGCAATGTTTAGGATCATTGTAATGGTTCTTATAAGTCCTAATACACATTCCTAGACCATTCTAAGCCTTTAGAATACTCTCTTAACCATTCTACACTTGTTAGAACCTCCAAGGAATCATGCTACACCCTCTACATCCCTTGGGGTACCAAGCAATGTTTAGGATCATTGTAATGGTTCTTATAAGTCCTAATACACATTCCTAGACCATTCTAAGCCTTTAGAATACTCTCTTAACCATTATACACTTGTTAGAACCTCCAAGGACTCATGCTACACCCTCTACGTCCCTTGGGGTACCAAGCAATGTTTAGGATCATTCTAATGGTTCTTATAAGTCCTAATACACATTCCTAGACCATTCTAAGCCTTTAGAATACTCTCTTAACCATTATACACTTGTTAGAACGTCCAAGGACTCATCCTACACTCTCTACGTCCATTAGGGTACCAAGCAATGTTTAGGATCATTCTAAATGTTCGTATATGTCGTAATACACATTCCTAGACCATTCTAAGCCTTTAGAATACTCTCTTAACCATTATACACTTGTTAGAACCTCCAAGGACTCATGCTACACTCTCTACGTCCATTAGGGTACCAAGCAATGTTTAGGATCATTCTAAATGTTCGTATATGTCGTAATACACATTCCTAGACCATTCTAAGCCTTTAGAATACTCTCTTAACCATTATACACTTGTTAGAATGTCCAAGGACTCATCCTACACCGTCTACGTCCCATGGGGTACCAAGCAATGTTTAGGATCATTCTAATGGTTCTTCTAAGTCCTAATACACATTCCTAGACCATTCTAAGCCTTTAGAATACTCTCTTAACCATTATACACTTGTTAGAACGTCCAAGGACTCATCCTACACTCTCTACGTCCATTAGGGTACCAAGCAATGTTTAGGATCATTCTAAATGTTCGTATATGTCGTAATACACATTCCTGGACCATTCTAAGCCTTTAGATTACTCTCTTAACCATTCTACACTTGTTAGAACCTCCAAGGACTCATGCTACACCCTCTACGTCCCATGGGGTACCAAGCAATGTTTAGGATCATTCTAATTGTTCTTATTAGTCCTAATACACATTCCTAGACCATTCTATGCCTTTAGAATACTCTCTTAACCATTCTACACTTGTTAGAACCTCCAAGGAATCATGCTACACCCTCTACGTCCCTTGGGGTACCAAGCAATGTTTAGGATCATTGTAATGGTTCTTATAAGTCCTAATACACATTCCTAGACCATTCTAAGCCTTTAGAATACTCTCTTAACCATTCTACACTTGTTAGAACCTCCAAGGAATCATGCTACACCCTCTACGTCCCTTGGGGTACCAAGCAATGTTTAGGATCATTGTAATGGTTCTTATAAGTCCTAATACACATTCCTAGACCATTCTAAGCCTTTAGAATACTCTCTTAACCATTATACACTTGTTAGAACCTCCAAGGACTCATGCTACACCCTCTACGTCCCTTGGGGTACCAAGCAATGTTTAGGATCATTCTAATGGTTCTTATAAGTCCTAATACACATTCCTAGACCATTCTAAGCCTTTAGAATACTCTCTTAACCATTATACACTTGTTAGAACGTCCAAGGACTCATCCTACACTCTCTACGTCCATTAGGGTACCAAGCAATGTTTAGGATCATTCTAAATGTTCGTATATGTCGTAATACACATTCCTAGACCATTCTAAGCCTTTAGAATACTCTCTTAACCATTATACACTTGTTAGAATGTCCAAGGACTCATCCTACACCCTCTACGTCCCATGGGGTACCAAGCAATGTTTAGTATCATTCTAATGTCCTAATACACATTCCTAGACCATTCTATGCCTTTAGAATACTCTCTTAACCATTCTACACATGTTAGAACCTCCAAGGAATCATGCTACACCCTCTACGTCCCTTGGGGTACCAAGCAATGTTTAGGATCATTGTAATGGTTCTTATAAGTCCTAATACACATTCCTAGACCATTCTAAGCCTTTAGAATACTCTCATAACCATTCTACACTTGTTAGAACCTCCAAGGACTCATGCTACACCCTCTACGTCCCTTGGGGTACAAAGCAATGTTTAGGATCATTCTAATGGTTCTTCTAAGTCCTAATACACATTCCTAGACCATTCTAAGCCTTTAGAATACTCTCTTAACCATTATACACTTGTTAGAACGTCCAAGGACTCATCCTACACTCTCTACGTCCATTAGGGTACCAAGCAATGTTTAGGATCATTGTAAATGTTCGTATATGTCTTAATACACTTTCCTAGACCATTCTAAGCCTTTAGAATACTGTCTTAACCATTATACACTTGTTAGAATGTCCAAGGACTCATCCTACACCGTCTATGTCCCATGGGGTACCAAGCAATGTTTAGGATCATTCTAATGGTTCTTATAAGTCCTAATACACATTCCTAGACCATTCTATGCCTTTAGAATACTCTCTTAACCATTCTACACTTGTTAGAACCTCCAAGGAATCATGCTACACCCTCTACGTCCCTTGGGGTACCAAGCAATGTTTAGGATCATTCTAATGGTTCTTATAAGTCCTAATACACATTCCTAGACCATTCTAAGCCTTTAGATTACTCTCTTAACCATTCTACACTTGTTAGAACCTCCAAGGACTCATGCTACACCCTCTAAGTCCCTTCGGGTACCAAGCAATGTTTAGGATCATACTAATGGTTCTTATATGTCCTAATACACAATCCTAGACCATTCTAAGCCTTTAGAATACTCTCTTAACCATTCTACACTTGTTAGAACCTCCAAGGACTCATGCTACACCCTCTACGTCCCTTGGGGTACCAAGCAATGTTTAGGATCATTGTAATGGTTCTTATAAGTCCTAATACACATTCCTAGACCATTCTAAGCCTTTAGAATACTCTCTTAACCATTCTACACATGTTAGAACCTCCAAGAACTCATGCTACACCCTCTACGTCCCTTGGGGTACAAAGCAATGTTTAGGATCATTCTAATGGTTCTTATAAGTCCTAATACACATTCCTAGACCATTCTAAGCCTTTAGAATACTCTCTTAACCATTATACACTTGTTAGAACGTCCAAGGACTCATCCTACACTCTCTACGTCCATTAGGGTACCAAGCAATGTTTAGGATCATTCTAAATGTTCGTATATGTCGTAATACACATTCCTAGACCATTCTAAGCCTTTAGAATACTCTCTTAACCATTATACACTTGTTAGAATGTCCAAGGACTCATCCTACACCCTCTACGTCCCATGGGGTACCAAGCAATGTTTAGGATCATTCTAATTGTTCTTATTAGTCCTAATACACGTTCCTAGACCATTCTATGCCTTTAGAATACTCTCTTAACCATTCTACACATGTTAGAACCTCCAAGGAATCATGCTACACCCTCTACGTCCCTTGGGGTACCAAGCAATGTTTAGGATCATTCTAATGGTTCTTATAAGTCCTAATACACATTCCTAGACCATTCTAAGCCTTTAGATTACTCTCTTAACCATTCTACACTTGTTAGAACCTCCAAGGACTCATGCTACACCCTCTACGTCCCTTGGGGTACCAAGCAATGTTTAGGATCATTCTAATGGTTCTTATAAGTCCTAATACACATTCCTAGACCATTCTAAGCCGTTAGAATACTCTCTTAACCATTATACACTTGTTAGAACGTCCAAGGACTCATCCTACACTCTCTACGTCCATTAGGGTACCAAGCAATGTTTAGGATCATTCTAAATGTTCGTATATGTCGTAATACACATTCCTAGACCATTCTAAGCCTTTAGAATACTCTCTTAACCATTATACACTTGTTAGAATGTCCAAGGACTCATCCTACACCGTCTACGTCCCATGGGGTACCAAGCAATGTTTAGGATCATTCTAATGGTTCTTCTAAGTCCTAATACACATTCCTAGACCATTCTAAGCCTTTAGAATACTCTCTTAACCATTATACACTTGTTAGAACGTCCAAGGACTCATCCTACACTCTCTACGTCCATTAGGGTACCAAGCAATGTTTAGGATCATTCTAAATGTTCGTATATGTCGTAATACACATTCCTAGACCATTCTAAGCCTTTAGAATACTCTCTTAACCATTATACACTTGTTAGAATGTCCAAGGACTCATCCTACACCGTCTACGTCCCATGGGGTACCAAGCAATGTTTAGGATCATTCTAATGGTTCTTCTAAGTCCTAATACACATTCCTAGACCATTCTAAGCCTTTAGAATACTCTCTTAACCATTATACACTTGTTAGAACGTCCAAGGACTCATCCTACACTCTCTACGTCCATTAGGGTACCAAGCAATGTTTAGGATCATTGTAAATGTTCGTATATGTCTTAATACACATTCCTAGACCATTCTAAGCCTTTAGATTACTCTCTTAACCATTCTACACTTGTTAGAACCTCCAAGGACTCATGCTACACCCTCTAAGTCCCTTCGGGTACCAAGCAATGTTTAGGATCATACTAATGGTTCTTATATGTCCTAATACACATTCCTAGACCATTCTAAGCCTTTAGAATACTCTCTTAACCATTCTACACTTGTTAGAACCTCCAAGGACTCATGCTACACCCTCTACGTCCCTTGGGGTACCATGCAATGTTTAGGATCATTCTAATGGTTCTTATAAGTCCTAATACACATTCCTAGACCATTCTAAGCCTTAGAATACTCTCTTAACCATTCTACACTTGTTAGAACCTCCAAGGACTCATGCTACACCCTCTACGTCCCTTGGGGTACAATGCAATGTTTAGGATCATTCTAATGGTTCTTATAAGTCCTAATACACATTCCTAGACCATTCTAAGCCTTTAGAATTCTCTCTTAACCATTATACACTTGTTAGAACGTCCAAGGACTCATCCTACACTCTCTACGTCCATTAGGGTACCAAGCAATGTTTAGGATCATTGTAAATGTTCGTATATGTCTTAATACACATTCCTAGACCATTCTAAGCCTTTAGATTACTCTCTTAACCATTCTACACTTGTTAGAACCTCCAAGGACTCATGCTACACCCTCTAAGTCCCTTCGGGTACCAAGCAATGTTTAGGATCATACTAATGGTTCTTATATGTCCTAATACACATTCCTAGACCATTCTAAGCCTTTAGAATACTCTCTTAACCATTCTATACTTGTTAGAACCTCCAAGGACTCATGCAACACCCTCTACGTCCCTTGGGGTACCATGCAATGTTTAGGATCATTCTAATGGTTCTTATAAGTCCTAATACACATTCCTAGACCATTCTAAGCCTTTAGAATACTCTCTTAACCATTCTACACTTGTTAGAACCTCCAAGGACTCATGCTACACCCTCTACGTCCCTTGGGGTACCAAGCAATGTTGAGGATCATTCTAATGGTTCTTATAAGTCCTAATACACATTCCTAGACCATTCTAAGCCGTTAGAATACTCTCTTAACCATTATACACTTGTTAGAACGTCCAAGGACTCATCCTACACTCTCTACGTCCATTAGGGTACCAAGCGATGTTTAGGATCATTCTAAATGTTTGTATATGTCTTAATACACATTCCTAGACCATTCTAAGCCTTTAGATTACTCTCTTAACCATTCTACACTTGTTAGAACCTCCAAGGACTCAGGCTACACCCTCTAAGTCCCTTCGGGTACCAAGCAATGTTTAGGATCATACTAATGGTTCTTATATGTCCTAATACACATTCCTAGACCATTCTAAGCCTTTAGAATACTCTCTTAACCATTCTACACTTGTTAGAACCTCCAAGGACTCATGCTACACCCTCTACGTCCCTTGGGGTACCATGCAATGTTTAGGATCATTCTAATGGTTCTTATAAGTCCTAATACACATTCCTATACCATTCTAAGCCTTTAGAATACTCTCTTAACCATTCTACACTTGTTAGAACCTCCAAGGACTCATGCTACACCCTCTACGTCCCTTGGGGTACAATGCAATGTTTAGGATCATTCTAATGGTTCTTATAAGTCCTAATACACATTCCTAGACAGTTCTAAGCCTTTAGAATTCTCTCTTAACCATTATACACTTGTTAGAACGTCCAAGGACTCATCCTACACTCTCTACGTCCATTAGGGTACCAAGCAATGTTTAGGATCATTGTAAATGTTCGTATATGTCTTAATACACATTCCTAGACCATTCTAAGCCGTTAGATTACTCTCTTAACCATTCTACACTTGTTAGAACCTCCAAGGACTCATGCTACACCCTCTAAGTCCCTTCGGGTACCAAGCAATGTTTAGGATCATACTAATGGTTCTAATATGTCCTAATACACATTCCTAGACCATTCTAAGCCTTTAGAATACTCTCTTAACCATTCTACACTTGTTAGAACCTCCAAGGACTCATGCTACACCCTCTACGTCCCTTGGGGTACCATGCAATGTTTAGGATCATGCTAATGGTTCTTATAAGTCCTAATACACATTCCTAGACCATTCTAAGCCTTTAGAATACTCTCTTAACCATTCTACACTTGTTAGAACCTCCAAGGACTCATGCTACACCCTCTACGTCCCTTGGGGTACCAAGCAATGTTTAGGATCATTCTAATGGTTCTTATAAGTCCTAATACACATTCCTAGACCATTCTAAGCCGTTAGAATACTCTCTTAACCATTATACACTTGTTAGAACGTCCAAGGACTCATCCTACACTCTCTACGTCCATTAGGGTACCAAACAATGTTTAGGATCATTCTAAATGTTCGTATATGTCTTAATACACATTCCTAGACCATTCTAAGCCTTTAGATTACTCTCTTAACCATTCTACACTTGTTAGAACCTCCAAGGACTCATGCTACACCCTCTAAGTCCCTTCGGGTACCAAGCAATGTTTAGGATCATACTAATGGTTCTTATATGTCCTAATACACATTCCTAGACCATTCTAAGCCTTTAGAATACTCTCTTAACCATTCTACACTTGTTAGAACCTCCAAGGACTCATGCTACACCCTCTACGTCCCTTGGGGTACCATGCAATGTTTAGGATCATTCTAATGGTTCTTATAAGTCCTAATACACATTCCTAGACCATTCTAAGCCTTTAGAATACTCTCTTAACCATTCTACACTTGTTAGAACCTCCAAGGACTCATGCTACACCCTCTACGTCCCTTGGGGTACCATGCAATGTTTAGGATCATTCTAATGGTTCTTATAAGTCCTAATACACATTCCTAGACCATTCTAAGCCTTTAGAATACTCTCTTAACCATTCTACACTTGTTAGAACCTCCAAGGACTCATGCTACACCCTCTACGTCCCTTGGGGTACAATGCAATGTTTAGGATCATTCTAATGGTTCTTATAAGTCCTAATACACATTCCTAGACCATTCTAAGCCTTTAGAATTCTCTCTTAACCATTATACACTTGTTAGAACGTCCAAGGACTCATCCTACACTCTCTACGTCCATTAGGGTACCAAGCAATGTTTAGGATCATTGTAAATGTTCGTATATGTCTTAATACACATTCCTAGACCATTCTAAGCCTTTAGATTACTCTCTTAACCATTCTACACTTGTTAGAACCTCCAAGGACTCATGCTACACCCTCTAAGTCCCTTCGGGTACCAAGCAATGTTTAGGATCATACTAATGGTTCTAATATGTCCTAATACACATTCCTAGACCATTCTAAGCCTTTAGAATACTCTCTTAACCATTCTACACTTGTTAGAACCTCCAAGGACTCATGCTACACCCTCTACGTCCCTTGGGGTACCATGCAATGTTTAGGATCATGCTAATGGTTCTTATAAGTCCTAATACACATTCCTAGACCATTCTAAGCCTTTAGAATACTCTCTTAACCATTCTACACTTGTTAGAACCTCCAAGGACTCATGCTACACCCTCTACGTCCCTTGGGGTACCAAGCAATGTTTAGGATCATTCTAATGGTTCTTATAAGTCCTAATACACATTCCTAGACCATTCTAAGCCGTTAGAATACTCTCTTAACCATTATACACTTGTTAGAACGTCCAAGGACTCATCCTACACTCTCTACGTCCATTAGGGTACCAAACAATGTTTAGGATCATTCTAAATGTTCGTATATGTCTTAATACACATTCCTAGACCATTCTAAGCCTTTAGATTACTCTCTTAACCATTCTACACTTGTTAGAACCTCCAAGGACTCATGCTACACCCTCTAAGTCCCTTCGGGTACCAAGCAATGTTTAGGATCATACTAATGGTTCTTATATGTCCTAATACACATTCCTAGACCATTCTAAGCCTTTAGAATACTCTCTTAACCATTCTACACTTGTTAGAACCTCCAAGGACTCATGCTACACCCTCTACGTCCCTTGGGGTACCATGCAATGTTTAGGATCATTCTAATGGTTCTTATAAGTCCTAATACACATTCCTAGACCATTCTAAGCCTTTAGAATACTCTCTTAACCATTCTACACTTGTTAGAACCTCCAAGGACTCATGCTACACCCTCTACGTCCCTTGGGGTACCATGCAATGTTTAGGATCATTCTAATGGTTCTTATAAGTCCTAATACACATTCCTAGACCATTCTAAGCCTTTAGAATACTCTCTTAACCATTCTACACTTGTTAGAACCTCCAAGGACTCATGCTACACCCTCTACGTCCCTTGGGGTACCAAGCAATGTTTAGGATCATTCTAATGGTTCTTATAAGTCCTAATACACATTCCTAGACCATTCTAAGCCGTTAGAATACTCTCTTAACCATTATACACTTGTTAGAACGTCCAAGGACTCATCCTACACTCTCTACGTCCATTAGGGTACCAAGCAATGTTTAGGATCATTCTAAATGTTCGTATATGTCTTAATACACATTCCTAGACCATACTAAGCCTTTAGATTACTCTCTTAACCATTCTACACTTGTTAGAACCTCCAAGGACTCATGCTACACCCTCTAAGTCCCTTCGGATACCAAGCAATGTTTAGGATCATACTAATGGTTCTTATATGTCCTAATACACATTCCTAGACCATTCTAAGCCTTTAGAATACTCTCTTAACCATTCTACACTTGTTAGAACCTCCAAGGACTCATGCTACACCCTCTACGTCCCTTGGGGTACCATGCAATGTTTAGGATCATTCTAATGGTTCTTATAAGTCCTATAATACACATTCCTAGACCATTCTAAGCCTTTAGAATACTCTCTTAACCATTCTACACTTGTTAGAACCTCCAAGGACTCATGCTACACCCTCTACGTCCCTTGGGGTACAATGCAATGTTTAGGATCATTGTAAATGTTCGTATATGTCTTAATACACATTCCTAGACCATTCTAAGCCTTTAGAATACTCTCTTAACCATTATACACTTGTTAGAATGTCCAAGGACTCATCCTACACCCTCTACGTCCCATGGGGTACCAAGCAATGTTTAGGATCATTCTAATGGTTCTTATAAGTCCTAATACACATTCCTAGACCATTCTATGCCTTTAGAATACTCTCTTAACCATTCTACACTTGTTAGAACCTCCAAGGAATCATGCTACACCCTCTAGGTCCCTTGGGGTACCAAGCAATGTTTAGGATCATTGTAATGGTTCTTATAAGTCCTAATACACATTCCTAGACCATTCTAAGCCTTTAGAATACTCTCAGTACCATTCTACACTTGTTAGAACCTCCAAGGACTCATGCTACACCCTCTACGTCCCTTGGGGTACAAAGCAATGTTTAGGATCATTCTAATGGTTCTTCTAAGTCCTAATACACATTCCTAGACCATTCTAAGCCTTTAGAATACTCTCTTAACCATTATACACTTGTTAGAACGTCCAAGGACTCATCCTACACTCTCTACGTCCATTAGGGTACCAAGCAATGTTTAGGATCATTGTAAATGTTCGTATATGTCTTAATACACATTCCTAGACCATTCTAAGCCTTTAGATTACTCTCTTAACCATTCTACACTTGTTAGAACCTCCGAGGACTCATGCTACACCCTCTAAGTCCCTTCGGGTACCAAGCAATGTTTAGGATCATACTAATGGTTCTTATATGTCCTAATACACATTCCTAGACCATTCTAAGCCTTTAGAATACTCTCTTAACCATTCTACACTTGTTAGAACCTCCAAGGACTCATGCTACACCCTCTACGTCCCTTGGGGTACCATGCAATGTTTAGGATCATTCTAATGGTTCTTATAAGTCCTAGTACACATTCCTAGACCATTCTAAGCCTTTAGAATACTCTCTTAACCATTCTACACTTGTTAGAACCTCCAAGGACTCATGCTACACCCTCTACGTCCCTTGGGGTACAATGCAATGTTTAGGATCATTCTAATGGTTCTTATAAGTCCTAATACACATTCCTAGACCATTCTAAGCCTTTAGAATTCTCTCTTAACCATTATACACTTGTTAGAACGTCCAAGGACTCATCCTACACTCTCTACGTCCATTAGGGTACCAAGCAATGTTTAGGATCATTGTAAATGTTCGTATATGTCTTAATACACATTCCTAGACCATTCTAAGCCTTTAGATTACTCTCTTAACCATTCTACACTTGTTAGAACCTCCAAGGACTCATGCTACACCCTCTAAGTCCCTTCGGGTACCAAGCAATGTTTAGGATCATACTAATGGTTCTTATATGTCCTAATACACATTCCTAGACCATTCTAAGCCTTTAGAATACTCTCTTAACCATTCTACACTTGTTAGAACCTCCAAGGACTCATGCTACACCCTCTACGTCCCTTGGGGTACCATGCAATGTTTAGGATCATTCTAATGGTTCTTATAAGTCCTAATACACATTCCTAGACCATTCTAAGCCTTTAGAATACTCTCTTAACCATTCTACACTTGTTAGAACCTCCAAGGACTCATGCTACACCCTCTACGTCCCTTGGGGTACCAAGCAATGTTTAGGATCATTCTAATGGTTCTTATAAGTCCTAATACACATTCCTAGACCATTGTAAGCCGTTAGAATACTCTCTTAACCATTATACACTTGTTAGAACGTCCAAGGACTCATCCTACACTCTCTACGTCCATTAGGGTACCAAGCAATGTTTAGGATCATTCTAAATGTTCGTATATGTCTTAATACACATTCCTAGACCATTCTAAGCCTTTAGATTACTCTCTTAACCATTCTACACTTGTTAGAACCTCCAAGGACTCATGCTACACCCTCTAAGTCCCTTCGGGTACCAAGCAATGTTTAGGATCATACTAATGGTTCTTATATGTCCTAATACACATTCCTAGACCATTCTAAGCCTTTAGAATACTCTCTTAACCATTCTACACTTGTTAGAACCTCCAAGGACTCATGCTACACCCTCTACGTCCCTTGGGGTAGCATGCAATGTTTAGGATCATTCTAATGGTTCTTATAAGTCCTAATACACATTCCTAGACCATTCTAAGCCTTTAGAATACTCTCTTAACCATTCTACACTTGTTAGAACCTCCAAGGACTCATGCTACACCCTCTACGTCCCTTGGGGTACAATGCAATGTTTAGGATCATTCTAATGGTTCTTATAAGTCCTAATACACATTCCTAGACCATTCTAAGCCTTTAGAATTCTCTCTTAACCATTATACACTTGTTAGAACGTCCAAGGACTCATCCTACACTCTCTACGTCCATTAGGGTACCAAGCAATGTTTAGGATCATTGTAAATGTTCGTATATGTCTTAATACACATTCCTAGACCATTCTAAGCCTTTAGATTACTCTCTTAACCATTCTACACTTGTTAGAACCTCCAAGGACTCATGCTACACCCTCTAAGTCCCTTCGGGTACCAAGCAATGTTTAGGATCATACTAATGGTTCTTATATGTCCTAATACACATTCCTAGACCATTCTAAGCCTTTAGAATACTCTCTTAACCATTCTACACTTGTTAGAACCTCCAAGGACTCATGCTACACCCTCTACGTCCCTTGGGGTACCATGCAATGGTAGGATCATTCTAATGGTTCTTATAAGTCCTAATACACATTCCTAGACCATTCTATGCCTTTAGAATACTCTCTTAACCATTCTACACTTGTTAGAACCTCCAAGGACTCATGCTACACCCTCTACGTCCCTTGGGGTACCAAGCAATGTTTAGGATCATTCTAATGGTTCTTATAAGTCCTAATACACATTCCTAGACCATTCTAAGCCGTTAGAATACTCTCTTAACCATTATACACTTGTTAGAACGTCCAAGGACTCATCCTACACTCTCTACGTCCATTAGGGTACCAAGCAATGTTTAGGATCATTCTAAATGTTCGTATATGTCTTAATACACATTCCTAGACCATTCTAAGCCTTTAGATTACTCTCTTAACCATTCTACACTTGTTAGAACCTCCAAGGACTCATGCTACACCCTCTAAGTCCCTTCGGGTACCAAGCAATGTTTAGGATCATACTAATGGTTCTTATATGTCCTAATACACATTCCTAGACCATTCTAAGCCCTTAGAATACTCTCTTAACCATTCTACACTTGTTAGAACCTCCAAGGACTCATGCTACACCCTCTACGTCCCTTGGGGTACCATGCAATGTTTAGGATCATTCTAATGGTTCTTATAAGTCCTAATACACATTCCTAGACCATTCTAAGCCTTTAGAATACTCTCTTAACCATTCTACACTTGTTAGAACCTCCAAGGACTCATGCTACACCCTCTACGTCCCTTGGGGTACCAAGCAATGTTTAGGATCATTCTAATGGTTCTTATAAGTCCTAATACACATTCCTAGACCATTCTCAGCCGTTAGAATACTCTCTTAACCATTATACACTTGTTAGAACATCCAAGGACTCATCCTACAGTCTCTACGTCCATTAGGGTACCAAGCAATGTTTAGGATCATTCTAAATGTTCGTATATGTCGTAATACACATTCCTAGACCATTCTAAGCCTTTAGAATACTCTCTTAACCATTATACACTTGTTAGAATGTCCAAGGACTCATCCTACACCCTCTACGTCCCATGGGGTACCAAGCAATGTTTAGGATCATTCTAATTGTTCTTATTAGTCCTAATACACATTCCTAGACCATTCTATGCCTTTAGAATACTCTCTTAACCATTCTACACTTGTTAGAACCTCCAAGGAATCATGCTACACCCTCTACGTCCCTTGGGGTACCAAGCAATGTTTAGGATCATTGTAATGGTTCTTATAAGTCCTAATACACATTCCTAGACCATTCTAAGCCTTTAGAATACTCTCTTAACCATTCTACACTTGTTAGAACCTCCAAGGACTCATGCTACACCCTCTACGTCCCTTGGGGTACAATGCAATGTTTAGGATCATTCTAATGGTTCTTATAAGTCCTAATACACATTCCTAGACCATTCTAAGCCTTTAGAATTCTCTCTTAACCATTATACACTTGTTAGAACGTCCAAGGACTCATCCTACACTCTCTACGTCCATTAGGGTACCAAGCAATGTTTAGGATCATTGTAAATGTTCGTATATGTCTTAATACACATTCCTAGACCATTCTAAGCCTTTAGATTACTCTCTTAACCATTCTACACTTGTTAGAACCTCCAAGGACTCATGCTACACCCTCTAAGTCCCTTCGGGTACCAAGCAATGTTTAGGATCATACTAATGGTTCTTATATGTCCTAATACACATTCCTAGACCATTCTAAGCCTTTAGAATACTCTCTTAACCATTCTACACTTGTTAGAACCTCCAAGGACTCATGCTACACCCTCTACGTCCCTTGGGGTACCATGCAATGTTTAGGATCATTCTAATGGTTCTTATAAGTCCTAATACACATTCCTAGACCATTCTAAGCCTTTAGAATACTCTCTTAACCATTCTACACTTGTTAGAACCTCCAAGGACTCATGCTACACCCTCTACGTCCCTTGGGGTACCAAGCAATGTTTAGGATCATTCTAATGGTTCTTATAAGTCCTAATACACATTCCTAGACCATTCTAAGCCGTTAGAATACTCTCTTAACCATTATACACTTGTTAGAACATCCAAGGACTCATCCTACAGTCTCTACGTCCATTAGGGTACCAAGCAATGTTTAGGATCATTCTAAATGTTCGTATATGTCGTAATACACATTCCTAGACCATTCTAAGCCTTTAGAATACTCTCTTAACCATTATACACTTGTTAGAATGTCCAAGGACTCATCCTACACCCTCTACGTCCCATGGGGTACCAAGCAATGTTTAGGATCATTCTAATTGTTCTTATTAGTCCTAATACACATTCCTAGACCATTCTATGCCTTTAGAATACTCTCTTAACCATTCTACACTTGTTAGAACCTCCAAGGAATCATGCTACACCCTCTACGTCCCTTGGGGTACCAAGCAATGTTTAGGATCATTGTAATGGTTCTTATAAGTCCTAATACACATTCCTAGACCATTCTAAGCCTTTAGAATACTCTCTTAACCATTCTACACTTGTTAGAACCTCCAAGGACTCATGCTACACCCTCTACGTCCCTTGGGGTACCAAGCAATGTTTAGGATCATTCTAATGGTTCTTATAAGTCCTAATACACATTCCTAGACCATTCTAAGCCTTTAGAATACTCTCTTAACCATTATACACTTGTTAGAACCTCCAAGGACTCATGCTACACCCTCTACGTCCCTTGGGGTACCAAGCAATGTTTAGGATCATTCTAATGGTTCTTATAAGTCCTAAGACACATTCCTAGACCATTCTAAGCCTTTAGAATACTCTCTTAACCATTATACACTTGTTAGAACGTCCAAGGACTCATCCTACACTCTCTACGTCCATTAGGGTACCAAGCAATGTTTAGGATCATTCTAAATGTTCGTATATGTCGTAATACACATTCCAAGACCATTCTAAGCCTTTAGAATACTCTCTTAACCATTATACACTTGTTAGAATGTCCAAGGACTCATCCTACACCCTCTACGTCCCATGGGGTACCAAGCAATGTTTAGGATCATTCTAATTGTTCTTATTAGTCCTAATACACATTCCTAGACCATTCTATGCCTTTAGAATACTCTCTTAACCATTCTACACTTGTTAGAACCTCCAAGGAATCATGCTACACCCTCTACGTCCCTTGGGGTACCAAGCAATGTTTAGGATCATTGTAATGGTTCTTATAAGTCCTAATACACATTCCTAGACCATTCTAAGCCTTTAGAATACTCTCATAACCATTCTACACTTGTTAGAACCTCCAAGGACTCATGCTACACCCTCTACGTCCCTTGGGGTAAAAAGCAATGTTTAGGATCATTCTAATGGTTCTTCTAAGTCCTAATACACATTCCTAGACCATTCTAAGCCTTTAGAATACTCTCTTAACCATTATACACTTGTTAGAACGTCCAAGGACTCATCCTACACTCTCTACGTCCATTAGGGTACCAAGCAATGTTTAGGATCATTGTAAATGTTCGTATATGTCTTAATACACATTCCTAGACCATTCTAAGCCTTTAGATTACTCTCTTAACCATTCTACACTTGTTAGAACCTCCAAGGACTCATGCTACACCCTCTACGCCCCTTGGGGTACCAAGCAATGTTTAGGATCATTCTAATGGTTCTTATAAGTCCTAATACACATTCCTAGACCATTCTAAGCCTTTAGAATACTCTCTTAACCATTCTACACTTGTTAGAACCTCCAAGGAATCATGATACACCCTCTACGTCCCTTGGGGTACCAAGCAATGTTTAGGATCATTCTAATGGTTCTTATAAGTCCTAATACACATTCCTAGACCATTCTAAGCCTTTAGAATACTCTCTTAACCATTATACACTTGTTAGAACGTCCAAGGACTCATCCTACACTCTCTACATCCATTAGGGTACCAAGCAATGTTTAGGATCATTCTAAATGTTCGTATATGTCTTAATACACATTCCTAGACCATTCTAAGCCTTTAGATTACTCTCTTAACCATTCCACACTTGTTAGAACCTCCAAGGACTCATGCTACACCCTCTAAGTCCCTTCGGGTACCAAGCAATGTTTAGGATCATACTAATTGTTCTTATATGTCCTAATACACATTCCTAGACCATTCTAAGCCTTTAGAATACTCTCTTAACCATTCTACACTTGTTAGAACCTCCAAGGACTCATGCTACACCCTCTACGTCCCTTGGGGTACCATGCAATGTTTAGGATCATTCTAATGGTTCTTATAAGTCCTAATACACATTCCTAGACCATTCTAAGCCTTTAGAATACTCTCTTAACCATTCTACACTTGTTAGAACCTCCAAGGACTCATGCTACACCCTCTACGTCCCTTGGGGTACAATGCAATGTTTAGGATCATTCTAATGGTTCTTATAAGTCCTAATACACATTCCTAGACCATTCTAAGCCTTTAGAATTCTCTCTTAACCATTATACACTTGTTAGAACGTCCAAGGACTCATCCTACAATCTCTACGTCCATTAGGGTACCAAGCAAAGTTTAGGATCATTGTAAATGTTCGTATATGTCTTAATACACATTCCTAGACCATTCTAAGCCTTTAGATTACTCTCTTAACCATTCTACACTTGTTAGAACCTCCAAGGACTCATGCTACACCCTCTACGCCCCTTGGGGTACCAAGCAATGTTTAGGATCATTCTAATGGTTCTTATAAGTCCTAATACACATTCCTAGACCATTCTAAGCCTTTAGAATACTCTCTTAACCATTCTACACTTGTTAGAACGTCCAAGGAATCATGCTACACCCTCTACGTCCCTTGGGTTACCAAGCAATGTTTAGGATCATTCTAATGGTTCTTATAAGTCCTAATACACATTCCTAGACCATTCTAAGCCTTTAGAATACTCTCTTAACCATTATACACTTGTTAGAACGTCCAAGGACTCATCCTACACTCTCTACATCCATTAGGGTACCAAGCAATGTTTAGGATCATTCTAAATGTTCGTATATGTCTTAATACACATTCCTAGACCATTCTAAGCCTTTAGATTACTCTCTTAACCATTCCACACTTGTTAGAACCTCCAAGGACTCATGCTACACCCTCTAAGTCCCTTCGGGTACCAAGCAATGTTTAGGATCATACTAATGGTTCTTATATGTCCTAATACACATTCCTAGACCATTCTAAGCCTTTAGAATACTCTCTTAACCATTATACACTTGTTAGAACGTCCAAGGACTCATCCTACACTCTCTACGTCCATTAGGGTACCAAGCAATGTTTAGGATCATTGTAAATGTTCGTATATGTCTTAATACACATTCCTAGACCATTCTAAGCCTTTCGATTACTCTCTTAACCATTCTACACTTGTTAGAACCTCCAAGGACTCATGCTACACCCTCTACGCCCCTTGGGGTACCAAGCAATGTTTAGGATCATTCTAATGGTTCTTATAAGTCCTAATACACATTCCTAGACCATTCTAAGCCTTTAGAATACTCTCTTAACCATTCTACACTTGTTAGAACCTCCAAGGAATCATGATACACCCTCTACGTCCCTTGGGGTACCAAGCAATGTTTAGGATCATTCTAATGGTTCTTATAAGTCCTAATACACATTCCTAGACCATTCTAAGCCTTTAGAATACTCTCTTAACCATTATACACTTGTTAGAACGTCCAAGGACTCATCCTACACTCTCTACATCCATTAGGGTACCAAGCAATGTTTAGGATCATTCTAAATGTTCGTATATGTCTTAATACACATTCCTAGACCATTCTAAGCCTTTAGATTACTCTCTTAACCATTCCACACTTGTTAGAACCTCCAAGGACTCATGCTACACCCTCTAAGTCCCTTCGGGTACCAAGCAATGTTTAGGATCATACTAATGGTTCTTATATGTCCTAATACACATTCCTAGACCATTCTAAGCCTTTAGAATACTCTCTTAACCATTCTACACTTGTTAGAACCTCCAAGGACTCATGCTACACCCTCTACGTCCCTTGGGGTACCATGCAATGTTTAGGATCATTCTAATGGTTCTTATAAGTCCTAATACACATTCCTAGACCATTCTAAGCCTTTAGAATACTCTCTTAACCATTCTACACTTGTTAGAACCTCCAAGGACTCATGCTACACCCTCTACGTCCCTTGGGGTACAATGCAATGTTTAGGATCATTCTAATGGTTCTTATAAGTCCTAATACTCATTCGTAGACCATTCTAAGCCTTTAGAATTCTCTCTTAACCATTATACACTTGTTAGAACGTCCAAGGAATCATCCTACAATCTCTACGTCCATTAGGGTACCAAGCAATGTTTAGGATCATTGTAAATGTTCGTATATGTCTTAATACAGATTCCTAGACCATTCTAAGCCTTTAGATTACTCTCTTAACCATTCTACACTTGTTAGAACCTCCAAGGACTCATGCTACACCCTCTACGCCCCTTGGGGTACCAAGCAATGTTTAGGATCATTCTAATGGTTCTTATAAGTCCTAATACACATTCCTAGACCATTCTAAGCCTTTAGAATACTCTCTTAACCATTCTACACTTGTTAGAACCTCCAAGGAATCATGATACACCCTCTACGTCCCTTGGGGTACCAAGCAATGTTTAGGATCATTCTAATGGTTCTTATAAGTCCTAATACACATTCCTAGACCATTCTAAGCCTTTAGAATACTCTCTTAACCATTATACACTTGTTAGAACGTCCAAGGACTCATCCTACACTCTCTACATCCATTAGGGTACCAAGCAATGTTTAGGATCATTCTAAATGTTCGTATATGTCTTAATACACATTCCTAGACCATTCTAAGCCTTTAGATTACTCTCTTAACCATTCCACACTTGTTAGAACCTCCAAGGACTCATGCTACACCCTCTAAGTCCCTTCGGGTACCAAGCAATGTTTAGGATCATACTAATGGTTCTTATATGTCCTAATACACATTCCTAGACCATTCTAAGCCTTTAGAATACTCTCTTAACCATTCTACACTTGTTAGAACCTCCAAGGACTCATGCTACACCCTCTACGTCCCTTGGGGTACCATGCAATGTTTAGGATCATTCTAATGGTTCTTATAAGTCCTAATACACATTCCTAGACCATTCTAAGCCTTTAGAATACTCTCTTAACCATTCTACACTTGTTAGAACCTCCAAGGACTCATGCTACACCCTCTACGTCCCTTGGGGTAAAATGCAATGTTTAGGATCATTCTAATGGTTCTTATAAGTCCTAATACACATTCCTACACCATTCTAAGCCTTTAGAATTCTCTCTTAACCATTATACACTTGTTAGAACGTCCAAGGACTCATCCTACAATCTCTACGTCCATTAGGGTACCAAGCAATGTTTAGGATCAATTTTAAATGTTCGTATATGTCTTAATACACATTCCTAGACCATTCTAAGCCTTTAGATTACTCTCTTAACCATTCTACACTTGTTAGAACCTCCAAGGACTCATGCTACACCCTCTAAGTCCCTTCGAGTACCAAGCAATGTTTAGGATCATACTAATGGTTCTTATATGTCCTAATACACATTCCTAGACCATTCTAAGCCTTTAGAATACTCTCTTAACCATTCTACACTTGTTAGAACCTCCAAGGACTCATGCTACACCCTCTACGTCCCTTGGGGTACCATGCAATGTTTAGGATCATTCTAATGGTTCTTATAAGTCCTAATACACATTCCTAGACCATTCTAAGCCTTTAGAATACTCTCTTAACCATTCTACACTTGTTAGAACCTCCAAGGACTCATGCTACACCCTCTACGTCCCTTGGGGTACAATGCAATGTTTAGGATCATTCTAATGGTTCTTATAAGTCCTAATACTCATTCCTAGACCATTCTAAGCCTTTAGAATTCTCTCTAAACCATTATACACTTGTTAGAACGTCCAAGGACTCATCCTACAATCTCTACGTCCATTAGGGTACCAAGCAATGTTTAGGATCATTGTAAATGTTCGTATATGTCTTAATACACATTCCTAGACCATTCTAAGCCTTTAGATTACTCTCTTAACCGTTCTACACTTGTTAGAACCTCCAAGGACTCATGCTACACCCTCTACGCCCCTTGGGGTACCAAGCAATGTTTAGGATCATTCTAATGGTTCTTATAAGTCCTAATACACATTCCTAGACCATTCTAAGCCTTTAGAATACTCTCTTAACCATTCTACACTTGTTAGAACGTCCAAGGAATCATGCTACACCCTCTACGTCCCTTGGGTTACCAAGCAATGTTTAGGATCATTCTAATGGTTCTTATAAGTCCTAATACACATTCCTAGACCATTCTAAGCCTTTAGAATACTCTCTTAACCATTATACACTTGTTAGAACGTCCAAGGACTCATCCTACACTCTCTACATCCATTAGGGTACCAAGCAATGTTTAGGATCATTCTAAATGTTCGTATATGTCTTAATACACATTCCAAGACCATTCTAAGCCTTTAGATTACTCTCTTAACCATTCCACACTTGTTAGAACCTCCAAGGACTCATGCTACACCCTCTAAGTCCCTTCGGGTACCAAGCAATGTTTAGGATCATACTAATGGTTCTTATATGTCCTAATACACATTCCTAGACCATTCTAAGCCTTTAGAATACTCTCTTAACCATTCTACACTTGTTAGAACCTCCAAGGACTCATTCCTAGACCATTCTAAGCCTTTAGAATACTCTCTTAACTATTCTACACTTGTTAGAACCTCCAAGGAATCATGCTACACCCTCTACGTCCCTTGGCGTACAATGCAATGTTTAGGATCATTCTAATGGTTCTTATAAGTCCTAATACACATTCCTAGACCATTCTAAGCCTTTAGAATACTCTCTTAACCATTATACACTTGTTAGAACGTCCAAGGACTCATCCTACACTCTCTACATCCATTAGGGTACCAAGCAATGTTTAGGATCATTCTAAATGTTCGTATATGTCTTAATACACATTCCTAGACCATTCTAAGCCTTTAGATTACTCTCTTAACCATTCTACACTTGTTAGAACCTCCAAGGACTCATGCTACACCCTCTAAGTCCCTTCGGGTACCAAGCAATGTTTAGGATCATACTAATGGTTCTTATATGTCCTAATACACATTCCTAGACCATTCTAAGCCTTTAGAATACTCTCTTAACCATTCTACACTTGTTAGAACCTCCAAGGACTCATGCTACACCCTCTACGTCCCTTGGGGTACCATGCAATGTTTAGGATCATTCTAATGGTTCTTATAAGTCCTAATACACATTCCTAGACCATTCTAAGCCTTTAGAATACTCTCTTAACCATTCTACACTTGTTAGAACCTCCAAGGACTCATGCTACACCCTCTACGTCCCTTGGGGTACAATGCAATGTTTAGGATCATTCTAATGGTTCTTATAAGTCCTGATACACATTCCTAGACCATTCTAAGCCTTTAGAATACTCTCTTAACCATTATACACTTGTTAGAACGTCCAAGGACTCATCCTACACTCTCTACGTCTATTAGGGTACCAAGCAATGTTTAGGATCATTGTAAATGTTCGTATATGTCTTAATACACATTCCTAGACCATTCTAAGCCTTTAGATTACTCTCTTAACCATTCTACACTTGTTAGAACCTCCAAGGACTCATGCTACACCCTCTACGCCCCTTGGGGTACCAAGCAATGTTTAGGATCATTCTAATGGTTCTTATAAGTCCTAATACACATTCCTAGACCATTCTAAGCCTTTAGAATACTCTCTTAACCATTCTACACTTGTTAGAACCTCCAAGGAATCATGATACACCCTCTACGTCCCTTGGGGTACCAAGCAATGTTTAGGATCATTCTAATGGTTCTTATAAGTCCTAATACACATTCCTAGACCATTCTAAGCCTTTAGAATACTCTCTTAACCATTATACACTTGTTAGAACGTCCAAGGACTCATCCTACACTCTCTACATCCATTAGGGTACCAAGCAATGTTTAGGATCATTCTAAATGTTCGTATATGTCTTAATACACATTCCTAGACCATTCTAAGCCTTTAGATTACTCTCTTAACCATTCCACACTTGTTAGAACCTCCAAGGACTCATGCTACACCCTCTAAGTCCCTTCGGGTACCAAGCAATGTTTAGGATCATACTAATGGTTCTTATATGTCCTAATACACATTCCTAGACCATTCTAAGCCTTTAGAATACTCTCTTAACCATTCTACACTTGTTAGAACCTCCAAGGACTCATGCTACACCCTCTACGTCCCTTGGGGTACCATGCAATGTTTAGGATCATTCTAATGGTTCTTATAAGTCCTAATACACATTCCTAGACCATTCTAAGCCTTTAGAATACTCTCTTAACCATTCTACACTTGTTAGAACCTCCAAGGACTCATGCTACACCCTCTACGTCCCTTGGGGTAAAATGCAATGTTTAGGATCATTCTAATGGTTCTTATAAGTCCTAATACACATTCCTACACCATTCTAAGCCTTTAGAATTCTCTCTTAACCATTATACACTTGTTAGAACGTCCAAGGACTCATCCTACAATCTCTACGTCCATTAGGGTACCAAGCAATGTTTAGGATCATTGTAAATGTTCGTATATGTCTTAATACACATTCCTAGACCATTCTAAGCCTTTAGATTACTCTCTTAACCATTCTACACTTGTTAGAACCTCCAAGGACTCATGCTACACCCTCTAAGTCCCTTCGAGTACCAAGCAATGTTTAGGATCATACTAATGGTTCTTATATGTCCTAATACACATTCCTAGACCATTCTAAGCCTTTAGAATACTCTCTTAACCATTCTACACTTGTTAGAACCTCCAAGGACTCATGCTACACCCTCTACGTCCCTTGGGGTACCATGCAATGTTTAGGATCATTCTAATGGTTCTTATAAGTCCTAATACACATTCCTAGACCATTCTAAGCCTTTAGAATACTCTCTTAACCATTCTACACTTGTTAGAACCTCCAAGGACTCATGCTACACCCTCTACGTCCCTTGGGGTACAATGCAATGTTTAGGATCATTCTAATGGTTCTTATAAGTCCTAATACTCATTCCTAGACCATTCTAAGCCTTTAGAATTCTCTCTTAACCATTATACACTTGTTAGAACGTCCAAGGACTCATCCTACAATCTCTACGTCCATTAGGGTACCAAGCAATGTTTAGGATCATTGTAAATGTTCGTATATGTCTTAATACACATTCCTAGACCATTCTAAGCCTTTAGATTACTCTCTTAACCATTCTACACTTGTTAGAACCTCCAAGGACTCATGCTACACCCTCTACGCCCCTTGGGGTACCAAGCAATGTTTAGGATCATTCTAATGGTTCTTATAAGTCCTAATACACATTCCTAGACCATTCTAAGCCTTTAGAATACTCTCTTAACCATTCTACACTTGTTAGAACGTCCAAGGAATCATGCTACACCCTCTACGTCCCTTGGGTTACCAAGCAATGTTTAGGATCATTCTAATGGTTCTTATAAGTCCTAATACACATTCCTAGACCATTCTAAGCCTTTAGAATACTCTCTTAACCATTATACACTTGTTAGAACGTCCAAGGACTCATCCTACACTCTCTACATCCATTAGGGTACCAAGCAATATTTAGGATCATTCTAAATGTTCGTATATGTCTTAATACACATTCCTAGACCATTCTAAGCCTTTAGATTACTCTCTTAACCATTCCACACTTGTTAGAACCTCCAAGGACTCATGCTACACCCTCTAAGTCCCTTCGGGTACCAAGCAATGTTTAGGATCATACTAATGGTTCTTATATGTCCTAATACACATTCCTAGACCATTCTAAGCCTTTAGAATACTCTCTTAACCATTCTACACTTGTTAGAACCTCCAAGGACTCATTCCTAGACCATTCTAAGCCTTTAGAATACTCTCTTAACTATTCTACACTTGTTAGAACCTCCAAGGAATCATGCTACACCCTCTACGTCCCTTGGGGTACAATGCAATGTTTAGGATCATTCTAATGGTTCTTATAAGTCCTAATACACATTCCTAGACCATTCTAAGCCTTTAGAATACTCTCTTAACCATTATACACTTGTTAGAACGTCCAAGGACTCATCCTACACTCTCTACATCCATTAGGGTACCAAGCAATGTTTAGGATCATTCTAAATGTTCGTATATGTCTTAATACACATTCCTAGACCATTCTAAGCCTTTAGATTACTCTCTTAACCATTCTACACTTGTTAGAACCTCCAAGGACTCATGCTACACCCTCTAAGTCCCTTCGGGTACCAAGCAATGTTTAGGATCATACTAATGGTTCTTATATGTCCTAATACACATTCCTAGACCATTCTAAGCCTTTAGAATACTCTCTTAACCATTCTACACTTGTTAGAACCTCCAAGGACTCATGCTACACCCTCTACGTCCCTTGGGGTACCATGCAATGTTTAGGATCATTCTAATGGTTCTTATAAGTCCTAATACACATTCCTAGACCATTCTAAGCCTTTAGAATACTCTCTTAACCATTCTACACTTGTTAGAACCTCCAAGGACTCATGCTACACCCTCTACGTCCCTTGGGGTACAATGCAATGTTTAGGATCATTCTAATGGTTCTTATAAGTCCTGATACACATTCGTAGACCATTCTAAGCCTTTAGAATACTCTCTTAACCATTATACACTTGTTAGAACGTCCAAGGACTCATCCTACACTCTCTACGTCTATTAGGGTACCAAGCAATGTTTAGGATCATTGTAAATGTTCGTATATGTCTTAATACACATTCCTAGACCTTTCTAAGCCTTTAGATTACTCTCTTAACCATTCTACACTTGTTAGAACCTCCAAGGACTCATGCTACACCCTCTAAGTCCCTTCGGGTACCAAGCAATGTTTAGGATCATACTAGTGGTTCTTATATGTCCTAATACACATTCCTAGACCATTCTAAGCCTTTAGAATACTCTCTTAACCATTCTACACTTGTTAGAACCTCCAAGGACTCATGCTACACCCTCTACGTCCCTTGGGGTACCAAGCAATGTTTAGGATCATTCTAATGGTTCTTATAAGTCCTAATACACATTCCTAGACCATTCTAAGCCTTTAGAATACTCTCTTAACCATTATACACTTGTTAGAACGTCCAAGGACTCATCCTACACTCTCTACGTCCATTAGGGTACCAAGCAATGTTTAGGATCACTCTAAATGTTCGTATATGTCGTAATACACATTCCTAGACCATTCTAAGCCTTTAGAATACTCTCTTAACCATTATACACTTGTTAGAACGTCCAAGGACTCATCCTACACTCTCTACGTCTATTAGGGTACCAAGCAATGTTTAGGATCATTGTAAATGTTCGTATATGTCCTAATACACATTCCTAGACCTTTCTAAGCCTTTAGATTACTCTCTTAACCATTCTACACTTGTTAGAACCTCCAAGGACTCATGCTACACCCTCTAAGTCCCTTCGGGTACCAAGCAATGTTTAGGATCATACTAGTGGTTCTTATATGTCCTAATACACATTCCTAGACCATTCTAAGCCTTTAGAATACTCTCTTAACCATTCTACACTTGTTAGAACCTCCAAGGACTCATGCTACACCCTCTACGTCCCTTGGGGTACCAACAATGTTTAGGATCATTCTAATGGTTCTTATAAGTCCTAATACACATTCCTAGACCATTCTAAGCCTTTAGAATACTCTCTTAACCATTATACACTTGTTAGAACGTCCAAGGACTCATCCTACACTCTCAACGTCCATTAGGGTACCAAGCAATGTTTAGGATCATTCTAAATGTTCGTATATGTCGTAATACACATTCCTAGACCATTCTAAGCCTTTAGAATACTCTCTTAACCATTATACACTTGTTAGAATGTCCAAGGACTCATCCTACACCCTCTACGTCCCATGGGGTACCAAGCAATGTTTAGGATCATTCTAATTGTTCTTATTAGTCCTAATACACATTCCTAGACCATTCTAAGCCTTTAGATTACTCTCTTAACCATTCTACACTTGTTAGAACCTCCAAGGACTCATGCTACACCCTCTAAGTCCCTTCGGGTACCAAGCAATGTTTAGGATCATACTAATGGTTCTTATATGTCCTAATACACATTCCTAGACCATTCTAAGCCTTTAGAATACTCTCTTAACCATTCTACACTTGTTAGAACCTCCAAGGACTCATGCTACACCCTCTACGTCCCTTGGGGTACCATGCAATGTTTAGGATCATTCTAATGGTTCTTATAAGTCCTAATACACATTCCTAGACCATTCTAAGCCTTTAGAATACTCTCTTAACCATTCTACACTTGTTAGAACCTCCAAGGACTCATGCTACACCCTCTACGTCCCTTGGGGTACAATGCAATGTTTAGGATCATTCTAATGGTTCTTATAAGTCCTGATACACATTCCTAGACCATTCTAAGCCTTTAGAATACTCTCTTAACCATTATACACTTGTTAGAACGTCCAAGGACTCATCCTACACTCTCTACGTCTATTAGGGTACCAAGCAATGTTTAGGATCATTGTAAATGTTCGTATATGTCTTAATACACATTCCTAGACCATTCTAAGCCTTTAGATTACTCTCTTAACCATTCTACACTTGTTAGAACCTCCAAGGACTCATGCTACACCCTCTAAGTCCCTTCGGGTACCAAGCAATGTTTAGGATCATACTAGTGGTTCTTATATGTCCTAATACACATTCCTAGACCATTCTAAGCCTTTAGAATACTCTCTTAACCATTCTACACTTGTTAGAACCTCCAAGGACTCATGCTACACCCTCTACGTCCCTTGGGGTACCAAGCAATGTTTAGGATCATTCTAATGGTTCTTATAAGTCCTAATACACATTCCTAGAACATTCTAAGCCTTTAGAATACTCTCTTAACCATTATACACTTGTTAGAACGTCCAAGGACTCATCCTACACTCTCTACGTCCATTAGGGTACCAAGCAATGTTTAGGATCACTCTAAATGTTCGTATATGTCGTAATACACATTCCTAGACCATTCTAAGCCTTTAGAATACTCTCTTAACCATTATACACTTGTTAGAATGTCCAAGGACTCATCCTACACCCTCTACGTCCCATGGGGTACCAAGCAATGTTTAGGATCATTCTAATTGTTCTTATTAGTCCTAATACACATTCCTAGACCATTCTATGCCTTTAGAATACTCTCTTAACCATTCTACACTTGTTAGAACCTCCAAGGAATCATGCTACACCCTCTACGTCCCTTGGGGTACCAAGCAATGTTTAGGATCATTGTAATGGTTCTTATAAGTCCTAATACACATTCCTAGACCATTCTAAGCCTTTAGAATACTCTCTTAACCATTCTACACTTGTTAGAACCTCCAAGGACTCATGCTACACCCTCTACGTCCCTTGGGGTACCAAGCAATGTTTAAGATCATTCTAATGGTTCTTATAAGTCCTAATACACATTCCTAGACCATTCTAAGCCTTTAGAATACTCTCTTAACCATTATACACTTGTTAGAACCTCCAAGGACTCATGCTACACCCTCTACGTCCCTTGGGGTACCAAGCAATGTTTAGGATCATTCTAATGGTTCTTATAAGTCCTAATACACATTCCTAGACCATTCTAAGCCTTTAGAATACTCTCTTAACCATTATACACTTGTTAGAACGTCCAAGGACTCATCCTACGCTCTCTACGTCCATTAGGGTACCAAGCAATGTTTAGGATCATTCTAAATGTTCGTATATGTCGTAATACACATTCCTAGACCATTCTAAGCCTTTAGAATACTCTCTTAACCATTATACACTTGTTAGAATGTCCAAGGACTCATGCTACACCCTCTACGTCCCTTGGGGTACCAAGCAATGTTTAGGATCATTGTAATGGTTCTTATAAGTCCTAATACACATTCCTAGACCATTCTAAGCCTTTAGAATACTCTCTTAACCATTCTACACTTGTTAGAACGTCCAAGGACTCATCCTACACTCTCTACGTCCATTAGGGTACCAAGCAATGTTTAGGATCATTCTAAATGTTCGTATATGTCGTAATACACATTCCTAGACCATTCTAAGCCTTTAGAATACTCTCTTAACCATTATACACTTGTTAGAATGTCCAAGGACTCATCCTACACCCTCTACGTCCCATGGGGTACCAAGCAATGTTTAGGATCATTCTAATTGTTCTTATTAGTCCTAATACACATTCCTAGACCATTCTATGCCTTTAGAATACTCTCTTAACCATTCTACACTTGTTAGAACCTCCAAGGAATCATGCTACACCCTCTACGTCCCTTGGGGTACCAAGCAATGTTTAGGATCATTGTAATGGTTCTTATAAGTCCTAATACACATTCCTAGACCATTCTAAGCCTTTAGAATACTCTCTTAACCATTCTACACTTGTTAGAACCTCCAAGGACTCATGCTACACCCTCTACGTCCCTTGGGGTACCAAGCAATGTTTAGGATCATTCTAATTGTTCTTATTAGTCCTAATACACATTCCTAGACCATTCTATGCCTTTAGAATACTCTCTTAACCATTCTACACTTGTTAGAACCTCCAAGGAATCATGCTACACCCTCTACGTCCCTTGGGGTACCAAGCAATGTTTAGGATCATTGTAATGGTTCTTATAAGTCCTAATACACATTCCTAGACCATTCTAAGCCTTTAGAATACTCTCATAACCATTCTACACTTGTTAGAACCTCCAAGGACTCATGCTACACCCTCTACGTCCCTTGGGGTACAAAGCAATGTTTAGGATCATTCTAATGGTTCTTGTAAGTCCTAATACACATTCCTAGACCATTCTAAGCCTTTAGAATACTCTCTTAACCATTATACACTTGTTAGAACGTCCAAGGACTCATCCTACACTCTCTACGTCCATTAGGGTACCAAGCAATGTTTAGGATTATTGTAAATGTTCGTATATGTCTTAATACACATTCCTAGACCATTCTAAGCCTTTAGATTACTCTCTTAACCATTCTACACTTGTTAGAACCTCCAAGGACTCATGCTACACCCTCTACGTCCCTTGGGGTACCAAGCAATGTTTAGGATCATTCTAATGGTTCTTATAAGTCCTAATACACATTCCTAGACCATTCTAAGCCTTTAGAATACTCTCTTAACCATTCTACACTTGTTAGAACCTCCAAGGACTCATGCTACACCCTCTACGTCCCTTGGGGTACCAAGCAATGTTTAGGATCATTCTAATGGTTCTTATAAGTCCTAATACACATTCCTAGACCATTCTAAGCCTTTAGAATACTCTCTTAACCATTATACACTTGTTAGAACCTCCAAGGACTCATGCTACACCCTCTACGTCCCTTGGGGTACCAAGCAATGTTTAGGATCATTCTAATGGTTCTTATAAGTCCTAATACACATTCCTAGACCATTCTAAGCCTTTAGAATACTCTCTTAACCATTATACACTTGTTAGAACGTCCAAGGACTCATCCTACACTCTCTACGTCCATTAGGGTACCAAGCAATGTTTAGGATCATTCTAAATGTTCGTATATGTTGTAATACACATTCCTAGACCATTCTAAGCCTTTAGAATACTCTCTTAACCATTATACACTTGTTAGAATGTCCAAGGACTCATCCTACACCCTCTACGTCCCATGGGGTACCAAGCAATGTTTAGGATCATTCTAATTGTTCTTATTAGTCCTAATACACATTCCTAGACCATTCTATGCCTTTAGAATACTCTCTTAACCATTCTACACTTGTTAGAACCTCCAAGGAATCATGCTACACCCTCTACGTCCCTTGGGGTACCAAGCAATGTTTAGGATCATTGTAATGGTTCTTATAAGTCCTAATACACATTCCTAGACCATTCTAAGCCTTTAGAATACTCTCATAACCATTCTACATTTGTTAGAACCTCCAAGGACTCATGCTACACCCTCTACGTCCCTTGGGGTACAAAGCAATGTTTAGGATCATTCTAATGGTTCTTCTAAGTCCTAATACACATTCCTAGACCATTCTAAGCCTTTAGAATACTCTCTTAACCATTATACACTTGTTAGAACGTCCAAGGACTCATCCTACACTCTCTACGTCCATTAGGGTACCAAGCAATGTTTAGGATCATTGTAAATGTTCGTATATGTCTTAATACACATTCCTTGACCATTCTAAGCCTTTAGATTACTCTCTTAACCATTCTACACTTGTTAGAACCTCCAAGGACTCATGCTACACCCTCTACGTCCCTTGGGGTACCAAGCAATGTTTAGGATCATTCTAATGGTTCTTATAAGTCCTAATACACATTCCTAGACCATTCTAAGCCTTTAGAATACTCTCTTAACCATTCTACACTTGTTAGAACCTCCAAGGACTCATGCTACACCCTCTACGTCCCTTGGGGTACCAAGCAATGTTTAGGATCATTCTAATGGTTCTTATAAGTCCTAATACACATTCCTAGACCATTCTAAGCCTTTAGAATACTCTCTTAACCATTCTACACTTGTTAGAACCTCCAAGGACTCATGCTACACCCTCTACGTCCCTTGGGGTACCAAGCAATGTTTAGGATCATTCTAATGGTTCTTATAAGTCCTAATACACATTCCTAGACCATTCTAAGCCTTTAGAATACTCTCTTAACCATTCTACACTTGTTAGAACCTCGAAGGATTCATGCTACACCCTCTACGTCCCTTGGTGTACCAAGCAATGTTTAGGATCATACAAATGGTTCTTATAAGTCCTAATACACATTCTTAGACCATTCTAAGCCTTTAGATTACTCTCTTAACCATTCTACACTTGTTAGAACCTCCAAGGACTTATGCTACACCCTCTAAGTCCCTTCGGGTACCAAGCAATGTTTAGGATCATACAAATGGTTCTTATAAGTCCTAATACACATTCCTAGACCATTCTAAGCCTTTAGAATACTCTCTTAACCATTCTACACTTTTTAGAACCTCCAAGGACTCATGCTACACCCTCTAAGTCCCTTCGGGTACCAAGCAATGTTTAGGATCATACTAATGGTTCTTATATGTCCTAATACACATTCCTAGACCATTCTAAGCCTTTAGAATACTCTCTTAACCATTCTACACTTGTTAGAACCTCCAAGGACTCATGCTACACCCTCTACGTCCCTTGGGGTACCATGCAATGTTTAGGATCATTCTAATGGTTCTTATAAGTCCTAATACACATTCCTAGACCATTCTAAGCCTTTAGAATACTCTCTTAACCATTCTACACTTGTTAGAACCTCCAAGGACTCATGCTACACCCTCTACGTCCCTTGGGGTACCAACCAATGTTTAGGATCATTCTAATGGTTCTTAAAAGTCCTAATACACATTCCTAGACCATTCTAAGCCTTTAGAATACTCTCTTAACCATTATACACTTGTTAGAACGTCCAAGGTCTCATCCTACACTCTCTACGTCCATTAGGGTACCAAGCAATGTTTAGGATCATTCTAAATGTTCGTATATGTCTTAATACACATTCCTAGACCATTCTAAGCCTTTAGAATACTCTCTTAACCATTATACACTTGTTAGAACGTCCAAGGACTCATCCTACACTCTCTACATCCATTAGGGTACCAAGCAATGTTTAGGATCATTCTAAATGTTCGTATATGTCTAATACACATTCCTAGACCATTCTAAGCCTTTAGATTACTCTCTTAACCATTCTACACTTGTTAGAACCTCCAAGGACTTATGCTACACCCTCTAAGTTCCTTCGGGTACCAAGCAATGTTTAGGATCATACTAATGGTTCTTATAAGTCCTAATACACATTCCTAGACCATTCTAAGCCTTTAGAATACTCTCTTAACCATTCTACACTTGTTAGAACCTCCAAGGACTCATGCTACACCCTCTAAGTCCCTTGGGGTACCAAGCAATGTTTAGGATCATTCTAATGGTTCTTATAAGTCCTAATACACATTCCTAGACCATTCTAAGCCTTTAGAATACTCTCTTAACCATTCTACACTTGTTAGAACCTCCAAGGACTCATGCTACACCCTCTACGTCCCTTGGGGTACCAAGCAATGTTTAGGATCATTCTAATGGTTCTTATAAGTCGTAATACACATTCCTAGACCATTCTAAGCCTTTAGAATACTCTCTTAACCATTATACACTTGTTAGAACGTCCAAGGACTCATCCTACACTCTCTACGTCCATTAGGGTACCAAGCAATGTTTAGGATCATTCTAAATGTTCGTATATGTCTTAATACACATTCCTAGACCATTCTAAGCATTTAGAATACTCTCTTAACCATTATACACTTGTTAGAATGTCCAAGGACTCATCCTACACTCTCTACGTCCCATGGGGTACCAAGCAATGTTTAGGATCATTCTAATGGTTCTTATTAGTCCTAATACACATTCCTAGACCATTCTATGCCTTTAGAATACTCTCTTAACCATTATACACTTGTTAGAACCTCCAAGGACTCATGCTACACCCTCTACGTCCCTTGGGGTACCAAGCAATGTTTAGGATCATTCTAATGGTTCTTATAAGTCCTAATACACATTCCTAGACCATTCTAAGCCTTTAGAATACTCTCTTAACCATTATACACTTGTTAGAACGTCCAAGGACTCATCCTACACTCTCTACGTCCATTAGGGTACCAAGCAATGTTTAGGATCATTCTAAATGTTCGTATATGTTGTAATACACATTCCTAGACCATTCTAAGCCTTTAGAATACTCTCTTAACCATTATACACTTGTTAGAATGTCCAAGGACTCATCCTACACCCTCTACGTCCCATGGGGTACCAAGCAATGTTTAGGATCATTCTAATTGTTCTTATTAGTCCTAATACACATTCCTAGACCATTCTATGCCTTTAGAATACTCTCTTAACCATTCTACACTTGTTAGAACCTCCAAGGAATCATGCTACACCCTCTACGTCCCTTGGGGTACCAAGCAATGTTTAGGATCATTGTAATGGTTCTTATAAGTCCTAATACACATTCCTAGACCATTCTAAGCCTTTAGAATACTCTCATAACCATTCTACACTTGTTAGAACCTCCAAGGACTCATGCTACACCCTCTACGTCCCTTGGGGTACAAAGCAATGTTTAGGATCATTCTAATGGTTCTTCTAAGTCCTAATACACATTCCTAGACCATTCTAAGCCTTTAGAATACTCTCTTAACCATTATACACTTGTTAGAACGTCCAAGGACTCATCCTACACTCTCTACGTCCATTAGGGTACCAAGCAATGTTTAGGATCATTGTAAATGTTCGTATATGTCTTAATACACATTCCTTGACCATTCTAAGCCTTTAGATTACTCTCTTAACCATTCTACACTTGTTAGAACCTCCAAGGACTCATGCTACACCCTCTACGTCCCTTGGGGTACCAAGCAATGTTTAGGATCATTCTAATGGTTCTTATAAGTCCTAATACACATTCCTAGACCATTCTAAGCCTTTAGAATACTCTCTTAACCATTCTACACTTGTTAGAACCTCCAAGGACTCATGCTACACCCTCTACGTCCCTTGGGGTACCAAGCAATGTTTAGGATCATTCTAATGGTTCTTATAAGTCCTAATACACATTCCTAGACCATTCTAAGCCTTTAGAATACTCTCATAACCATTCTACATTTGTTAGAACCTCCAAGGACTCATGCTACACCCTCTACGTCCCTTGGGGTACAAAGCAATGTTTAGGATCATTCTAATGGTTCTTCTAAGTCCTAATACACATTCCTAGACCATTCTAAGCCTTTAGAATACTCTCTTAACCATTATACACTTGTTAGAACGTCCAAGGACTCATCCTACACTCTCTACGTCCATTAGGGTACCAAGCAATGTTTAGGATCATTCTAATTGTTCGTATATGTCTTAATACACATTCCTAGACCATTCTAAGCCTTTAGAATACTCTCTTAACCATTATACACTTGTTAGAACGTCCAAGGACTCATCCTACACTCTCTACATCCATTAGGGTACCAAGCAATGTTTAGGATCATTCTAAATGTTCGTATATGTCTAATACACATTCCTAGACCATTCTAAGCCTTTAGATTACTCTCTTAACCATTCTACACTTGTTAGAACCTCCAAGGACTTATGCTACACCCTCTAAGTTCCTTCGGGTACCAAGCAATGTTTAGGATCATACTAATGGTTCTTATAAGTCCTAATACACATTCCTAGACCATTCTAAGCCTTTAGAATACTCTCTTAACCATTCTACACTTGTTAGAACCTCCAAGGACTCATGCTACACCCTCTAAGTCCCTTGGGGTACCAAGCAATGTTTAGGATCATTCTAATGGTTCTTATAAGTCCTAATACACATTCCTAGACCATTCTAAGCCTTTAGAATACTCTCTTAACCATTCTACACTTGTTAGAACCTCCAAGGACTCATGCTACACCCTCTACGTCCCTTGGGGTACCAAGCAATGTTTAGGATCATTCTAATGGTTCTTATAAGTCGTAATACACATTCCTAGACCATTCTAAGCCTTTAGAATACTCTCTTAACCATTATACACTTGTTAGAACGTCCAAGGACTCATCCTACACTCTCTACGTCCATTAGGGTACCAAGCAATGTTTAGGATCATTCTAAATGTTCGTATATGTCTTAATACACATTCCTAGACCATTCTAAGCATTTAGAATACTCTCTTAACCATTATACACTTGTTAGAATGTCCAAGGACTCATCCTACACTCTCTACGTCCCATGGGGTACCAAGCAATGTTTAGGATCATTCTAATGGTTCTTATTAGTCCTAATACACATTCCTAGACCATTCTATGCCTTTAGAATACTCTCTTAACCATTATACACTTGTTAGAACCTCCAAGGACTCATGCTACACCCTCTACGTCCCTTGGGGTACCAAGCAATGTTTAGGATCATTCTAATGGTTCTTATAAGTCCTAATACACATTCCTAGACCATTCTAAGCCTTTAGAATACTCTCTTAACCATTATACACTTGTTAGAACGTCCAAGGACTCATCCTACACTCTCTACGTCCATTAGGGTACCAAGCAATGTTTAGGATCATTCTAAATGTTCGTATATGTTGTAATACACATTCCTAGACCATTCTAAGCCTTTAGAATACTCTCTTAACCATTATACACTTGTTAGAATGTCCAAGGACTCATCCTACACCCTCTACGTCCCATGGGGTACCAAGCAATGTTTAGGATCATTCTAATTGTTCTTATTAGTCCTAATACACATTCCTAGACCATTCTATGCCTTTAGAATACTCTCTTAACCATTCTACACTTGTTAGAACCTCCAAGGAATCATGCTACACCCTCTACGTCCCTTGGGGTACCAAGCAATGTTTAGGATCATTGTAATGGTTCTTATAAGTCCTAATACACATTCCTAGACCATTCTAAGCCTTTAGAATACTCTCATAACCATTCTACACTTGTTAGAACCTCCAAGGACTCATGCTACACCCTCTACGTCCCTTGGGGTACAAAGCAATGTTTAGGATCATTCTAATGGTTCTTCTAAGTCCTAATACACATTCCTAGACCATTCTAAGCCTTTAGAATACTCTCTTAACCATTATACACTTGTTAGAACGTCCAAGGACTCATCCTACACTCTCTACGTCCATTAGGGTACCAAGCAATGTTTAGGATCATTGTAAATGTTCGTATATGTCTTAATACACATTCCTTGACCATTCTAAGCCTTTAGATTACTCTCTTAACCATTCTACACTTGTTAGAACCTCCAAGGACTCATGCTACACCCTCTACGTCCCTTGGGGTACCAAGCAATGTTTAGGATCATTCTAATGGTTCTTATAAGTCCTAATACACATTCCTAGACCATTCTAAGCCTTTAGAATACTCTCTTAACCATTCTACACTTGTTAGAACCTCCAAGGACTCATGCTACACCCTCTACGTCCCTTGGGGTACCAAGCAATGTTTAGGATCATTCTAATGGTTCTTATAAGTCCTAATACACATTCCTAGACCATTCTAAGCCTTTAGAATACTCTCTTAACCATTCTACACTTGTTAGAACCTCGAAGGATTCATGCTACACCCTCTACATCCCTTGGTGTACCAAGCAATGTTTAGGATCATACAAATGGTTCTTATAAGTCCTAATACACATTCTTAGACCATTCTAAGCCTTTAGATTACTCTCTTAACCATTCTACACTTGTTAGAACCTCCAAGGACTTATGCTACACCCTCTAAGTCCCTTCGGGTACCAAGCAATGTTTAGGATCATACAAATGGTTCTTATAAGTCCTAATACACATTCCTAGACCATTCTAAGCCTTTAGAATACTCTCTTAACCATTCTACACTTTTTAGAACCTCCAAGGACTCATGCTACACCCTCTAAGTCCCTTCGGGTACCAAGCAATGTTTAGGATCATACTAATGGTTCTTATATGTCCTAATACACATTCCTAGACCATTCTAAGCCTTTAGAATACTCTCTTAACCATTCTACACTTGTTAGAACCTCCAAGGACTCATGCTACACCCTCTACGTCCCTTGGGGTACCATGCAATGTTTAGGATCATTCTAATGGTTCTTATAAGTCCTAATACACATTCCTAGACCATTCTAAGCCTTTAGAATACTCTCTTAACCATTCTACACTTGTTAGAACCTCCAAGGACTCATGCTACACCCTCTAGGTCCCTTGGGGTACCAACCAATGTTTAGGATCATTCTAATGGTTCTTAAAAGTCCTAATACACATTCCTAGACCATTCTAAGCCTTTAGAATACTCTCTTAACCATTATACACTTGTTAGAACGTCCAAGGTCTCATCCTACACTCTCTACGTCCATTAGGGTACCAAGCAATGTTTAGGATCATTCTAAATGTTCGTATATGTCTTAATACACATTCCTAGACCATTCTAAGCCTTTAGAATACTCTCTTAACCATTATACACTTGTTAGAACGTCCAAGGACTCATCCTACACTCTCTACATCCATTAGGGTACCAAGCAATGTTTAGGATCATTCTAAATGTTCGTATATGTCTAATACACATTCCTAGACCATTCTAAGCCTTTAGATTACTCTCTTAACCATTCTACACTTGTTAGAACCTCCAAGGACTTATGCTACACCCTCTAAGTTCCTTCGGGTACCAAGCAATGTTTAGGATCATACTAATGGTTCTTATAAGTCCTAATACACATTCCTAGACCATTCTAAGCCTTTAGAATACTCTCTTAACCATTCTACACTTGTTAGAACCTCCAAGGACTCATGCTACACCCTCTAAGTCCCTTGGGGTACCAAGCAATGTTTAGGATCATTCTAATGGTTCTTATAAGTCCTAATACACATTCCTAGACCATTCTAAGCCTTTAGAATACTCTCTTAACCATTCTACACTTGTTAGAACCTCCAAGGACTCATGCTACACCCTCTACGTCCCTTGGGGTACCAAGCAATGTTTAGGATCATTCTAATGGTTCTTATAAGTCCTAATACACATTCCTAGACCATTCTAAGCCTTTAGAATACTCTCTTAACCATTATACACTTGTTAGAACGTCCAAGGACTCATCCTACACTCTCTACGTCCATTAGGGTACCAAGCAATGTTTAGGATCATTCTAAATGTTCGTATATGTCTTAATACACATTCCTAGACCATTCTAAGCATTTAGAATACTCTCTTAACCATTATACACTTGTTAGAATGTCCAAGGACTCATCCTACACTCTCTACGTCCCATGGGGTACCAAGCAATGTTTAGGATCATTCTAATGGTTCTTATTAGTCCTAATACACATTCCTAGACCATTCTATGCCTTTAGAATACTCTCTTAACCATTCTACACTTGTTAGAACCTCCAAGGACTCATGCTACACCGTCTACGTCCCTTGGGGTACCAAGCAATGTTTAGGATCATTCTAATGGTTCTTATAAGTCCTAATACACATTCCTAGACCATTCTAAGCCTTTAGAATACTCTCATAACCCTTCTAAACTTGTTAGAACCTCCAAGGACTCATGCTACACCCTCTAAGTCCCTTCGGGTACCAAGCAATGTTTAGAATCATTCTAATGGTTCTTATAAGTCCTAATACACATTCCTAGACCATTCTATGCCGACTCTCTTAAACCTTCTAAACTTGTTAGAACCTCTAAGGACTCATGCTACACCCTCTACGTCCCTTGGTGTACCAAGCAATGTTTAGGATCACACTAATGGTTCTTATAAGTCCTAATACACATTCCTAGACCATTCTAAGCCTTTAGAATACTCTCTTAACCATTCTACACTTGTTAGAACCTCCAAGGACTCATGCTACACCCTCTAAGTCCCTTGGGGTACCAAGCAATGTTTAGGATCATTCTAATGTTTCTTCTAAGTCCTAATACACATTCCTAGACCATTCTAAGCCTTTAGAATACTCTCTTAACCATTCTACACTTGTTAGAACCTCCAAGGACTCATGCTACACCCTCTACGTCCCTTGGGGTACAATGCAATGTTTAGGATCATTCTAATGGTTCTTATAAGTCCTAATACACATTCCTAGACCATTCTAAGCCTTTAGAATACTCTCTTAAGCATTATACACTTGTTAGAACGTCCAAGGACTCATCCTACACTCTCTACATCCATTAGGGTACCAAGCAATATTTAGGATCATTCTAAATGTTCGTATATGTCTTAATACACATTCCTAGACCATTCTAAGCCTTTAGATTACTCTCTTAACCATTCTACACTTGTTAGAACCTCCAAGGACTTATGCTACACCCTCTAAGTCCCTTCGGGTACCAAGCAATGTTTAGGATCATACTAATGGTTCTTATAAGTCCTAATACACATTCCTAGACCATTCTAAGCCTTTAGAATACTCTCTTAACCATTCAACACTTGTTAGAACCTCCAAGGACTCATGCTACACCCTCTACGTCCCTTGGGGTACCAAGCAATGTTTAGGATCATTCTAATGGTTCTTATAATTCCTAATACACATTCCTAGACCATTCTAAGCCTTTAGAATACTCTCTTAACCATTCTACACTTGTTAGAACCTCCAAGGACTCATGCTACACCCTCTACGTCCCTTGGGGAACAATGCAATGTTTAGGATCATTCTAATGGTTCTTATAAGTCCTAATACACATTGCTAGACCATTCTAAGCCTTTAGAATACTCTCTTAACCATTATACACTTGTTAGAACATCCAAGGACTCATCCTACACTCTCTACGTCCATTAGGGTACCAAGCAATGTTTAGGATCATTGTAAATGTTCGTATATGTCTTAATACACATTCCTAGACCATTCTAAGCCTTTAGATTACTCTCTTAACCAATCTACACTTGTTAGAACCTCCAAGGACTCATGCTACACCCTCTAAGTCCCTTCGGGTACCAAGCAATGTTTAGGATCATACTAATGGTTCTTATATGTCCTAATACACATTCCTAGACCATTCTAAGCCTTTAGAGTACTCTCTTAACCATTCTACACTTGTTAGAACCTCCAAGGACTCATGCTACACCCTCTACGTCCCTTGGGGTACCAAGCAATGTTTAGGATCATACTAATGGTTCTTATAAGTCCTAATACACATTCCTAGACCATTCTAAGCCTTTAGAATACTCTCTTAACCATTCTACACTTGTTAGAACCTCCAAGGACTCATGCTACACCCTCTACGTCCCTTGGGGTACCAAGCAATGTTTAGGATCATTCTAATGGTTCTTATAAGTCCTAATACACATTCCTAGACCATTCTAAGCCTTTAGAATACTCTCTTAACCATTATACACTTGTTAGAACGTCCAAGGACTCATCCTACACTCTCTACGTCCATTAGTGTACCAAGAAAAGTTTAGGATCATTCTAAATGTTCGTATATGTCTTAATACACATTCCTAGACCATTCTAAGCCTTTAGAATACTCTCTTAACCATTATACACTTGTTAGAATGTCCAAGGACTCATCCTACACTCTCTACGTCCCATGGGGTACCAAGCAATGTTTAGGATCATTCTAATGGTTCTTATTAGTCCTAATACACATTCCTAGACCATTCTATGCCATTAGAATACTCTCTTAACCATTCTACACTTGTTAGAACCTCCAAGGACTCATGCTACACCGTCTACGTCCCTTGGGGTACCAAGCAATGTTTAGGATCATTCTAATGGTTCTTATAAGTCCTAATACACATTCCTAGACCATTCTAAGCCTTTAGAATACTCTCATAACCCTTCTAAACTTGTTAGAACCTCCAAGGACTCATGCTACACCCTCTAAGTCCCTTCGGATACCAAGCAATGTTTAGAATCATTCTAATGGTTCTTATAAGTCCTAATACACATTCCTAGACCATTCTATGCCGACTCTCTTAACCCTTCTAAACTTGTTAGAACCTCTAAGGACTCATGCTACACCCTCTACGTCCCTTGGTGTACCAAGCAATGTTTAGGATCATACTAATGGTTCTTATAAGTCCTAATACACATTCCTAGACCATTCTAAGCCTTTAGAGAACTCTCTTAACCATTCTACACTTGTTAGAACCTCCAAGGACTCATGCTACACCCTCCACGTCCCTTGGGGTACCAAGCAATGTTTAGGATCATTCTAATGGTTCTTATAAGTCCAAATACACATTCCTAGACCATTCTAAGCCTTTAGAATACTCTCTTAACCATTCTACACTTGTTAGAACCTCCAAGGACTCATGCTACACCCTCTACGTCCCTTGGGGTACAATGCAATGTTTAGGATCATTCTAATGGTTCTTATAAGTCCTAATACACATTCCTAGACCATTCTAAGCCTTTAGAATACTCTCTTAAGCATTATACACTTGTTAGAACGTCCAAGGACTCATCCTACACTCTCTACATCCATTAGGGTACCAAGCAATATTTAGGATCATTCTAAATGTTCGTATATGTCTTAATACACATTCCTAGACCATTCTAAGCCTTTAGATTACTCTCTTAACCATTCTACACTTGTTAGAACCTCCAAGGACTTATGCTACACCCTCTAAGTCCCTTCGGGTACCAAGCAATGTTTAGGATCATACTAATGGTTCTTATAAGTCCTAATACACATTCCTAGACCATTCTAAGCCTTTAGAATACTCTCTTAACCATTCAACACTTGTTAGAACCTTCAAGGACTCATGCTACACCCTCTACGTCCCTTGGGGTACCAAGCAATGTTTAGGATCATTCTAATGGTTCTTATAATTCCTAATACACATTCCTAGACCATTCTAAGCCTTTAGAATACTCTCTTAACCATTCTACACTTGTTAGAACCTCCAAGGACTCATGCTACACCCTCTACGTCCCTTGGGGAACAATGCAATGTTTAGGATCATTCTAATGGTTCTTATAAGTCCTAATACACATTGCTAGACCATTCTAAGCCTTTAGAATACTCTCTTAACCATTATACACTTGTTAGAACATCCAAGGACTCATCCTACACTCTCTACGTCCATTAGGGTACCAAGCAATGTTTAGGATCATTGTAAATGTTCGTATATGTCTTAATACACATTCCTAGACCATTCTAAGCCTTTAGATTACTCTCTTAACCAATCTACACTTGTTAGAACCTCCAAGGACTCATGCTACACCCTCTAAGTCCCTTCGGGTACCAAGCAATGTTTAGGATCATACTAATGGTTCTTATATGTCCTAATACACATTCCTAGACCATTCTAAGCCTTTAGAGTACTCTCTTAACCATTCTACACTTGTTAGAACCTCCAAGGACTCATGCTACACCCTCTACGTCCCTTGGGGTACCAAGCAATGTTTAGGATCATACTAACGGTTCTTATAAGTCCTAATACACATTCCTAGACCATTCTAAGCCTTTAGAATACTCTCTTAACCATTCTACACTTGTTAGAACCTCCAAGGACTCATGCTACACCCTCTACGTCCCTTGGGGTACCAAGCAATGTTTAGGATCATTCTAATGGTTCTTATAAGTCCTAATACACATTCCTAGACCATTCTAAGCCTTTAGAATACTCTCTTAACCATTATGCACTTGTTAGAACGTCCAAGGACTCATCCTACACTCTCTACGTCCCATGGGGTTCCTATATGTCCTAATACACATTGCTAGACCATTCTAAGACTTTAGAATACTCTCATAACCATTCTACACTTGTTAGAACCTCCAAGGACTCATGCTACACCCTCTACGTCCCTTGGGGTACCAAGCAATGTTTAGGATCATTCTAATGGTTCTTATAAGTCCTAATACACATTCCTAGACCATTCTAAGCCTTTAGATTACTCTCTTAACCATTCTACACTTGTTAGAACCTCCAAGGACTCATGCTACACCCTCTATGTCCCTTCGGGTACCAAGCAATGTTTAGGATCACTCTGATGGTTCTTATAAGTTCTAATACACATTCCTAGACCATTCTAAGACTTTAGAATACTCTCTTAACCATTCTACACTTGTTAGAACCTCCAACGACTCATGCTACACCCTCTACGTCCCTTCGGGTACCAGGCAACGTTTAGGATCATTCTAATGGTTCTTTTAAGTCCTAACACACATTCCTAGACCATTCTAAGCCTTTAGAATACTCTCTTAACCATTCTACACTTGTTAGAACCTCCAAGGACTCATGCAACAATCTCTACATCCATTAGGGTGCCTAGCAATGTTTAAGATCATTCTAAATGTTCGTATATGTTCTAATACACATCCCTAGACCAATATAAGCCTTTAGAATACTCTCTCAATCATTCTACACTTGTTAGAACCTCCAAGGACTCATGTTACACCCTCTACGTCCCTTGGGGTACCAAGCAATGTTTAGGATCATTCTAATGGTTCTTCTAAGTCCTAATTCACATTCCTAGACCATTCTAAGCCTTTAGAATACTCTCTTAACCATTCTACACTTGTTAGAACCTCCAACGACTCATGCTACACTCTCTAAGTCCATTAGGGTACCAAGCATTGTTTAGGATCATTCTAAATGTTCGTATATGTCCTAATACACATTCCTAGACCATTATAAGCCTTTAGAATACATTCTTAACCATTCTACACTTGTTAGAACCTCCAAGGACTCATGCTACACCCTCTACGTCCCTTGGGGTACCAAGCAATGTTTAGGATCATTCTAATGGTTCCTATATGTCCTAATACACATTGCTAGACCATTCTAAGACTTTAGAATACTCTCATAACCATTCTACACTTGTTAGAACCTCCAAGGACTCATGCTACACCCTCTACGTCCCTTGGGGTACCAAGCAATGTTTAGGATCATTCTAATGGTTCTTATAAGTCCTAATACACATTCCTAGACCATTCTTAGCCTTTAGATTACTCTCTTAACAATTCTACACTTGTTAGAACCTCCAAGGACTCATGCTACACCCTCTACGTCCCTTCGGGTACCTAGCAATGTTTAGGATCATTCTAAATGTTCGTATATGTCCTAATACACATTCCTAGACCATTATAAGCCTTTTGAATACTCTCTCAATCATTCGACACTTGTTAGAACCTCCAAGGACTCATGCTACACTCTCCATCTCCATTAGGGTACCAAGCATTGTTTAGGATCATTCTAAATGTTCGTATATGTCCTAATACACATTCCTAGACCATTCTAAGCCTTTAGAATACTCTCTTAACCATTCTACACTTGTTAGAACCTCCAACGACTCATGCTACACCCTCTACGTCCCTTCGGGTACCAGGCAACGTTTAGGATCATTCTAATGGTTCTTTTAAGTCCTAACAACACATTCCTAGACCATTCTAAGCCTTTAGAATACTCTCTTAACCATTCTACACTTGTTAGAACCTCCAAGGAATCATGCAACACTCTCTACATCCATTAGGGTGCCTAGCAATGTTTAAGATCATTCTAAATGTTCGTATATGTCCTAATACACATTCCTAGACCATTCTAAGCCTTTAGATTACTCTCATAACCATTCTACACTTGTTAGAACCTCCAAGGACTCATGCTACAACCTTTACGTCCCTTCGGGTACCAAGCAATGTTTAGGATCATTCTAATGGTTCTTATAAGTCCTAATACACATTCCTAGACCATTCTAAGCCTTTAGAATACTCTCTAAACCATTCTACACTTGTTAGAACCTCCAAGGACTCATGCTACACCCTCTACGTCCCCTCGGGTACCAAGCAATGTTTAGGATCATTCTAAATGTTCGTATATGTCCTAATACACATTCCTAGACCATTCTAAGCCTTTAGAATACATTCTTAACTATTCTACACTTGTTAGAACCTCCAAGGACTCATGCTACACCCTCTACGTCCTTGGGGTACCAAGCAATATTTAGGATCATTCTAATGGTTCTTATAAGTCCTAATACACATTCCTAGACCATTCTAAGCCTTTAGAATACTCTCTTAACCATTCTACACTTGTTAGAACCTCCAAGGTCTCATGCTACACCCTCTACGTCCTTTGCGGTACGAAGTAATGTTTAGGATCATTCTAATGGTTCTTCTAAGTCCTAATACACATTCCTAGACCATTCTAAGCCTTTAGAATACATTCTTAACCATTCTACACTTGTTAGAGCCTCCAAGGACTCATGCTACACCCTCTACGTCCCTTGGGGTACCAAGCAATGTTTAGGAACATTCTAATGGTTCCTATATGTCCTAATACACATTGCTAGACCATTCTAAGACTTTAGAATACTCACATAACCATTCTACACTTGTTAGAACCTCCAAGGACTCATGCTACACCCTCTACGTCCCTTGGGGTACCAGGCAATGTTTAGGATCATTCTACTGGTTCTTATAAGTCCTAATACACATTCCTAGACCATTCTAAGCCTCTAGATTACTCTCTTAACCATTCTACACTTGTTAGAACCTCCAAGGACTCATGCTACACCCTCTACGTCCCTTCGGGTACCAAGCAATGTTTACGATCATTCTAATGGTTCTTATAAGTCCTAATACACATTCCTAGACCATTCTAAGCCTTTAGAATACTCTCATAACCATTCTACACTTGTTAGAACCTCCAAGGACTCATGCTACACCCTCTACGTCCCTTCGGGTACCAGGCAATGTTTAGGATCATTCTAATGGTTCTTTTAAGTCCTAATTCACATTCCTAGACCATTCTAAGCCTGTAGAATACATTCTTATCCATTCTACACTTTTTAGAACCTCCAAGGACTCATGCTACACTCTCCATGTCCATTAGGGTACCAAGCATTGTTTAGGATCATTCTAAATGTTCGTATATGTCCTAATACACATTCCTAGACCATTCTAAGCCTTTAGAATACTCTCATAACCATTCTACACTTGTTAGAACCTCCAAGGACTCAAGCTACACCCTCTACGTCCCTTCGGGTACCAGGCAATGTTTAGGATCATTCTAATGGTTCTTTTAAGTCCTAATGCACATTCCTAGACCATTCTAAGCCTTTAGAATACATTCTTATCCATTCTACACTTTTTAGTACCTCCAAGGACTCATGCTACACCCTCTACGTCCCTTCGGGTACCAAGCAATGTTTAGGATCATTCTAAATGTTCGTATATGTCCTAATACACATTCCTAGACCATTCTAAGCCTTTAGAATACATTCTTAACCATTCTACACTTGTTAGAACCTCCAAGGACTCATGCTACACCCTCTACGTCCCTTGGGGTACCAGGCAATGTTTAGGATCATTCTAATGGTTCTTTTAAGTCCTAATACACATTCCTAGACCATTATAAGCCTTTAGAATACTCTCTCAATCATTCGACACTTGTTAGAACCTCCAAGGACTCATGTTACACCCTCTACGTCCCTTGGGGTACCAAGCAATGTTTAGGATCATTCTAATGGTTCTTCTAAGTCTTAATACACATTCCTAGACCATTCTAAGACTTTAGAATACTCTCATAACCATTCTACACTTGTTAGAACCTCGAAGGACTCATGCTACACCCTCTACGTCCCTTGGGGTACCAAGCAATGTTTAGGATCATTCTAATGGTTCTTATAAGTCCTAATACACATTCCTAGACCATTCTAAGCCTTTAGATTACTCTCTTAACCATTCTACACTTGTTAGAACCTCCAAGGACTCATGCTACACCCTCTACGTCCCTTCGGGTACCAAGCAATGTTTAGGATCATTCTAATGGTTCTTATAAGTCCTAATACACATTCCTAGACCATTCTAAGCCTTTAGAATACTCTCATAACCATTCTACACTTGTTAGAACCTCCAAGGACTCATGCTACACCCTCTACGTCCCTTCGGGTACCAGGCAATGTTTAGGATCATTCTAATGGTTCTTTTAAGTCCTAATTCACATTCCTAGACCATTCTAAGCCTTTAGAATATATTCTTATCCATTCTACACTTTTTAGAACCTCCAAGGACTCATGCTACACTCTCCATGTTCATTAGGGTACCAAGCATTGTTTAGGATCATTCTAAATGTTCGTATATGTCCTAATACACATTCCTAGACCATTCTAAGCCTTTAGAATACTCTCATAACCATTCTACACTTGTTAGAACCTCCAAGGACTCAAGCTACACCCTCTACGTCCCTTCGGGTACCAGGCAATGTTTAGGATCATTCTAATGGTTCTTTTAAGTCCTAATGCACATTCCTAGACCATTCTAAGCCTTTAGAATACATTCTTATCCATTCTACACTTTTTAGTACCTCCAAGGACTCATGCTACACCCTCTACGTCCCTTCGGGTACCAAGCAATGTTTAGGATCATTCTAAATGTTCGTATATGTCCTAATACACATTCCTAGACCATTCTAAGCCTTTAGAATACATTCTTAACCATTCTACACTTGTTAGAACCTCCAAGGACTCATGCTACACCCTCTACGTCCCTTGGGGTACCAGGCAATGTTTAGGATCATTCTAATGGTTCTTTTAAGTCCTAATACACATTCCTAGACCATTATAAGCCTTTAGAATACTCTCTCAATCATTCGACACTTGTTAGAACCTCCAAGGACTCATGTTACACCCTCTACGTCCCTTGGGGTACCAAGCAATGTTTAGGATCATTCTAATGGTTCTTCTAAGTCCTAATACACATTCCTAGACCATTCTAAGACTTTAGAATACTCTCATAACCATTCTACACTTGTTAGAACCTCTAAGGACTCATGGTACACCCTCTACGTCCCTTGGGGTACCAAGCAATGTTTAGGATCATTCTAATGGTTCTTATAAGTCCTAATACACATTCCTAGACCATTCTAAGCCTTTAGATTACTCTCTTAACCATTCTACACTTGTTAGAACCTCCAAGGACTCATGCTACACCCACTACGTCCCTTCGGGTACCAAGCAATGTTTAGGATCATTTTAATGGTTCTTATAAGTCCTAATACACATTCGTAGACCATTATAAGCATTTAGAATACTCTCTTAACAATTCTACACTTTTTAGAACCTCCAAGGACTCATGCTACACCCTCTACGTCCTTTGCAGTACGAAGCAATGTTTAGGATCATTCTAATGGTTCTTATAAGTCCTAATACACATTCCTAGACCATTCTAAGCCTTTAGAATACTCTCATAACTATTCTACACTTGTTAGAACCTCCAAGGACTCATGCTACACCCTCTACGTCCCTTCGGGTACCAGGCAACGTTTAGGATTATTCTAATGGTTCTTATAAGTCCTAATACACATTCCTAGACCATTCTAATCCTTTAGAATACTCTCTTAACCATTCTACACTTGTTAGAACCTCCAAGGACTCATGCTACACTCTCCACGTCCATTAGGGTACCAAGCATTGTTTAGGATCATTCTAAATGTTCGTATATGTCCTAATACACATTCCTCGACCATTATAAGCGTTTAGAATACATTCTTAACCATTCTACACTTGTTAGAACCTCCAAGGACTCATGCTACACCCTCTACGTCCCTTGGGGTACCAGGCAATGTTTAGGATCATTCTAATGGTTCTTTTAAGTCCTAATACACATTCCTAGACCATTATAAGCCTTTAGAATACTCTCTCAATCATTCGACACTTGTTAGAACCTCCAAGGACTCATGTTACACCCTCTACGTCCCTTGGGGTACCAAGCAATGTTTAGGATCATTCTAATGGTTCTTATCAGTCCTAATACACATTCCTAGACTATTCTAAGCCTTTAGATTACTCTCTTAACCATTCTACACTTGTTAGAACCTCCAACGACTCGTGCTACACCCTCTACGTCCCTTCGGGTACCAAGCAATGTTTAGGATCATTCTAATGGTTCTTATTAGTCCTAATACACATTCCTAGACCATTCTAAGCCTTTAGAATACTCTCATAACCATTCTACACTTGTTAGAACCTCCAAGGACTCATGCTACACCCTCTACGTCCCTTCGGGTACCAGGCAATGTTTAGGATCATTCTAATGGTTCTATTAAGTCCTAATGCACATTCCTAGACCATTCTAAGCCTTTAAAATACATTCTTATCCATTCTACACTTTTTAGTACCTCCAAGGACTCATGCTACACCCTCTACGTCCCTTCGGGTACCAAGCAATGTTTAGGATCATTCTAAATGTTCGTATATGTCCTAATACACATTCCTAGACCATTCTAAGCCTTTAGAATACATTCTTAACCATTCTACACTTGTTAGAACCTCCAAGGACTCATGCTACACCCTCTACGTCCCTTGGGGTACCAGGCAATGTTTAGGATCATTCTAATGGTTCTTTTAAGTCCTAATACACATTCCTAGACCATTATAAGCCTTTAGAATACTCTCTCAATCATTCGACACTTGTTAGAACCTCCAAGGACTCATGTTACACCCTCTACGTCCCTTGGGGTACCAAGCAATGTTTAGGATCATTCTAATGGTTCTTCTAAGTCCTAATACACATTCCTAGACCATTCTAAGACTTTAGAATACTCTCATAACCATTCTACACTTGTTAGAACCTCTAAGGACTCATGGTACACCCTCTACGTCCCTTGGGGTACCAAGCAATGTTTAGGATCATTCTAATGGTTCTTATAAGTCCTAATACACATTCCTAGACCATTCTAAGCCTTTAGATTACTCTCTTAACCATTCTACACTTGTTAGAACCTCCAAGGACTCATGCTACACCCACTACGTCCCTTCGGGTACCAAGCAATGTTTAGGATCATTTTAATGGTTCTTATAAGTCCTAATACACATTCGTAGACCATTATAAGCATTTAGAATACTCTCTTAACAATTCTACACTTTTTAGAACCTCCAAGGACTCATGCTACACCCTCTACGTCCTTTGCAGTACGAAGCAATGTTTAGGATCATTCTAATGGTTCTTATAAGTCCTAATACACATTCCTAGACCATTCTAAGCCTTTAGAATACTCTCATAACTATTCTACACTTGTTAGAACCTCCAAGGACTCATGCTACACCCTCTACGTCCCTTCGGGTACCAGGCAACGTTTAGGATTATTCTAATGGTTCTTATAAGTCCTAATACACATTCCTAGACCATTCTAATCCTTTAGAATACTCTCTTAACCATTCTACACTTGTTAGAACCTCCAAGGACTCATGCTACACTCTCCACGTCCATTAGGGTACCAAGCATTGTTTAGGATCATTCTAAATGTTCGTATATGTCCTAATACACATTCCTAGACCATTATAAGCCTTTAGAATACATTCTTATCCATTCTACACTTTTTAGAACCTCCAAGGACTCATGCTACACCCTCTACGTCCCTTCGGGTACCAAGCAATGTTTAGGATCATTCTAAATGTTCGTATATGTCCTAATACACATTCCTAGACCATTCTAAGCCTTTAGAATACATTCTTAACCATTCTACGCTTGTTAGAGCCTCCAAGGACTCATGCTACACCCTCTACGTCCCTTGGGGTACCAAGCAATGTTTAGGATCATTCTAATGGTTCTTATAAGTCCTAATACACATTCCTAGACTATTCTAAGCCTTTAGATTACTCTCTTAACCATTCTACACTTGTTAGAACCTCCAACGACTCGTGCTACACCCTCTACGTCCCTTCGGGTACCAAGCAATGTTTAGGATCTTTCTAATGGTTCTTATTAGTCCTAATACACATTCCTAAACCATTCTAAGCCTTTAGAATACTCTCATAACCATTCTACACTTGTTAGAACCTCCAAGGACTCATGCTACACCCTCTACGTCCCTTCGGGTACCAGGCAATGTTTAGGATCATTCTAATGGTTCTATTAAGTCCTAATGCACATTCCTAGACCATTCTAAGCCTTTAAAATACATTCTTATCCATTCTACACTTTTTAGAACCTCCAAGGACTCATGCTACACCCTCTACATCCCTTCGGGTACCAAGCAATGTTTAAGATCATTCTAAATGTTCGTATATGTCCTTATACACATTCCTAGACCATTCTAAGCCTTTAGAATACATTCATAACCATTCTACACTTGTTAGAACCTCCAAGGACTCATGCTACACCCTCTACGTCCCTTGGGGTACCAGGCAATGTTTAGGATCATTCTAATGGTTCTTTTAAGTCCTAATACACATTACTAGACCATTATAAGCCTTTAGAATACTCTCTCAATCATTCGACACTTGTTAGAACCTCCAAGGACTCATGTTACACCCTCTACGTCCCTTGGGGTACCAAGCAATGTTTAGGATCATTCTAATGGTTCTTCTAAGTCCAAATACACATTCCTAGACCATTCTAAGACTTTAGAATACTCTCATAACCATTCTACACTTGTTAGAACCTCTAAGGACTCATGCTACACTCTCTACGTCCCTTGGGGTACCAAGCAATGTTTAGGATCATTCTAATGGTTCTTATAAGTCCTAATACACATTCCTAGACCATTCTAAGCCTTTAGATTACTCTCTTAACCATTCTACACTTGTTAGAACCTCCAAGGACTCATGCTACACCCACTACGTCCCTTCGGGTACCAAGCAATGTTTAGGATCATTTTAATGGTTCTTATAAGTCCTAATACACATTCGTAGACCATTATAAGCATTTAGAATACTCTCTTAACAATTCTACACTTTTTAGAACCTCCAAGGACTCATGCTACACCCTCTACGTCCGTTGCAGTACGAAGCAATGTTTAGGATCATTCTAATGGTTCTTATAAGTCCTAATACACATTCCTAGACCATTATAAGCCTTTAGAATACTCTCTCAATCATTCTACACTTGTTAGAACCTCCAAGGACTCATGTTACACCCTCTACGTCCCTTGGGGTACCAAGCAATGTTTAGGATCATTCTAATGGTTCTTATAAGTTCTAATACACATTCCTAGACCATTCTAAGCCTTTAGAATACTCTCTTAACCATTCTACACTTGTTAGAACCTCCAAGGACTCATGCTACACCCTCTACGTCCCTTCGGGTACCAAGCAATGTTTAGGATCATTCTAAATGTTCGTATATGTCCTAATACACATTCCTAGACCATTCTAAGCCTTTAGAATACATTCTTAACCATTCTACGCTTGTTAGAGCCTCCAAGGACTCATGCTACACCCTCTACGTCCCTTGGGGTACCAAGCAATGTTTAGGATCATTCTAATGGTTCTTATAAGTCCTAATACACATTCCTAGACTATTCTAAGCCTTTAGATTACTCTCTTAACCATTCTACACTTGTTAGAACCTCCAACGACTCATGCTACACCCTCAACGTCCCTTCGGGTACCAAGCAATGTTTAGGATCATTCTAATGGTTCTTATAAGTCCTAATACACATTCCTAGACCATTCTAAGCCTTTAGAATACTCTAATAACCATTCTACACTTGTTAGAACCTCCAAGGACTCATGCTACACCCTCTACGTCCCTTCGGGTACCAGGCAATGTTTAGGATCATTCTAATGGTTCTATTAAGTCCTAATGCACATTCCTAGACCATTCTAAGCCTTTAAAATACATTCTTATCCATTCTACACTTTTTAGAACCTCCAAGGACTCATGCTACACCCTCTACGTCCCTTCGGGTACCAAGCAATGTTTAGGATCATTCTAAATGTTCGTATATGTCCTAATACACATTCCTAGACCATTCTAAGCCTTTAGAATACATTCATAACCATTCTACACTTGTTAGAACCTCCAAGGACTCATGCTACACCCTCTACGTCCCTTGGGGTACCAAGCAATGTTTAGGATCATTCTAATGGTTCTTATAAGTCCTAATACACATTCCTAGACCATTCTAAGCCTTTAGATTACTCTCTTAACCATTCTACACTTGTTAGAACCTCCAAGGACTCATGCTACACCCTCTACGTCCCTTCGGGTACCAAGCAATGTTTAGGATCGATCATTCTAATGGTTCTTAGAAGTCCTAATACACATTCCTAGACCATTCAAAGCCTTTAGATTACTCTCTTAACAATTCTACACTTGTTAGAACCTCCAAGGACTCATGCTACACCCTCTACGTCCCTTCGGGTACCTAGCAATGTTTAGGATCATTCTAAATGTTCGTATATGTCCTAATACACATTCCTAGACCATTATAAGCCTTTAGAATACTCTCTCAATCATTCGACACTTGTTAGAACCTCCAAGGACTCATGCTACACTCTCCATCTCCATTAGGGTACCAAGCATTGTTTAGGATCATTCTAAATGTTCGTATATGTCCTAATACACATTCCTAGACCATTCTAAGCCTTTAGAATACTCTCTTAACCATTCTACACTTGTTAGAACCTCCAACGACTCATGCTACACCCTCTACGTCCCTTCGGGTACCAGGCAACGTTTAGGATCATTCTAATGGTTCTTTTAAGTCCTAACACACATTCCTAGACCATTCTAAGCCTTTAGTATACTCTCTTAACCATTCTACACTTGTTAGAACCTCCAAGGACTCATGCAACACTCTCTACATCCATTAGGGTGCCTAGCAATGTTTAAGATCATTCTAAATGTTCGTATATGTCCTAATACACATTCCTAGACCATTATAAGCCTTTAGAATACTCTCTCAATCATTCTACACTTGTTAGAACCTCCAAGGACTCATGTTACACCCTCTACGTCCCTAGGGGTACCAAGCAATGTTTAGGATCATTCTAATGGTTCTTCTAAGTCCTAATTCACATTCCTAGACCATTCTAAGCCTTCAGAATACTCTCTTAACCATTCTACACTTGTTAGAACCTCCAAGGACTAATGCTACACTCTCCATCTCCATTAGGGTACCAAGCATTGTTTAGGATCATTCTAAATGTTCGTATATGTCCTAATACACATTCCTAGACCATTATAAGCCTTTAGAATACATTCTTAACCATTCTACACTTGTTAGAACCTCCAAGGACTCATGCTACACCCTCTACGTCCCTTGGGGTACCAAGCAATGTTTAGGATCATTCTAATGGTTCTTTTAAGTCCTAGCACACATTCCTAGACCATTCTAAGCCTTTAGAATACTCTCTTAACCATTCTACACTTGTTAGAACCTCCAAGGACTCATGCAACACTCTGTATATCCATTAGGGTGCCTAGCAATGTTTAAGATCATTCTAAATGTTCGTATATGTCCTAATACACATTCCTAGACCATTATAAGCCTTTAGAATACTCTCTCAATCATTCTACACTTGTTAGAACCTCCAAGGACTCATGTTACACCCTCTACGTCCCTTGGGGTACCAAGCAATGTTTAGGATCATTCTAATGGTTCTTATAAGTTCTAATACACATTCCTAGACCATTCTAAGCCTTTAGAATACTCTCTTAACCATTCTACACTTGTTAGAACCTCCAAGGACTCATGCTACACCCTCTACGTCCCTTCGGGTACCAAGCAATGTTTAGGATCATTCTAAATGTTCGTATATGTCCTAATACACATTCCTAGACCATTCTAAGCCTTTAGAATACATTCTTAACCATTCTACGCTTGTTAGAGCCTCCAAGGACTCATGCTACACCCTCTACGTCCCTTGGGGTACCAAGCAATGTTTAGGATCATTCTAATGGTTCTTATAAGTCCTAATACACATTACTAGACTATTCTAAGCCTTTAGATTACTCTCTTAACCATTCTACACTTGTTAGAACCTCCAACGACTCATGCTACACCCTCTACGTCCCTTCGGGTACCAAGCAATGTTTAGGATCATTCTAATGGTTCTTATAAGTCCTAATACACATTCCTAGACCATTCTAAGCCTTTAGAATACTCTCTTAACCATTCTACACTTGTTAGAACCTCCAACGACTCATGCTACACCCTCTACGTCCCTTCGGGTACCAGGCAACGTTTAGGATCATTCTAATGGTTCTTTTAAGTCCTAACACACATTCCTAGACCATTCTAAGCCTTTAGAATACTCTCTTAACCATTCTACACTTGTTAGAACCTCCAAGGACTCATGCAACACTCTCTACATCCATTAGGGTGCCTAGCAATGTTTAAGATCATTCTAAATGTTCGTATATGTCCTAATACACATTCCTAGACCATTATAAGCCTTTAGAATACTCTCTCAATCATTCTACACTTGTTAGAACCTCCAAGGACTCATGTTACACCCTCTACGTCCCTAGGGGTACCAAGCAATGTTTAGGATCATTCTAATGGTTCTTCTAAGTCCTAATTCACATTCCTAGACCATTCTAAGCCTTCAGAATACTCTCTTAACCATTCTACACTTGTTAGAACCTCCAAGGACTAATGCTACACTCTCCATCTCCATTAGGGTACCAAGCATTGTTTAGGATCATTCTAAATGTTCGTATATGTCCTAATACACATTCCTAGACCATTATAAGCCTTTAGAATACATTCTAAACCATTCTACACTTGTTAGAACCTCCAAGGACTCATGCTACACCCTCTACGTCCCTTGGGGTACCAAGCAATGTTTAGGATCATTCTAATGGTTCTTTTAAGTCCTAACACACATTCCTAGACCATTCTAAGCCTTTAGAATACTCTCTTAACCATTCTACACTTGTTAGAACCTCCAAGGACTCATGCAACACTCTGTACATCCATTAGGGTGCCTAGCAATGTTTAAGATCATTCTAAATGTTCGTATATGTCCTAATACACATTCCTAGACCATTATAAGCCTTTAGAATACTCTCTCAATCATTCTACACTTGTTAGAACCTCCAAGGACTCATGTTACACCCTCTACGTCCCTTGGGGTACCAAGCAATGTTTAGGATCATTCTAATGGTTCTTATAAGTTCTAATACACATTCCTAGACCATTCTAAGCCTTTAGAATACTCTCTTAACCATTCTACACTTGTTAGAACCTCCAAGGACTCATGCTACACCCTCTACGTCCCTTCGGGTACCAAGCAATGTTTAGGATCATTCTAAATGTTCGTATATGTCCTAATACACATTCCTAGACCATTCTAAGCCTTTAGAATACATTCTTAACCATTCTACGCTTGTTAGAGCCTCCAAGGACTCATGCTACACCCTCTACGTCCCTTGGGGTACCAAGCAATGTTTAGGATCATTCTAATGGTTCTTATAAGTCCTAATACACATTCCTAGACTATTCTAAGCCTTTAGATTACTCTCTTAACCATTCTACACTTGTTAGAACCTCCAACGACTCATGCTACACCCTCTACGTCCCTTCGGGTACCAAGCAATGTTTAGGATCATTCTAATGGTTCTTATAAGTCCTAATACACATTCCTAGACCATTCTAAGCCTTTAGAATACTCTCATAACCATTCTACACTTGTTAGAACCTCCAAGGACTCATGCTACACCCTCTACGTCCCTTCGGGTACCAGGCAATGTTTAGGATCATTCTAATGGTTCTATTAAGTCCTAATGCACATTCCTAGACCATTCTAAGCCTTTAAAATACATTCTTATCCATTCTACACTTTTTAGAACCTCCAAGGACTCATGCTACACCCTCTACGTCCCTTCGGGTACCAAGCAATGTTTAGGATCATTCTAAATGTTCGTATATGTCCTAATACACATTCCTAGACCATTCTAAGCCTTTAGAATACATTCTTAACCATTCTACGCTTGTTAGAGCCTCCAAGGACTCATGCTACACCCTCTACGTCCCTTGGGGTACCAAGCAATGTTTAGGATCATTCTAATGGTTCTTATAAGTCCTAATACACATTCCTAGACTATTCTAAGCCTTTAGATTACTCTCTTAACCATTCTACACTTGTTAGAACCTCCAACGACTCATGCTACACCCTCTACGTCCCTTCGGGTACCAAGCAATGTTTAGGATCATTCTAATGGTTCTTATAAGTCCTAATACACATTCCTAGACCATTCTAAGCCTTTAGAATACTCTCTTAACCATTCTACACTTGTTAGAACCTCCAACGACTCATGCTACACCCTCTACGTCCCTTCGGATACCAGGCAACGTTTAGGATCATTCTAATGGTTCTTTTAAGTCCTAACACACATTCCTAGACCATTCTAAGCCTTTAGAATTCTCTCTTAACCATTCTACACTTGTTAGAACCTCCAAGGACTCATGCAACACTCTGTACATCCATTAGGGTGCCTAGCAATGTTTAAGATCATTCTAAATGTTCGTATATGTCCTAATACACATTCCTAGACCATTATAAGCCTTTAGAATACTCTCTCAATCATTCTACACTTGTTAGAACCTCCAAGGACTCATGTTACACCCTCTACGTCCCTTGGGGTACCAAGCAATGTTTAGGATCATTCTAATGGTTCTTATAAGTTCTAATACACATTCCTAGACCATTCTAAGCCTTTAGAATACTCTCTTAACCATTCTACACTTGTTAGAACCTCCAAGGACTCATGCTACACCCTCTACGTCCCTTCGGGTACCAAGCAATGTTTAGGATCATTCTAAATGTTCGTATATGTCCTAATACACATTCCTAGACCATTCTAAGCCTTTAGAATACATTCTTAACCATTCTACGCTTGTTAGAGCCTCCAAGGACTCATGCTACACCCTCTACGTCCCTTGGGGTACCAAGCAATGTTTAGGATCATTCTAATGGTTCTTATAAGTCCTAATACACATTCCTAGACTATTCTAAGCCTTTAGATTACTCTCTTAACCATTCTACACTTGTTAGAACCTCCAACGACTCATGCTACACACTCTACGTCCCTTCGGGTACCAAGCAATGTTTAGGATCATTCTAATGGTTCTTATAAGTCCTAATACACATTCCTAGACCATTCTAAGCCTTTAGAATACTCTCTTAACCATTCTACACTTGTTAGAACCTCCAACGACTCATGCTACACCCTCTACGTCCCTTCGGGTACCAGGCAACGTTTAGGATCATTCTAATGGTTCTTTTAAGTCCTAACACACATTCCTAGACCATTCTAAGCCTTTAGAATACTCTCTTAACCATTCTACACTTGTTAGAACCTCCAAGGACTCATGCAACACTCTCTACATCCATTAGGGTGCCTAGCAATGTTTAAGATCATTCTAAATGTTCGTATATGTCCTAATACACATTCCTAGACCATTATAAGCCTTTAGAATACTCTCTCAATCATTCTACACTTGTTAGAACCTCCAAGGACTCATGTTACACCCTCTACGTCCCTAGGGGTACCAAGCAATGTTTAGGATCATTCTAATGGTTCTTCTAAGTCCTAATTCACATTCCTAGACCATTCTAAGCCTTCAGAATACTCTCTTAACCATTCTACACTTGTTAGAACCTCCAAGGACTAATGCTACACTCTCCATCTCCATTAGGGTACCAAGCATTGTTTAGGATCATTCTAAATGTTCGTATATGTCCTAATACACATTCCTAGACCATTATAAGCGTTTAGAATACATTCTTAACCATTCTACACTTGTTATAACCTCCAAGGACTCATGCTACACCCTCTACGTCCCTTGGGGTACCAAGCAATGTTTAGGATCATTCTAATGGTTCTTATAAGTCCTAATACACATTCCTAGACCATTCTAAGCCTTTAGATTACTCTCATAACTATTCTACACTTGTTAGAACCTCCAACGACTCATGCTACACCCTCTACGTCCCTTCGGGTACCAGGCAACGTTTAGGATTATTCTAATGGTTCTTATAAGTCCTAATACACATTCCTAGACCATTCTAATCCTTTAGAATACTCTCTTAACCATTCTACACTTGTTAGAACCTCCAAGGACTCATGCTACACTCTCCACGTCCATTAGGGTACCAAGCATTGTTTAGGATCATTCTAAATGTTCGTATATGTCCTAATACACATTCCTAGACCATTATAAGCCTTTAGAATACATTCTTATCCATTCTACACTTTTTAGAACCTCCAAGGACTCATGCTACACCCTCTACGTCCCTTCGGGTACCAAGCAATGTTTAGGATCATTCTAAATGTTCGTATATGTCCTAATACACATTCCTAGACCATTCTAAGCCTTTAGAATACATTCTTAACCATTCTACGCTTGTTAGAGCCTCCAAGGACTCATGCTACACCCTCTACGTCCCTTGGGGTACCAAGCAATGTTTAGGATCATTCTAATGGTTCTTATAAGTCCTAATACACATTCCTAGACTATTCTAAGCCTTTAGATTACTCTCTTAACCATTCTACACTTGTTAGAACCTCCAACGACTCATGCTACACCCTCTACGTCCCTTCGGGTACCAAGCAATGTTTAGGATCATTCTAATGGTTCTTATAAGTCCTAATACACATTCCTAGACCATTCTAAGCCTTTAGAATACTCTCATAACCATTCTACACTTGTTAGAACCTCCAAGGACTCATGCTACACCCTCTACGTCCCTTCGGGTACCAGGCAATGTTTAGGATCATTCTAATGGTTCTATTAAGTCCTAATGCACATTCCTAGACCATTCTAAGCCTTTAAAATACATTCTTATCCATTCTACACTTTTTAGAACCTCCAAGGACTCATGCTACACCCTCTACGTCCCTTCGGGTACCAAGCAATGTTTAGGATCATTCTAAATGTTCGTATATGTCCTAATACACATTCCTAGACCATTCTAAGCCTTTAGAATACATTCTTAACCATTCTACGCTTGTTAGAGCCTCCAAGGACTCATGCTACACCCTCTACGTCCCTTGGGGTACCAAGCAATGTTTAGGATCATTCTAATGGTTCTTATAAGTCCTAATACACATTCCTAGACTATTCTAAGCCTTTAGATTACTCTCTTAACCATTCTACACTTGTTAGAACCTCCAACGACTCATGCTACACCCTCTACGTCCCTTCGGGTACCAAGCAATGTTTAGGATCATTCTAATGGTTCTTATAAGTCCTAATACACATTCCTAGACCATTCTAAGCCTTTAGAATACTCTCTTAACCATTCTACACTTGTTAGAACCTCCAACGACTCATGCTACACCCTCTACGTCCCTTCGGATACCAGGCAACGTTTAGGATCATTCTAATGGTTCTTTTAAGTCCTAACACACATTCCTAGACCATTCTAAGCCTTTAGAATTCTCTCTTAACCATTCTACACTTGTTAGAACCTCCAAGGACTCATGCAACACTCTGTACATCCATTAGGGTGCCTAGCAATGTTTAAGATCATTCTAAATGTTCGTATATGTCCTAATACACATTCCTAGACCATTATAAGCCTTTAGAATACTCTCTCAATCATTCTACACTTGTTAGAACCTCCAAGGACTCATGTTACACCCTCTACGTCCCTTGGGGTACCAAGCAATGTTTAGGATCATTCTAATGGTTCTTATAAGTTCTAATACACATTCCTAGACCATTCTAAGCCTTTAGAATACTCTCTTAACCATTCTACACTTGTTAGAACCTCCAAGGACTCATGCTACACCCTCTACGTCCCTTCGGGTACCAAGCAATGTTTAGGATCATTCTAAATGTTCGTATATGTCCTAATACACATTCCTAGACCATTCTAAGCCTTTAGAATACATTCTTAACCATTCTACGCTTGTTAGAGCCTCCAAGGACTCATGCTACACCCTCTACGTCCCTTGGGGTACCAAGCAATGTTTAGGATCATTCTAATGGTTCTTATAAGTCCTAATACACATTCCTAGACTATTCTAAGCCTTTAGATTACTCTCTTAACCATTCTACACTTGTTAGAACCTCCAACGACTCATGCTACACACTCTACGTCCCTTCGGGTACCAAGCAATGTTTAGGATCATTCTAATGGTTCTTATAAGTCCTAATACACATTCCTAGACCATTCTAAGCCTTTAGAATACTCTCTTAACCATTCTACACTTGTTAGAACCTCCAACGACTCATGCTACACCCTCTACGTCCCTTCGGGTACCAGGCAACGTTTAGGATCATTCTAATGGTTCTTTTAAGTCCTAACACACATTCCTAGACCATTCTAAGCCTTTAGAATACTCTCTTAACCATTCTACACTTGTTAGAACCTCCAAGGACTCATGCAACACTCTCTACATCCATTAGGGTGCCTAGCAATGTTTAAGATCATTCTAAATGTTCGTATATGTCCTAATACACATTCCTAGACCATTATAAGCCTTTAGAATACTCTCTCAATCATTCTACACTTGTTAGAACCTCCAAGGACTCATGTTACACCCTCTACGTCCCTAGGGGTACCAAGCAATGTTTAGGATCATTCTAATGGTTCTTCTAAGTCCTAATTCACATTCCTAGACCATTCTAAGCCTTCAGAATACTCTCTTAACCATTCTACACTTGTTAGAACCTCCAAGGACTAATGCTACACTCTCCATCTCCATTAGGGTACCAAGCATTGTTTAGGATCATTCTAAATGTTCGTATATGTCCTAATACACATTCCTAGACCATTATAAGCGTTTAGAATACATTCTTAACCATTCTACACTTGTTATAACCTCCAAGGACTCATGCTACACCCTCTACGTCCCTTGGGGTACCAAGCAATGTTTAGGATCATTCTAATGGTTCTTTTAAGTCCTAACACACATTCCTAGACCATTCTAAGCCTTTAGAATACTCTCTTAACCATTCTACACTTGTTAGAACCTCCAAGGACTCATGCAACACTCTGTACATCCATTAGGGTGCCTAGCAATGTTTAAGATCATTCTAAATGTTCGTATATGTCCTAATACACATTCCTAGACCATTATAAGCCTTTAGAATACTCTCTCAATCATTCTACACTTGTTAGAACCTCCAAGGACTCATGTTACACCCTCTACGTCCCTTGGGGTACCAAGCAATGTTTAGGATCATTCTAATGGTTCTTATAAGTCTTAATACACATTCCTAGACCATTCTAAGCCTTTAGAATACTCTCTTAACCATTCTACACTTGTTAGAACCTCCAAGGACTCATGCTACACCCTCTACGTCCCTTCGGGTACCAAGCAATGTTTAGGATCATTCTAAATGTTCGTATATGTCCTAATACACATTCCTAGACCATTCTAAGCCTTTAGAATACATTCTTAACCATTCTACGCTTGTTAGAGCCTCCAAGGACTCATGCTACACCCTCTACGTCCCTTGGGGTACCAAGCAATGTTTAGGATCATTCTAATGGTTCTTATAAGTCCTAATACACATTCCTAGACTATTCTAAGCCTTTAGATTACTCTCTTAACCATTCTACACTTGTTAGAACCTCCAACGACTCATGCTACACCCTCTACGTCCCTTCGGGTACCAAGCAATGTTTAGGATCATTCTAATGGTTCTTATAAGTCCTAATACACATTCCTAGACCATTCTAAGCCTTTAGAATACTCTCATAACCATTCTACACTTGTTAGAACCTCCAAGGACTCATGCTACACCCTCTACGTCCCTTCGGGTACCAGGCAATGTTTAGGATCATTCTAATGGTTCTATTAAGTCCTAATGCACATTCCTAGACCATTCTAAGCCTTTAAAATACATTCTTATCCATTCTACACTTTTTAGAACCTCCAAGGACTCATGCTACACCCTCTACGTCCCTTCGGGTACCAAGCAATGTTTAGGATCATTCTAAATGTTCGTATATGTCCTAATACACATTCCTAGACCATTCTAAGCCTTTAGAATACATTCATAACCATTCTACACTTGTTAGAACCTCCAAGGACTCATGCTCCACCCTCTACGTCCCTTGGTTTACCAAGCAATGTTTAGGATCATTCTAATGGTTCTTATAAGTCCTAATACACATTCCTAGACCATTCTAAGCCTTTAGATTACTCAACCATTCTACACTTGTTAGAACCTCCAAGGACTCATGCTACACCCTCTACGTCCCTTCGGGTACCAAGCAATGTTTAGGATCATTCTGATGGTTCTTATAAGGTCTAATACACATTCCTAGACCATTCTAAGCCTTTAGGTTACTCTCTTAACCATTCTACACTTGTTAGAACCTCCAAGGACTCATGCTACACCCTCTACGTCCCTTCGGGTACCTAGCAATGTTTAGGATCATTCTAAATGTTCGTATATGTCCTAATACACATTCCTAGACCATTATAAGCCTTTAGAATACTCTCTCAATCATTCGACACTTGTTAGAACCTCCAAGGACTCATGCTACACTCTCCATCTCCATTAGGGTACCAAGCATTGTTTAGGATCATTCTAAATGTTCGTATATGTCCTAATACACATTCCTAGACCATTCTAAGCCTTTAGAATACTCTCTTAACCATTCTACACTTGTTAGAACCTCCAACGACTCATGCTACACCCTCTACGTCCCTTCGGGTACCAGGCAACGTTTAGGATCATTCTAATGGTTCTTTTAAGTCCTAACACACATTCCTAGACCATTCTAAGCCTTTAGAATACTCTCTTAACCATTCTACACTTGTTAGAACCTCCAAGGACTCATGCAACACTCTCTACATCCATTAGGGTGCCTAGCAATGTTTAAGATCATTCTAAATGTTCGTATATGTCCTAATACACATCCTAGACCATTATAAGCCTTTAGAATACTCTCTCAATCATTCTACACTTGTTAGAACCTCCAAGGACTCATGTTACACCCTCTACGTCCCTTGGGGTACCAAGCAATGTTTAGGATCATTATAATGGTTCTTCTAAGTCCTAATTCACATTCCTAGACCATTCTAAGCCTTCAGAATACTCTCTTAACTATTCTACACTTGTTAGAACCTCCAAGGACTAATGCTACACTCTCCATCTCCATTAGGGTACCAAGCATTGTTTAGGATCATTCTAAATGTTCGTATATGTCCTAATACACATTCCTAGACCATTATAAGCCTTTAGAATACATTCTTAACCATTCTACACTTGTTAGAACCTCCAAGGACTCATGCTACACCCTCTACGTCCCTTGGGGTACCAAGCAATGTTTAGGATCATTCTAATGGTTCTTTTAAGTCCTAACACACATTCCTAGACCATTCTAAGCCTTTAGAATACTCTCTTAACCATTCTACACTTGTAAGAACCTCCAGGACTCATGCAACACTCTCTACATCCATTAGGGTGCCTAGCAATGTTTAAGATCATTCTAAATGTTCGTATATGTCCTAATACACATTCCTAGACCATTATAAGCCTTTAGAATACTCTCTCAATCATTCTACACTTGTTAGAACCTCCAAGGACTCATGTTACACCCTCTACGTCCCTTGGGGTACCAAGCAATGTTTAGGATCATTCTAATGGTTCTTATAAGTTCTAATACACATTCCTAGACCATTCTAAGCCTTTAGAATACTCTCTTAACCATTCTACACTTGTTAGAACCTCCAAGGACTCATGCTACACCCTCTACGTCCCTTCGGGTACCAAGCAATGTTTAGGATCATTCTAAATGTTCGTATATGTCCTAATACACATTCCTAGACCATTCTAAGCCTTTAGAATACATTCTTAACCATTCTACGCTTGTTAGAGCCTGCAAGGACTCATGCTACACCCTCTACGTCCCTTGGGGTACCAAGCAATGTTTAGGATCATTCTAATGGTTCTTATAAGTCCTAATACACATTCCTAGACTATTCTAAGCCTTTAGATTACTCTCTTAACCATTCTACACTTGTTAGAACCTCCAACGACTCATGCTACACCCTCTACGTCCCTTCGGGTACCAAGCAATGTTTAGGATCATTCTAATGGTTCTTATAAGTCCTAATACACATTCCTAGACCATTCTAAGCCTTTAGAATACTCTCATAACCATTCTACACTTGTTAGAACCTCCAAGGACTCATGCTACACCCTCTACGTCCCTTCGGGTACCAGGCAATGTTTAGGATCATTCTAATGGTTCTATTAAGTCCTAATGCACATTCCTAGACCATTCTAAGCCTTTAAAATACATTCTTATCCATTCTACACTTTTTAGAACCTCCAAGGACTCATGCTACACCCTCTACGTCCCTTCGGGTACCAAGCAATGTTTAGGATCATTCTAAATGTTCGTATATGTTCTAATACACATTCCTAGACCATTCTAAGCCTTTAGAATACATTCATAACCATTCTACACTTGTTAGAACCTCCAAGGACTCATGCTACACCCTCTACGTCCCTTGGGGTACCAAACAATGTTTAGGATCATTCTAATGGTTCTTATAAGTCCTAATACACATTCCTAGACCATTCTAAGCCTTTAGATTACTCTCTTAACCATTCTACACTTGTTAGAACCTCCAAGGACTCATGCTACACCCTGTACGTCCCTTCGGGTACCAAGCAATGTTTAGGATCATTCTGATGGTTCTTATAAGGTCTAATACACATTCCTAGACCATTCTAAGCCTTTAGATTACTCTCTTAACCATTCTACACTTGTTAGAACCTCCAAGGACTCATGCTACACCCTCTACGTCCCTTCGGGTACCTAGCAATGTTTAGGATCATTCTAAATGTTCGTATATGTCCTAATACACATTCCTAGACCATTATAAGCCTTTAGAATACTCTCTCAATCATTCGACACTTGTTATAACCTCCAAGGACTCATGCTACACTCTCCATCTCCATTAGGGTACCAAGCATTGTTTAGGATCATTCTAAATGTTCGTATATGTCCTAATACACATTCCTAGACCATTCTAAGCCTTTAGAATACTCTCTTAACCATTCTACACTTGTTAGAACCTCCAACGACTCATGCTACACCCTCTACGTCCCTTCGGGTACCAGGCAACGTTTAGGATCATTCTAATGGTTCTTTTAAGTCCTAACACACATTCCTAGACCATTCTAAGCCTTTAGAATACTCTCTTAACCATTCTACACTTGTTAGAACCTCCAAGGACTCATGCAACACTCTCTACATCCATTAGGGTGCCTAGCAATGTTTAAGATCATTCTAAATGTTCGTATATGTCCTAATACACATTCCTAGACCATTATAAGCCTTTAGAATACTCTCTCAATCATTCTACACTTGTTAGAACCTCCAAGGGCTCATGTTACACCCTCTACGTCCCTTGGGGTACCAAGCAATGTTTAGGATCATTCTAATGGTTCTTCTAAGTCCTAACACACATTCCTAGACCATTCTAAGCCTTTAGAATACTCTCTTAACCATTCTACACTTGTTAGAACCTCCAAGGACTCATGCAACACTCTGTACATCCATTAGGGTGCCTAGCAATGTTTAAGATCATTCTAAATGTTCGTATATGTCCTAATACACATTCCTAGACCATTATAAGCCTTTAGAATACTCTCTCAATCATTCTACACTTGTTAGAACCTCCAAGGACTCATGTTACACCCTCTACGTCCCTTGGGGTACCAAGCAATGTTTAGGATCATTCTAATGGTTCTTTTAAGTCCTAACACACATTCCTAGACCATTCTAAGCCTTTAGAATACTCTCTTAACCATTCTACACTTGTTAGAACCTCCAAGGACTCATGCAACACTCTCTACATCCATTAGGGTGCCTAGCAATGTTTAAGATCATTCTAAATGTTCGTATATGTCCTAATACACATTCCTAGACCATTATAAGCCTTTAGAATACTCTCTCAATCATTCTACACTTGTTAGAACCTCCAAGGACTCATGTTACACCCTCTACGTCCCTTGGGGTACCAAGCAATGTTTAGGATCATTCTAATGGTTCTTATAAGTCCTAATACACATTCCTAGACTATTCTAAGCCTTTAGATTACTCTCTTAACCATTCTACACTTGTTAGAACCTCCAACGACTCATGCTACACCCTCTACGTCCCTTCGGGTACCAAGCAATGTTTAGGATCATTCTAATGGTTCTTATAAGTCCTAATACACATTCCTAGACCATTCTAAGCCTTTAGAATACTCTCATAACCATTCTACACTTGTTAGAACCTCCAAGGACTCATGCTACACCCTCTACGTCCCTTCGGGTACCAGGCAATGTTTAGGATCATTCTAATGGTTCTATTAAGTCCTAATGCACATTCCTAGACCATTCTAAGCCTTTAAAATACATTCTTATCCATTCTACACTTTTTAGAACCTCCAAGGACTCATGCTACACCCTCTACGTCCCTTCGGGTACCAAGCAATGTTTAGGATCATTCTAAATGTTCGTATATGTCCTAATACACATTCCTAGACCATTCTAAGCCTTTAGAATACATTCATAACCATTCTACACTTGTTAGAACCTCCAAGGACTCATTCTACACCCTCTACGTCCCTTGGGGTACCAAGCAATGTTTAGGATCATTCTAATGGTTCTTATAAGTCCTAATACACATTCCTAGACCATTCTAAGCCTTTAGATTACTCTCTTAACCATTCTACACTTGTTAGAACCTCCAAGGACTCATGCTACACCCTCTACGTCGCTTCGGGTACCAAGCAATGTTTAGGATCATTCTGATGGTTCTTATAAGGTCTAATACACATTCCTAGACCATTCTAAGCCTTTAGATTACTCTCTTAACCATTCTACACTTGTTAGAACCTCCAAGGACTCATGCTACACCCTCTACGTCCCTTCGGGTACCAAGCAATGTTTAGGATCATTCTAATGGTTCTTATAAGTTCTAATACACATTCCTAGACCATTCTAAGACTTTAGAATACTCTCATAACCATTCTACACTTGTTAGAACCTCCAAGGACTCATGCTACACCCTCTACGTCCCTTGGGGTACCAAGCAATGTTTAGGATCATTCTCATGGTTCTTATAAGTCCAAATACACATTCCTAGACCATTCTTAGCCTTTAGATTACTCTCTTAACAATTCTACACTTGTTAGAACCTCCAAGGACTCATGCTACACCCTCTACGTCCCTTCGGGTACCTAGCAATGTTTAGGATCATTCTAAATGTTCGTATATGTCCTAATACACATTCCTAGACCATTATAAGCCTTTAGAATACTCTCTCAATCATTCGACACTTGTTAGAACCTCCAAGGACTCATGTTACACCCTCTACGTCCCTTGGGGTACCAAGCAATGTTTAGGATCATTCTAATGGTTCTTATAAGTCCTAATACACATTCCTAGACTATTCTAAGCCTTTAGATTACTCTCTTAACCATTCTACACTTGTTAGAACCTCCAACGACTCATGCTACACCCTCTACGTCCCTTCGGGTACCAAGCAATGTTTAGGATCATTCTAATGGTTCTTATAAGTCCTAATACACATTCCTAGACCATTCTAAGCCTTTAGATTACTCTCTTAACCATTCTACACTTGTTAGAACTTCCAACGACTCATGCTACACCCTCTACGTCCCTTCGGGTACCAGGCAATGTTTAGGATCATTCTAATGGTTCTATTAAGTCCTAATGCACATTCCTAGACCATTCTAAGCCTTTAAAATACATTCTTATCCATTCTACACTTTTTAGAACCTCCAAGGACTCATGCTACACCCTCTACGTCCCTTCGGGTACCAAGCAATGTTTAGGATCATTCTAAATGTTCGTATATGTTCTAATACACATTCCTAGACCATTCTAAGCCTTTAGAATACATTCATAACCATTCTACACTTGTTAGAACCTCCAAGGACTCATGCTACACCCTCTACGTCCCTTGGGGTACCAAACAATGTTTAGGATCATTCTAATGGTTCTTATAAGTCCTAATACACATTCCTAGACCATTCTAAGCCTTTAGATTACTCTCTTAACCATTCTACACTTGTTAGAACCTCCAAGGACTCATGCTACACCCTGTACGTCCCTTCGGGTACCAAGCAATGTTTAGGATCATTCTGATGGTTCTTATAAGGTCTAATACACATTCCTAGACCATTCTAAGCCTTTAGATTACTCTCTTAACCATTCTACACTTGTTAGAACCTCCAAGGACTCATGCTACACCCTCTACGTCCCTTCGGGTACCTAGCAATGTTTAGGATCATTCTAAATGTTCGTATATGTCCTAATACACATTCCTAGACCATTATAAGCCTTTAGAATACTCTCTCAATCATTCGACACTTGTTATAACCTCCAAGGACTCATGCTACACTCTCCATCTCCATTAGGGTACCAAGCATTGTTTAGGATCATTCTAAATGTTCGTATATGTCCTAATACACATTCCTAGACCATTCTAAGCCTTTAGAATACTCTCTTAACCATTCTACACTTGTTAGAACCTCCAACGACTCATGCTACACCCTCTACGTCCCTTCGGGTACCAGGCAACGTTTAGGATCATTCTAATGGTTCTTTTAAGTCCTAACACACATTCCTAGACCATTCTAAGCCTTTAGAATACTCTCTTAACCATTCTACACTTGTTAGAACCTCCAAGGACTCATGCAACACTCTCTACATCCATTAGGGTGCCTAGCAATGTTTAAGATCATTCTAAATGTTCGTATATGTCCTAATACACATTCCTAGACCATTATAAGCCTTTAGAATACTCTCTCAATCATTCTACACTTGTTAGAACCTCCAAGGGCTCATGTTACACCCTCTACGTCCCTTGGGGTACCAAGCAATGTTTAGGATCATTCTAATGGTTCTTCTAAGTCCTAATTCACATTCCTAGACCATTCTAAGCCTTCAGAATACTCTCTTAACCATTCTACACTTGTTAGAACCTCCAAGGACTAATGCTACACTCTCCATCTCCATTAGGGTACCAAGCATTGTTTAGGATCATTCTAAATGTTCGTATATGTCCTAATACACATTCCTAGACCATTATAAGCCTTTAGAATACATTCTTAACCATTATACACTTGTTAGAACCTCCAAGGACTCATGCTACACCCTCTACGTCCCTTGGGGTACCAAGCAATGTTTAGGATCATTCTAATGGTTCTTTTAAGTCCTAACACACATTCCTAGACCATTCTAAGCCTTTAGAATACTCTCTTAACCATTCTACACTTGTTAGAACCTCCAAGGACTCATGCAACACTCTCTACATCCATTAGGGTGCCTAGCAATGTTTAAGATCATTCTAAATGTTCGTATATGTCCTAATACACATTCCTAAACCATTATAAGCCTTTAGAATACTCTCTCAATCATTCTACACTTGTTAGAACCTCCAAGGACTCATGTTACACCCTCTACGTCCCTTGGGGTACCAAGCAATGTTTAGGATCATTCTAATGGTTCTTATAAGTCCTAATACACATTCCTAGACTATTCTAAGCCTTTAGATTACTCTCTTAACCATTCTACACTTGTTAGAACCTCCAACGACTCATGCTACACCCTCTACGTCCCTTCGGGTACCAAGCAATGTTTAGGATCATTCTAATGGTTCTTATAAGTCCTAATACACATTCCTAGACCATTCTAAGCCTTTAGAATACTCTCATAACCATTCTACACTTGTTAGAACCTCCAAGGACTCATGCTACACCCTCTACGTCCCTTCGGGTACCAGGCAATGTTTAGGATCATTCTAATGGTTCTATTAAGTCCTAATGCACATTCCTAGACCATTCTAAGCCTTTAAAATACATTCTTATCCATTCTACACTTTTTAGAACCTCCAAGGACTCATGCTACACCCTCTACGTCCCTTCGGGTACCAAGCAATGTTTAGGATCATTCTAAATGTTCGTATATGTCCTAATACACATTCCTAGACCATTCTAAGCCTTTAGAATACATTCATAACCATTCTACACTTGTTAGAACCTCCAAGGACTCATTCTACACCCTCTACGTCCCTTGGGGTACCAAGCAATGTTTAGGATCATTCTAATGGTTCTTATAAGTCCTAATACACATTCCTAGACCATTCTAAGCCTTTAGATTACTCTCTTAACCATTCTACACTTGTTAGAACCTCCAAGGACTCATGCTACACCCTCTACGTCGCTTCGGGTACCAAGCAATGTTTAGGATCATTCTGATGGTTCTTATAAGGTCTAATACACATTCCTAGACCATTCTAAGCCTTTAGATTACTCTCTTAACCATTCTACACTTGTTAGAACCTCCAAGGACTCATGCTACACCCTCTACGTCCCTTCGGGTACCAAGCAATGTTTAGGATCATTCTAATGGTTCTTATAAGTTCTAATACACATTCCTAGACCATTCTAAGACTTTAGAATACTCTCATAACCATTCTACACTTGTTAGAACCTCCAAGGACTCATGCTACACCCTCTACGTCCCTTGGGGTACCAAGCAATGTTTAGGATCATTCTCATGGTTCTTATAAGTCCAAATACACATTCCTAGACCATTCTTAGCCTTTAGATTACTCTCTTAACAATTCTACACTTGTTAGAACCTCCAAGGACTCATGCTACACCCTCTACGTCCCTTCGGGTACCTAGCAATGTTTAGGATCATTCTAAATGTTCGTATATGTCCTAATACACATTCCTAGACCATTATAAGCCTTTAGAATACTCTCTCAATCATTCGACACTTGTTAGAACCTCCAAGGACTCATGCTACACTCTCCATCTCCATTAGGGTACCAAGCATTGTTTAGGATCATTCTAAATGTTTGTATATGACCTAATACACATTCCTAGACCATTCTAAGCCTTTAGAATACTCTCTTAACCATTCTACACTTGTTAGAACCTCCAACGACTCATGCTACACCCTCTACGTCCCTTCGGGTACCAGGCAACGTTTAGGATCATTCTAATGGTTCTTTTAAGTCCTAACACACATTCCTAGACCATTCTAAGCCTTTAGAATACTCTCTTAACCATTCTACACTTGTTAGAACCTCCAAGGACTCATGCAACACTCTCTACATCCATTAGGGTGCCTAGCAATGTTTAAGATCATTCTAAATGTTCGTATATGTCCTAATACACATTCCTAGACCATTATAAGCCTTTAGAATACTCTCTCAATCATTCTACACTTGTTAGAACCTCCAAGGACTCAAGTTACACCCTCTACGTCCCTTGGGGTACCAAGCAATGTTTAGGATCATTCTAATGGTTCTTCTAAGTCCTAATTCACATTCCTAGACCATTCTAAGCCTTCAGAATACTCTCTTAACCATTCTACACTTGTTAGAACCTCCAAGGACTAATGCTACACTCTCTAAGTCCATTAGGGTACCAAGCATTGTTTAGGATCATTCTAAATGTTCGTATATGTCCTAATACACATTCCTAGACCATTATAAGCCTTTAGAATACATTCTTAACCATTCTACACTTGTTAGAACCTCCAAGGACTCATGCTACACCCTCTACGTCCCTTGGGGTACCAAGCAATGTTTAGGATCATTCTAATGGTTCCTATATGTCCTAATACACATTGCTAGACCATTCTAAGACTTTAGAATACTCACATAACCATTCTACACTTGTTAGAACCTCCAAGGACTCATGCTACACCCTCTACGTCCCTTGGGGTACCAGGCAATGTTTAGGATCATTCTAATGGTTCTTATAAGTCCTAATACACATTCCTAGACCATTATAAGCCTTTAGAATACTCTCTCAATCATTCTACACTTGTTAGAACCTCCAAGGACTCATGTTACACCCTCTACGTCCCTTGGGGTACCAAGCAATGTTTAGGATCATTCTAATGGTTCTTCTAAGTCCTAATACACATTCCTAGACCATTATAAGCATTTAGAATACTCTCTTAACAATTCTACACTTTTTAGAACCTCCAAGGACTCATGCTACACCCTCTACGTCCTTTGCAGTACGAAGCAATGTTTAGGATCATTCTAATGGTTCTTATAAGTCCTAATACACATTCCTAGACCATTCTAAGCCTTTCGAATACTCTCATAACTATTCTACACTTGTTAGAACCTCCAAGGACTCATGCTACACCCTCTACGTCCCTTCGGGTACCAGGCAACGTTTAGGATCATTCTAATGGTTCTTATAAGTCCTAATACACATTCCTAGACCATTCTAAGCCTTTAGAATACTCTCTTAACCATTCTACACTTGTTAGAACCTCCAAGGACTCATGCTACACTCTCCACGTCCATTAGGGTACCAAGCATTGTTTAGGATCATTCTAAATGTTCGTATATGTCCTAATACACATTCCTCGACCATTATAAGCGTTTAGAATACATTCTTAACCATTCTACACTTGTTAGAACCTCCAAGGACTCATGCTACACCCTCTACGTCCCTTGGGGTACCAAGCAATGTTTAGGATCATTCTAATGGTTCCTATATGTCCTAATACACATTGCTAGACCATTCTAAGATTTAGATTACTCACATAACCATTCTACACTTGTTAGAACCTCCAAGGACTCATGATACACTCTCCATGTCCATTAGGGTACCAAGCATTGTTTAAGATCATTCTAAATGTTCGTATATGTCCTAATACACATTCCTAGACCATTATAAGCCTTTAGAACACATTCTTAACCATTCTACACTTGTTAGAACCTCCAAGGACTCATGCTACACCCACTACGTCCCTTGGGGTACCAAGCAATGATTAGGATCATTCTAATGGTTCCTATATGTCCTAATACACATTCCTAGACCATTCTATTCCTTTAGAATACTCTCTTAACCATTCTAAACTTGTTAGAACCTCCAAGGACTCATGCTACACCCTCTACGTCCCTTGGTGTACCAAGCAATGTTTAGGATTATACTAATGGTTCTTATAAGTCCTAATAAACATTCCTAGACCATTCTAAGCCTTTAGAGAACTCTCTTAACCATTCTACACTTGTTAGAACCTCCAAGGACTCATGCTACACCCTCTACGTCCCTTGGGGTACCAAGCAATGTTTAGGATCATTCTAATGGTTCTTATAAGTCCTAATACACATTCCTAGACCATTATAAGCCTTTAGAATACTCTCTCAATCATTCTACACATGTTAGAACCTCCAAGGACTCATGATACACTCTCCATGTCCATTAGGGTACCAAGCATTGTTTAAGATCATTCTAAATGTTCGTATATGTCCTAATACACATTCCTAGACCATTATAAGCCTTTAGAACACATTCTTAACCATTCTACACTTGTTAGAACCTCCAAGGACTCATGCTACACCCACTACGTCCCTTGGGGTACCAAGCAATGTTTAGGATCATTCTAATGGTTCCTATATGTCCTAATACACATTGCTAGGCCATTCTAAGCCTTTAGAATACTCTCTTAACCATTCTACACTTGTTAGAACCTTCAAGGACTCATGCTACATTCTCCATTTCCATTAGGGTACCAAGCATTGTTTAGGATTATTCTAAATGTTCGTATATGTCCTAATACACATTCCTAGACCATTCTAAGCCTTTAGAATAAGTTCATAACCATTCTACACTTGTTAGAACCTCCAAGGACTCATGCTACACCCTCTACGTCCCTTGGGGTACCAAGCAATGTTTAGGATCATTCTAATGGTTCTTATAAGTCCTAATACACATTCCTAGACCATTATAAGCCTTTAGAATACTCTTTCAATCATTCTACACTTGTTAGAACCTCCAAGGACTCATGTTACACCCTCTACGTCCCTTGGGGTACCAAGCAATGTTTAGGATCATTCTAATGGTTCTTCTAAGTCCTAATACACATTCCTAGACCATTATAAGCATTTAGAATACTCTCTTAACAATTCTACACTTTTTAGAACCTCCAAGGACTCATGCTACACCCTCTACGTCCTTTGCAGTACGAAGCAATGTTTAGGATCATTCTAATGGTTCTTATAAGTCCTAATACACATTCCTAGACCATTCTAAGCCTTTCGAATACTCTCATAACTATTCTACACTTGTTAGAACCTCCAAGGACTCATGCTACACCCTCTACGTCCCTTCGGGTACCAGGCAACGTTTAGGATCATTCTAATGGTTCTTATAAGTCCTAATACACATTCCTAGACCATTCTAAGCCTTTAGAATACTCTCTTAACCATTCTACACTTGTTAGAACTTCCAAGGACTCATGCTACACTCTCCACGTCCATTAGGGTACCAAGCATTGTTTAGGATCATTCTAAATGTTCGTATATGTCCTAATACACATTCCTCGACCATTATAAGCGTTTAGAATACATTCTTAACCATTCTACACTTGTTAGAACCTCCAAGGACTCATGCTACACCCTCTACGTCCCTTGGGGTACCAAGCAATGTTTAGGATCATTCTAATGGTTCCTATATGTCCTAATACACATTGCTAGACCATTCTAAGACTTTAGATTACTCACATAACCATTCTACACTTGTTAGAACCTCCAAGGACTCATGATACACTCTCCATGTCCATTAGGGTACCAAGCATTGTTTAAGATCATTCTAAATGTTCGTATATGTCCTAATACACATTCCTAGACCATTATAAGCCTTTAGAACACATTCTTAACCATTCTACACTTGTTAGAACCTCCAAGGACTCATGCTACACCCACTACGTCCCTTGGGGTACCAAGCAATGTTTAGGATCATTCTAATGGTTCCTATATGTCCTAATACACATTCCTAGACCATTCTATTCCTTTAGAATACTCTCTTAACCATTCTAACCTTGTTAGAACCTCCAAGGACTCATGCTACACCCTCTACGTCCCTTGGTGTACCAAGCAATGTTTAGGATTATACTAAAGGTTCTTATAAGTCCTAATAAACATTCCTAGACCATTCTAAGCCTTTAGAGAACTCTCTTAACCATTCTACACTTGTTAGAACCTCCAAGGACTCATGCTACACCCTCTACGTCCCTTGGGGTACCAAGCAATGTTTAGGATCATTCTAATGGTTCTTATAAGTCCTAATACACATTCCTAGACCATTATAAGCCTTTAGAATACTCTCTCAATCATTCTACACTTGTTAGAACCTCCAAGGACTCATGTTACACCCTCTACGTCCCTTGGGGTACCAAGCAATGTTTAGGATCATTCTAATGGTTCTACTAAGTCCTAATTCACATTCCTAGACCATTCTAAGCCTTTAGAATACTCTCTTAACCATTCTACACATGTTAGAACCTCCAAGGACTCATGATACACTCTCCATGTCCATTAGGGTACCAAGCATTGTTTAAGATCATTCTAAATGTTCGTATATGTCCTAATACACATTCCTAGACCATTATAAGCCTTTAGAACACATTCTTAACCATTCTACACTTGTTAGAACCTCCAAGGACTCATGCTACACCCACTACGTCCCTTGGGGTACCAAGCAATGTTTAGGATCATTCTAATGGTTCCTATATGTCCTAATACACATTGCTAGGCCATTCTAAGCCTTTAGAATACTCTCTTAACCATTCTACACTTGTTAGAACCTTCAAGGACTCATGCTACATTCTCCATTTCCATTAGGGTACCAAGCATTGTTTAGGATTATTCTAAATGTTCGTATATGTCCTAATACACATTCCTAGACCATTCTAAGCCTTTAGAATAAGTTCATAACCATTCTACACTTGTTAGAACCTCCAAGGACTCATGCTACACCCTCTACGTCCCTTCGGGTATCAAGCAATGTTTAGGATCATTCTAATGGTTCTTATAAGTTCTAATACACATTCCTAGACCATTCTAAGCCTTTAGAATACTCTCTTAACCATTCTACACTTGTTAGAACCTCCAAGGACTCATGCTACACCCTCTACGTCCCTTGGGGTACCAAGCAATGTTTAGGATCATTCTAATGGTTCCTATATGTCCTAATACACATTGCTAGACTATTCTAAGACTTTAGAATACTCACATAACCATTCTACACTTGTTAGAACCTCCAAGGACTCATGCTACACCCTCTACGTCCCTTGGGGTACCAAGCAATGTTTAGGATCATTCTAATGGTTCTTATAAGTCCTAATACACATTCCTAGACCATTCTAAGCCTTTAGAATACTCTCATAACCATTCTACACTTGTTAGAACCTCCAAGGACTCATGCTACACCCTCTACGTCCCTTGGTGTACCAAGCAATGTTTAGGATCATTCTAATGGTTCTTATAAGTCCTAATACACATTCCTAGACCATTATAAGCCTTTAGAATACTCTCTCAATCATTCTACACTTGTTAGAACCTCCAAGGACTCATGCTACACCCTCTACGTCCCTTGGGGTACCAAGCAATGTTTAGGATCATTCTAATGGTTCTTATAAGTCCTAATACACATTCCTAGACCATTCTAAGCCTTTAGAATACTCTCATAACCATTCTACACTTGTTAGAACCTCCAAGGACTCATGCTACACCCTCTACGTCCCTTGGGGTACCAAGCAATGTTTAGGATCATTCTAATGGTTCTTATAAGTCCTAATACACATTCCTAGACCATTCTAAGCCTTTAGATTACTCTTTTAACCATTCTACACTTGTTAGAACCTCCAAGGACTCATGCTACACCCTCTACGTCCCTTCGGGTATCAAGCAATGTTTAGGATCATTCTAATGGTTCTTATAAGTGCTAATACACATTCCTAGACCATTCTAAGCCTTTAGAATACTCTCTTAACCATTCTACACTTGTTAGAACCTCCAAGGACTCATGCTACACCCTCTACGTCCCTTGGGGTACCAAGCAATGTTTAGGATCATTCTAATGGTTCCTATATGTCCTAATACACATTGCTAGACTATTCTAAGACTTTAGAATACTCACATAACCATTCTACACTTGTTAGAACCTCCAAGGACTCATGCTACACCCTCTACGTCCCTTGGGGTACCATGCAATGTTTAGGATCATTCTAATGGTTCTTATAAGTCCTAATACACATTCCTAGACCATTCTAAGCCTTTAGAATACTCTCATAACCATTCTACACTTGTTAGAACCTCCAAGGACTCATGCTACACCCTCTACGTCCTTTGCGGTACGAAGCAATGTTTAGGATCATTCTAATGGTTCTTATAAGTCTTAATACACATTCCTAGACCATTATAAGCCTTTAGAATACTCTCTCAATCATTCTACACTTGTTAGAACCTCCAAGGACTCATGTTACACCCTCTACGTCCCTTCGGGTACCAAGCAATGTTTAGGATCATTCTAAATGTTCGTATATGTCCTAATACACATTCCTAGACCATTCTAAGCCTTTAGAATACATTCTTAACCATTCTACACTTGTTAGAACCTCCAAGGACTCATGCTACACCCTCTACGTCCCTTGGGGTACCAAGCAATGTTTAGGATCATTCTAATGGTTCCTATATGTCCTAATACACATTGCTAGACCATTCTAAGACTTTAGAATACTCTCATAACCATTCTACACTTGTTAGAACCTCCAAGAACTCATGCTACTCCCTCTACGTCCCTTGGGGTACCAAGCAATGTTTAGGATCATTCTAATGGTTCTTATAAGTCCTAATACACATTCCTAGACCATTCTAAGCCCTTAGATTACTCTCTTAACCATTCTACACTTGTTAGAACCTCCAAGGACTCATGCTACACCCTCTACGTCCCTTGGGGTACCAAGCAATGTTTAGGATCATTCTAATGGTTCCTATATGTCCTAATACACATTGCTAGACCATTCTAAGACTTTAGAATACTCTCATAACCATTCTACACTTGTTAGAACCTCCAAGGACTCATGCTACACCCTCTACGTCCCTTGGGGTACCAAGCAATGTTTAGGATCATTCTAATGGTTCTTATAAGTCCTAATACACATTCCTAGACCATTATAAGCCTTTAGAATACTCTCTCAATCATTCTACACTTGTTAGAACCTCCAAGGACTCATGTTACACCCTCTACGTCCCTTGGGGTACCAAGCAATGTTTAGGATCATTCTAATGGTTCTTCTAAGTCCTAATTCACATTCCTAGACCATTCTAAGCCTTTAGAATACTCTCTTAACCATTCTACACTTGTTAGAACCTCGAAGGACTCATGCTACACTCTCTATGTCCATAAGGGTACCAAGCATTGTTTAGGATCATTCTAAATGTTCGTATATGTGCTAATACACATTCCTAGACCATTCTAAGCCTTTAGAATACATTCTTAACCATTCTACACTTGTTAGAACCTCCAAGGACTCATGCTACACCCTCTACGTCCCTTGGGGTACCAAGCAATGTTTAGGATCATTCTAATGGTTCCTATATGTCCTAATACACATTGCTAGACCATTCTAAGACTTTAGAATACTCACATAACCATTCTACACTTGTTAGAACCTCCAACGACTCATGCTACAGCCTCTACGTCCCTTCGGGTATCAAGCAATGTTTAGGATCATTCTAATGGTTCTTATAAGTTCTAATACACATTCCTAGACCATTCTAAGCCTTTAGAATACTCTCTTAACCATTCTACACTTGTTAGAACCTCCAAGGACTCATGCTACACCCTCTGCTTCCCTTGGGGTACCAAGCAATGTTTAGGATCATTCTAATGGTTCCTATATGTCCAAATACACATTGCTAGACTATTCTAAGACTTTAGAATACTCACATAACCATTCTACACTTGCTAGAACCTCCAAGGACTCATGCTACACCCTCTACGTCCCTTGGGATACCAAGCAATGTTTAGGATCATTCTAATGGTTCCTATATGTCCTAATACACATTGCTAGACCATTCTAAGACTTTAGAATACTCACATAACCATTCTACACTTGTTAGAACCTCCAAGGACTCATGCTACACCCTCTACGTCCCTTCGGGTATCAAGCAATGTTTAGGATCATTCTAATGGTTCTTATAAGTTCTAATACACATTCCTAGACCATTCTAAGCCTTTAGAATACTCTCTTAACCATTCTACACTTGTTAGAACCTCCAAGGACTCATGCTACACCCTCTACTTCCCTTGGGGTACCAAGCAATGTTTAGGATCATTCTAATGGTTCCTATATGTCCTAATACACATTACTAGACTATTCTAAGACTTTAGAATACTCACATAACCATTCTACACTTGTTAGAACCTCCAAGGACTCATGCTACACCCTCTACGTCCCTTGGGGTACCATGCAATGTTTAGGATCATTCTAATGGTTCTTATAAGTCCTAATACACATTCCTAGACCATTATAAGCCTTTAGAATACTCTCTCAACCATTCTACACTTGTTAGAACCTCCAAGGACTCATGTTACACCCTCTACGTCCCTTGGGGTACCAAGCAATGTTTAGGATCATTCTAATGGTTCTTCTAAGTCCTAATTCACATTCCTAGACCATTCTAAGACTTTAGAATACTCACATAACCATTCTACACTTGCTAGAACCTCCAAGGACTCATGCTACACCCTCTACGTCCCTTGGGGTACCAAGCAATGTTTAGGATCATTCTAATGGTTACTATATGTCCTAATACACATTGCTAGACCATTCTAAGACTTTAGAATACTCTCATAACCATTCTACACTTGTTAGAACCTCCAAGGACTCATGCTACACCCTCTACGTCCCTTGGGGTACCAAGCAATGTTTAGGATCATTCTAATGGTTCTTATAAGTTCTAATACACATTCCTAGACCATTCTAAGCCTTTAGAATACTCTCTTAACCATTCTACACTTGTTAGAACCTCCAAGGACTCATGCTACACCCTCTACGTCCCTTGGGGTACCATGCAATGTTTAGGATCATTCTAATGGTTCTTATAAGTCCTAATACACATTGCTAGACCATTCTAAGACTTTAGAATACTCTCATAACCATTCTACACTTGTTAGAACCTCCAAGGACTCATGCTACACCCTCTACGTCCCTTGGGGTACCAAGCAATGTTTAGGATCATTCTAATGGTTCTTATAAGTCCTAATACACATTCCTAGACCATTATAAGCCTTTAGAATACTCTCTCAACCATTCTACACTTGTTAGAACCTCCAAGGACTCATGCTACACCCTCTACGTCCCTTGGGGTACCAAGCAATGTTTAGGATCATTCTAATGGTTCTTATAAGTCCTAATACACATTCCTAGACAATTCTAAGCCTTTAGATTACTCTCTTAACCATTCTACACTTGTTAGAACCTCCAAGGACTCATGCTACACCCTCTACGTCCCTTCGGGTATCAAGCAATGTTTAGGATCATTCAGTGGTTCTTATAAGTTCTAATACACATTCCTAGACCATTCTAAGCCTTTAGAATACTCACATAACCATTCTACACTTGTTAGAACCTCCAAGGACTCATACTACACCCTCTACGTCCCTTGGGGTACCAAGCAATGTTTAGGATCATTCTAATGGTTCCTATATGTCCTAATACACATTCCTAGACCATTCTAAGACTTTAGAATACTCACATAACCATTCTACACTGGTTAGAACCTCCAAGGACTCATGTTACACCCTCTACGTCCCTTCGGGTACCAAGCAATGTTTAGGATCATTCTAAATGTTCGTATATGTCCTAATACACATTCCTAGACCATTCTAAGCCTTTAGAATACTCTCTTAACCATTCTACACTTGTTAGAACCTCCAAGGACTCATGCTACACCATCTACGTCCCTTGGGGTACCAAGCAATGTTTAGGATCATTCTAATGGTTCCTATATGTCCTAATACACATTCCTAGACCATTCTAAGACTTTAGAATACTCTCATAACCATTCTACACTTGTTAGAACCTCCAAGGACTCATGCTACACCCTCTACGTCCCTTGGGGTACCAAGCAATGTTTAGGATCATTCTAATGGTTCTTATAAGTCCTAATACACATTCCTAGACCATTATAAGCCTTTAGAATACTCTCTGAATCATTCTACACTTTTTAGAACCTCCAAGGACTCATGTTACACCCTCTACGTCCCTTGGGGTACCAAGCAATGTTTAGGATCATTCTAATGGTTCTTATAAGTCCTAATACACATTCCTAGACCATTCTAAGCCTTTAGAATACTCTCATAACCATTCTACACTTGTTAGAACCTCCAAGGACTCATGCTACACCCTCTACTTCCCTTGGGGTACCAAGCAATGTTTAGGATCATTCTAATGGTTCCTATATGTCCTAATACACATTACTAGACTATTCTAAGACTTTAGAATACTCACATAACCATTCTACACTTGTTAGAACCTCCAAGGACTCATGCTACACCCTCTACGTCCCTTGGGGTACCATGCAATGTTTAGGATCATTCTAATGGTTCTTATAAGTCCTAATACACATTCCTAGACCATTATAAGCCTTTAGAATACTCTCTCAACCATTCTACACTTGTTAGAACCTCCAAGGACTCATGTTACACCCTCTACGTCCCTTGGGGTATCAAGCAATGTTTAGGATCATTCTAATGGTTCTTCTAAGTCCTAATTCACATTCCTAGACCATTCTAAGACTTTAGAATACTCACATAACCATTCTACACTTGCTAGAACCTCCAAGGACTCATGCTACACCCTCTACGTCCCTTGGGGTACCAAGCAATGTTTAGGATCATTCTAATGGTTCCTATATGTCCTAATACACATTGCTAGACCATTCTAAGACTTTAGAATACTCTCATAACCATTCTACACTTGTTAGAACCTCCAACGACTCATGCTACAGCCTCTACGTCCCTTCGGGTATCAAGCAATGTTTAGGATCATTCTAATGGTTCTTATAAGTCCTAATACACATTCCTAGACCATTCTAAGCCTTTAGAATACTCTCATAACCATTCTACACTTGTTAGAACCTCCAAGGACTCATGCTACACCCTCTACTTCCCTTGGGGTACCAAGCAATGTTTAGGATCATTCTAATGGTTCCTATATGTCCTAATACACATTACTAGACTATTCTAAGACTTTAGAATACTCACATAACCATTCTACACTTGTTAGAACCTCCAAGGACTCATGCTACACCCTCTACGTCCCTTGGGGTACCATGCAATGTTTAGGATCATTCTAATGGTTCTTATAAGTCCTAATACACATTCCTAGACCATTATAAGCCTTTAGAATACTCTCTCAACCATTCTACACTTGTTAGAACCTCCAAGGACTCATGTTACACCCTCTACGTCCCTTGGGGTACCAAGCAATGTTTAGGATCATTCTAATGGTTCTTCTAAGTCCTAATTCACATTCCTAGACCATTCTAAGACTTTAGAATACTCACATAACCATTCTACACTTGCTAGAACCTCCAAGGACTCATGCTACACCCTCTACGTCCCTTGGGGTACCAAGCAATGTTTAGGATCATTCTAATGGTTCCTATATGTCCTAATACACATTGCTAGACCATTCTAAGACTTTAGAATACTCTCATAACCATTCTACACTTGTTAGAACCTCCAAGGACTCATGCTACACCCTCTACGTCCCTTGGGGTACCAAGCAATGTTTAGGATCATTCTAATGGTTCTTATAAGTTCTAATACACATTCCTAGACCATTCTAAGCCTTTAGAATACTCTCTTAACCATTCTACACTTGTTAGAACCTCCAAGGACTCATGCTACACCCTCTACGTCCCTTGGGGTACCAAGCAATGTTTAGGATCATTCTAATGGTTCTTATAAGTCCTAATACACATTGCTAGACCATTCTAAGACTTTAGAATACTCTCATAACCATTCTACACTTGTTAGAACCTCCAAGGACTCATGCTACACCCTCTACGTCCCTTGGGGTACCAAGCAATGTTTAGGATCATTCTAATGGTTCTTATAAGTCCTAATACACATTCCTAGACCATTATAAGCCTTTAGAATACTCTCTCAACCATTCTACACTTGTTAGAACCTCCAAGGACTCATGCTACACCCTCTACGTCCCTTGGGGTACCAAGCAATGTTTAGGATCATTCTAATGGTTCTTATAAGTCCTAATACACATTCCTAGACAATTCTAAGCCTTTAGATTACTCTCTTAACCATTCTACACTTGTTAGAACCTCCAAGGACTCATGCTACACCCTCTACGTCCCTTCGGGTATCAAGCAATGTTTAGGATCATTCAATGGTTCTTATAAGTTCTAATACACATTCCTAGACCATTCTAAGCCTTTAGAATACTCACATAACCATTCTACACTTGTTAGAACCTCCAAGGACTCATGCTACACCCGCTACGTCCCTTGGGGTACCAAGCAATGTTTAGGATCATTCTAATGGTTCCTATATGTCCTAATACACATTCCTAGACCATTCTAAGACTTTAGAATACTCACATAACCATTCTACACTGGTTAGAACCTCCAAGGACTCATGTTACACCCTCTACGTCCCTTCGGGTACCAAGCAATGTTTAGGATCATTCTAAATGTTCGTATATGTCCTAATACACATTCCTAGACCATTCTAAGCCTTTAGAATACTCTCTTAACCATTCTACACTTGTTAGAACCTCCAAGGACTCATGCTACACCATCTACGTCCCTTGGGGTACCAAGCAATGTTTAGGATCATTCTAATGGTTCCTATATGTCCTAATACACATTCCTAGACCATTCTAAGACTTTAGAATACTCTCATAACCATTCTACACTTGTTAGAACCTCCAAGGACTCATGCTACACCCTCTACGTCCCTTGGGGTACCAAGCAATGTTTAGGATCATTCTAATGGTTCTTATAAGTCCTAATACACATTGCTAGACCATTCTAAGCCTTTAGAATACTCTCTTAACCATTCTACACTTGTTAGAACCTCCAAGGACTCATGTTACACCCTCTACGTCCCTTCGGGTACCAAGCAATGTTTAGGATCATTCTAAATGTTCGTATATGTCCTAATACACATTCCTAGACCATTCTAAGCCTTTAGAATACTCTCTTAACCATTCTACACTTGTTAGAACCTCCAAGGACTCATGCTACACCATCTACGTCCCTTGGGGTACCAAGCAATGTTTAGGATCATTCTAATGGTTCCTATATGTCCTAATACACATTCCTAGACCATTCTAAGACTTTAGAATACTCTCATAACCATTCTACACTTGTTAGAACCTCCAAGGACTCATGCTACACCCTCTACGTCCCTTGGGGTACCAAGCAATGTTTAGGATCATTCTAATGGTTCTTATAAGTTCTAATACACATTCCTAGACCATTCTAAGCCTTTAGAATACTCTCTTAACCATTCTACACTTGTTAGAACCTCCAAGGACTCATGCTACACCCTCTACGTCCCTTGGGGTACCAAGCAATGTTTAGGATCATTCTAATGGTTCTTATAAGTCCTAATACACATTGCTAGACCATTCTAAGACTTTAGAATACTCTCATAACCATTCTACACTTGTTAGAACCTCCAAGGACTCATGCTACACCCTCTACGTCCCTTGGGGTACCAAGCAATGTTTAGGATCATTCTAATGGTTCTTATAAGTCCTAATACACATTCCTAGACCATTATAAGCCTTTAGAATACTCTCTCAACCATTCTACACTTGTTAGAACCTCCAAGGACTCATGCTACACCCTCTACGTCCCTTGGGGTACCAAGCAATGTTTAGGATCATTCTAATGGTTCTTATAAGTCCTAATACACATTCCTAGACAATTCTAAGCCTTTAGATTACTCTCTTAACCATTCTACACTTGTTAGAACCTCCAAGGACTCATGCTACACCCTCTACGTCCCTTCGGGTATCAAGCAATGTTTAGGATCATTCAATGGTTCTTATAAGTTCTAATACACATTCCTAGACCATTCTAAGCCTTTAGAATACTCACATAACCATTCTACACTTGTTAGAACCTCCAAGGACTCATGCTACACCCTCTACGTCCCTTGGGGTACCAAGCAATGTTTAGGATCATTCTAATGGTTCTTATAAGTCCTAATACACATTCCTAGACAATTCTAAGCCTTTAGATTACTCTCTTAACCATTCTACACTTGTTAGAACCTCCAAGGACTCATGCTACACCCTCTACGTCCCTTCGGGTATCAAGCAATGTTTAGGATCATTCAGTGGTTCTTATAAGTTCTAATACACATTCCTAGACCATTCTAAGCCTTTAGAATACTCACATAACCATTCTACACTTGTTAGAACCTCCAAGGACTCATACTACACCCTCTACGTCCCTTGGGGTACCAAGCAATGTTTAGGATCATTCTAATGGTTCCTATATGTCCTAATACACATTCCTAGACCATTCTAAGACTTTAGAATACTCACATAACCATTCTACACTGGTTAGAACCTCCAAGGACTCATGTTACACCCTCTACGTCCCTTCGGGTACCAAGCAATGTTTAGGATCATTCTAAATGTTCGTATATGTCCTAATACACATTCCTAGACCATTCTAAGCCTTTAGAATACTCTCTTAACCATTCTACACTTGTTAGAACCTCCAAGGACTCATGCTACACCATCTACGTCCCTTGGGGTACCAAGCAATGTTTAGGATCATTCTAATGGTTCCTATATGTCCTAATACACATTCCTAGACCATTCTAAGACTTTAGAATACTCTCATAACCATTCTACACTTGTTAGAACCTCCAAGGACTCATGCTACACCCTCTACGTCCCTTGGGGTACCAAGCAATGTTTAGGATCATTCTAATGGTTCTTATAAGTCCTAATACACATTCCTAGACCATTATAAGCCTTTAGAATACTCTCTGAATCATTCTACACTTTTTAGAACCTCCAAGGACTCATGTTACACCCTCTACGTCCCTTGGGGTACCAAGCAATGTTTAGGATCATTCTAATGGTTCTTATAAGTCCTAATACACATTCCTAGACCATTCTAAGCCTTTAGAATACTCTCATAACCATTCTACACTTGTTAGAACCTCCAAGGACTCATGCTACACCCTCTACTTCCCTTGGGGTACCAAGCAATGTTTAGGATCATTCTAATGGTTCCTATATGTCCTAATACACATTACTAGACTATTCTAAGACTTTAGAATACTCACATAACCATTCTACACTTGTTAGAACCTCCAAGGACTCATGCTACACCCTCTACGTCCCTTGGGGTACCATGCAATGTTTAGGATCATTCTAATGGTTCTTATAAGTCCTAATACACATTCCTAGACCATTATAAGCCTTTAGAATACTCTCTCAACCATTCTACACTTGTTAGAACCTCCAAGGACTCATGTTACACCCTCTACGTCCCTTGGGGTATCAAGCAATGTTTAGGATCATTCTAATGGTTCTTCTAAGTCCTAATTCACATTCCTAGACCATTCTAAGACTTTAGAATACTCACATAACCATTCTACACTTGCTAGAACCTCCAAGGACTCATGCTACACCCTCTACGTCCCTTGGGGTACCAAGCAATGTTTAGGATCATTCTAATGGTTCCTATATGTCCTAATACACATTGCTAGACCATTCTATGACTTTAGAATACTCTCATAACCATTCTACACTTGTTAGAACCTCCAACGACTCATGCTACAGCCTCTACGTCCCTTCGGGTATCAAGCAATGTTTAGGATCATTCTAATGGTTCTTATAAGTCCTAATACACATTCCTAGACCATTCTAAGCCTTTAGAATACTCTCATAACCATTCTACACTTGTTAGAACCTCCAAGGACTCATGCTACACCCTCTACTTCCCTTGGGGTACCAAGCAATGTTTAGGATCATTCTAATGGTTCCTATATGTCCTAATACACATTACTAGACTATTCTAAGACTTTAGAATACTCACATAACCATTCTACACTTGTTAGAACCTCCAAGGACTCATGCTACACCCTCTACGTCCCTTGGGGTACCATGCAATGTTTAGGATCATTCTAATGGTTCTTATAAGTCCTAATACACATTCCTAGACCATTATAAGCCTTTAGAATACTCTCTCAACCATTCTACACTTGTTAGAACCTCCAAGGACTCATGTTACACCCTCTACGTCCCTTGGGGTACCAAGCAATGTTTAGGATCATTCTAATGGTTCTTCTAAGTCCTAATTCACATTCCTAGACCATTCTAAGACTTTAGAATACTCACATAACCATTCTACACTTGCTAGAACCTCCAAGGACTCATGCTACACCCTCTACGTCCCTTGGGGTACCAAGCAATGTTTAGGATCATTCTAATGGTTCCTATATGTCCTAATACACATTGCTAGACCATTCTAAGACTTTAGAATACTCTCATAACCATTCTACACTTGTTAGAACCTCCAAGGACTCATGCTACACCCTCTACGTCCCTTGGGGTACCAAGCAATGTTTAGGATCATTCTAATGGTTCTTATAAGTTCTAATACACATTCCTAGACCATTCTAAGCCTTTAGAATACTCTCTTAACCATTCTACACTTGTTAGAACCTCCAAGGACTCATGCTACACCCTCTACGTCCCTTGGGGTACCAAGCAATGTTTAGGATCATTCTAATGGTTCTTATAAGTCCTAATACACATTGCTAGACCATTCTAAGACTTTAGAATACTCTCATAACCATTCTACACTTGTTAGAACCTCCAAGGACTCATGCTACACCCTCTACGTCCCTTGGGGTACCAAGCAATGTTTAGGATCATTCTAATGGTTCTTATAAGTCCTAATACACATTCCTAGACCATTATAAGCCTTTAGAATACTCTCTCAACCATTCTACACTTGTTAGAACCTCCAAGGACTCATGCTACACCCTCTACGTCCCTTGGGGTACCAAGCAATGTTTAGGATCATTCTAATGGTTCTTATAAGTCCTAATACACATTCCTAGACAATTCTAAGCCTTTAGATTACTCTCTTAACCATTCTACACTTGTTAGAACCTCCAAGGACTCATGCTACACCCTCTACGTCCCTTCGGGTATCAAGCAATGTTTAGGATCATTCAATGGTTCTTATAAGTTCTAATACACATTCCTAGACCATTCTAAGCCTTTAGAATACTCACATAACCATTCTACACTTGTTAGAACCTCCAAGGACTCATGCTACACCCGCTACGTCCCTTGGGGTACCAAGCAATGTTTAGGATCATTCTAATGGTTCCTATATGTCCTAATACACATTCCTAGACCATTCTAAGACTTTAGAATACTCACATAACCATTCTACACTTGTTAGAACCTCCAAGGACTCATGTTACACCCTCTACGTCCCTTCGGGTACCAAGCAATGTTTAGGATCATTCTAAATGTTCGTATATGTCCTAATACACATTCCTAGACCATTCTAAGCCTTTAGAATACTCTCTTAACCATTCTACACTTGTTAGAACCTCCAAGGACTCATGCTACACCATCTACGTCCCTTGGGGTACCAAGCAATGTTTAGGATCATTCTAATGGTTCCTATATGTCCTAATACACATTCCTAGACCATTCTAAGACTTTAGAATACTCTCATAACCATTCTACACTTGTTAGAACCTCCAAGGACTCATGCTACACCCTCTACGTCCCTTGGGGTACCAAGCAATGTTTAGGATCATTCTAATGGTTCTTATAAGTCCTAATACACATTCCTAGACCATTATAAGCCTTTAGAATACTCTCTGAATCATTCTACACTTGTTAGAACCTCCAAGGACTCATGTTACACCCTCTACGTCCCTTGGGGTACCAAGCAATGTTTAGGATCATTCTAATGGTTCTTATAAGTCCTAATACACATTCCTAGACCATTCTAAGCCTTTAGAATACTCTCATAACCATTCTACACTTGTTAGAACCTCCAAGGACTCATGCTACACCCTCTACTTCCCTTGGGGTACCAAGCAATGTTTAGGATCATTCTAATGGTTCCTATATGTCCTAATACACATTACTAGACTATTCTAAGACTTTAGAATACTCACATAACCATTCTACACTTGTTAGAACCTCCAAGGACTCATGCTACACCCTCTACGTCCCTTGGGGTACCATGCAATGTTTAGGATCATTCTAATGGTTCTTATAAGTCCTAATACACATTCCTAGACCATTATAAGCCTTTAGAATACTCTCTCAACCATTCTACACTTGTTAGAACCTCCAAGGACTCATGTTACACCCTCTACGTCCCTTGGGGTACCAAGCAATGTTTAGGATCATTCTAATGGTTCTTCTAAGTCCTAATTCACATTCCTAGACCATTCTAAGACTTTAGAATACTCACATAACCATTCTACACTTGCTAGAACCTCCAAGGACTCATGCTACACCCGCTACGTCCCTTGGGGTACCAAGCAATGTTTAGGATCATTCTAATGGTTCCTATATGTCCTAATACACATTGCTAGACCATTCTAAGACTTTAGAATACTCTCATAACCATTCTACACTTGTTAGAACCTCCAAGGACTCATGCTACACCCTCTACGTCCCTTGGGGTACCAAGCAATGTTTAGGATCATTCTAATGGTTCTTATAAGTTCTAAGACACATTCCTAGACCATTCTAAGCCTTTAGAATACTCTCTTAACCATTCTACACTTGTTAGAACCTCCAAGGACTCATGCTACACCCTCTACGTCCCTTGGGGTACCATGCAATGTTTAGGATCATTCTAATGGTTCTTATAAGTCCTAATACACATTGCTAGACCATTCTAAGACTTTAGAATACTCTCATAACCATTCTACACTTGTTAGAACCTCCAAGGACTCATGCTACACCCTCTACGTCCCTTGGGGTACCAAGCAATGTTTAGGATCATTCTAATGGTTCTTATAAGTCCTAATACACATTCCTAGACAATTCTAAGCCTTTAGATTACTCTCTTAACCATTCTACACTTGTTAGAACCTCCAAGGACTCATGCTACACCCTCTACGTCCCTTCGGGTATCAAGCAATGTTTAGGATCATTCAATGGTTCTTATAAGTTCTAATACACATTCCTAGACCATTCTAAGCCTTTAGAATACTCACATAACCATTCTACACTTGTTAGAACCTCCAAGGACTCATGCTACACCCTCTACGTCCCTTGGGGTACCAAGCAATGTTTAGGATCATTCTAATGGTTCCTATATGTCCTAATACACATTCCTAGACCATTCTAAGACTTTAGAATACTCACATAACCATTCTACACTGGTTAGAACCTCCAAGGACTCATGTTACACCCTCTACGTCCCTTGGGGTACCAAGCAATGTTTAGGATCATTCTAATGGTTCTTCTAAGTCCTAATTCACATTCCTAGACCATTCTAAGACTTTAGAATACTCACATAACCATTCTACACTTGCTAGAACCTCCAAGGACTCATGCTACACCCTCTACGTCCCTTGGGGTACCAAGCAATGTTTAGGATCATTCTAATGGTTCCTATATGTCCTAATACACATTGCTAGACCATTCTAAGACTTTAGAATACTCTCATAACCATTCTACACTTGTTAGAACCTCCAAGGACTCATGCTACACCCTCTACGTCCCTTGGGGTACCAAGCAATGTTTAGGATCATTCTAATGGTTCTTATAAGTTCTAATACACATTCCTAGACCATTCTAAGCCTTTAGAATACTCTCTTAACCATTCTACACTTGTTAGAACCTCCAAGGACTCATGCTACACCCTCTACGTCCCTTGGGGTACCATGCAATGTTTAGGATCATTCTAATGGTTCTTATAAGTCCTAATACACATTGCTAGACCATTCTAAGACTTTAGAATACTCTCATAACCATTCTACACTTGTTAGAACCTCCAAGGACTCATGCTACACCCTCTACGTCCCTTGGGGTACCAAGCAATGTTTAGGATCATTCTAATGGTTCTTATAAGTCCTAATACACATTCCTAGACCATTATAAGCCTTTAGAATACTCTCTCAACCATTCTACACTTGTTAGAACCTCCAAGGACTCATGCTACACCCTCTACGTCCCATGGGGTACCAAGCAATGTTTAGGATCATTCTAATGGTTCTTATAAGTCCTAATACACATTCCTAGACAATTCTAAGCCTTTAGATTACTCTCTTAACCATTCTACACTTGTTAGAACCTCCAAGGACTCATGCTACACCCTCTACGTCCCTTCGGGTATCAAGCATTGTTTAGGATCATTCAATGGTTCTTATAAGTTCTAATACACATTCCTAGACCATTCTAAGCCTTTAGAATACTCACATAACCATTCTACACTTGTTAGAACCTCCAAGGACTCATGCTACACCCTCTACGTCCCTTGGGGTACCAAGCAATGTTTAGGATCATTCTAATGGTTCCTATATGTCCTAATACACATTCCTAGACCATTCTAAGACTTTAGAATACTCACATAACCATTCTACACTGGTTAGAACCTCCAAGGACTCATGTTACACCCTCTACGTCCCTTCGGGTACCAAGCAATGTTTAGGATCATTCTAAATGTTCGTATATGTCCTAATACACATTCCTAGACCATTCTAAGCCTTTAGAATACTCTCTTAACCATTCTACACTTGTTAGAACCTCCAAGGACTCATGCTACACCATCTACGTCCCTTGGGGTACCAAGCAATGTTTAGGATCATTCTAATGGTTCCTATATGTCCTAATACACATTCCTAGACCATTCTAAGACTTTAGAATACTCTCATAACCATTCTACACTTGTTAGAACCTCCAAGGACTCATGCTACACCCTCTACGTCCCTTGGGGTACCAAGCAATGTTTAGGATCATTCTAATGGTTCTTATAAGTCCTAATACACATTCCTAGACCATTATAAGCCTTTAGAATACTCTCTGAATCATTCTACACTTGTTAGAACCTCCAAGGACTCATGTTACACCCTCTACGTCCCTTGGGGTACCAAGCAATGTTTAGGATCATTCTAATGGTTCTTATAAGTCCTAATACACATTCCTAGACCATTCTAAGCCTTTAGAATACTCTCATAACCATTCTACACTTGTTAGAACCTCCAAGGACTCATGCTACACCCTCTACTTCCCTTGGGGTACCAAGCAATGTTTAGGATCATTCTAATGGTTCCTATATGTCCTAATACACATTACTAGACTATTCTAAGACTTTAGAATACTCACATAACCATTCTACACTTGTTAGAACCTCCAAGGACTCATGCTACACCCTCTACGTCCCTTGGGGTACCATGCAATGTTTAGGATCATTCTAATGGTTCTTATAAGTCCTAATACACATTCCTAGACCATTATAAGCCTTTAGAATACTCTCTCAACCATTCTACACTTGTTAGAACCTCCAAGGACTCATGTTACACCCTCTACGTCCCTTGGGGTACCAAGCAATGTTTAGGATCATTCTAATGGTTCTTCTAAGTCCTAATTCACATTCCTAGACCATTCTAAGACTTTAGAATACTCACATAACCATTCTACACTTGCTAGAACCTCCAAGGACTCATGCTACACCCTCTACGTCCCTTGGGGTACCAAGCAATGTTTAGGATCATTCTAATGGTTCCTATATGTCCTAATACACATTCCTAGACCATTCTAAGACTTTAGAATACTCACATAACCATTCTACACTGGTTAGAACCTCCAAGGACTCATGTTACACCCTCTACGTCCCTTCGGGTACCAAGCAATGTTTAGGATCATTCTAAATGTTCGTATATGTCCTAATACACATTCCTAGACCATTCTAAGCCTTTAGAATACTCTCTTAACCATTCTACACTTGTTAGAACCTCCAAGGACTCATGCTACACCATCTACGTCCCTTGGGGTACCAAGCAATGTTTAGGATCATTCTAATGGTTCCTATATGTCCTAATACACATTCCTAGACCATTCTAAGACTTTAGAATACTCTCATAACCATTCTACACTTGTTAGAACCTCCAAGGACTCATGCTACACCCTCTACGTCCCTTGGGGTACCAAGCAATGTTTAGGATCATTCTAATGGTTCTTATAAGTCCTAATACACATTCCTAGACCATTATAAGCCTTTAGAATACTCTCTGAATCATTCTACACTTGTTAGAACCTCCAAGGACTCATGTTACACCCTCTACGTCCCTTGGGGTACCAAGCAATGTTTAGGATCATTCTAATGGTTCTTATAAGTCCTAATACACATTCCTAGACCATTCTAAGCCTTTAGAATACTCTCATAACCATTCTACACTTGTTAGAACCTCCAAGGACTCATGCTACACCCTCTACTTCCCTTGGGGTACCAAGCAATGTTTAGGATCATTCTAATGGTTCCTATATGTCCTAATACACATTACTAGACTATTCTAAGACTTTAGAATACTCACATAACCATTCTACACTTGTTAGAACCTCCAAGGACTCATGCTACACCCTCTACGTCCCTTGGGGTACCATGCAATGTTTAGGATCATTCTAATGGTTCTTATAAGTCCTAATACACATTCCTAGACCATTATAAGCCTTTAGAATACTCTCTCAACCATTCTACACTTGTTAGAACCTCCAAGGACTCATGTTACACCCTCTACGTCCCTTGGGGTACCAAGCAATGTTTAGGATCATTCTAATGGTTCTTCTAAGTCCTAATTCACATTCCTAGACCATTCTAAGACTTTAGAATACTCACATAACCATTCTACACTTGCTAGAACCTCCAAGGACTCATGCTACACCCTCTACGTCCCTTGGGGTACCAAGCAATGTTTAGGATCATTCTAATGGTTCCTATATGTCCTAATACACATTGCTAGACCATTCTAAGACTTTAGAATACTCTCATAACCATTCTACACTTGTTAGAACCTCCAAGGACTCATGCTACACCCTCTACGTCCCTTGGGGTACCAAGCAATGTTTAGGATCATTCTAATGGTTCTTATAAGTTCTAATACACATTCCTAGACCATTCTAAGCCTTTAGAATACTCTCTTAACCATTCTACACTTGTTAGAACCTCCAAGGACTCATGCTACACCCTCTACGTCCCTTGGGGTACCATGCAATGTTTAGGATCATTCTAATGGTTCTTATAAGTCCTAATACACATTGCTAGACCATTCTAAGACTTTAGAATACTCTCATAACCATTCTACACTTGTTAGAACCTCCAAGGACTCATGCTACACCCTCTACGTCCCTTGGGGTACCAAGCAATGTTTAGGATCATTCTAATGGTTCTTATAAGTCCTAATACACATTCCTAGACCATTATAAGCCTTTAGAATACTCTCTCAACCATTCTACACTTGTTAGAACCTCCAAGGACTCATGCTACACCCTCTACGTCCCTTGGGGTACCAAGCAATGTTTAGGATCATTCTAATGGTTCTTATAAGTCCTAATACACATTCCTAGACAATTCTAAGCCTTTAGATTACTCTCTTAACCATTCTACACTTGTTAGAACCTCCAAGGACTCATGCTACACCCTCTACGTCCCTTCGGGTATCAAGCAATGTTTAGGATCATTCAATGGTTCTTATAAGTTCTAATACACATTCCTAGACCATTCTAAGCCTTTAGAATACTCACATAACCATTCTACACTTGTTAGAACCTCCAAGGACTCATGCTACACCCTCTACGTCCCTTGGGGTACCAAGCAATGTTTAGGATCATTCTAATGGTTCCTATATGTCCTAATACACATTCCTAGACCATTCTAAGACTTTAGAATACTCACATAACCATTCTACACTGGTTAGAACCTCCAAGGACTCATGTTACACCCTCTACGTCCCTTCGGGTACCAAGCAATGTTTAGGATCATTCTAAATGTTCGTATATGTCCTAATACACATTCCTAGACCATTCTAAGCCTTTAGAATACTCTCTTAACCATTCTACACTTGTTAGAACCTCCAAGGACTCATGCTACACCATCTACGTCCCTTGGGGTACCAAGCAATGTTTAGGATCATTCTAATGGTTCCTATATGTCCTAATACACATTCCTAGACCATTCTAAGACTTTAGAATACTCTCATAACCATTCTACAGTTGTTAGAACCTCCAAGGACTCATGCTACACCCTCTACGTCCCTTGGGGTACCAAGCAATGTTTAGGATCATTCTAATGGTTCTTATAAGTCCTAATACACATTCCTAGACCATTATAAGCCTTTAGAATACTCTCTGAATCATTCTACACTTGTTAGAACCTCCAAGGACTCATGTTACACCCTCTACGTCCCTTGGGGTACCAAGCAATGTTTAGGATCATTCTAATGGTTCTTATAAGTCCTAATACACATTCCTAGACCATTCTAAGCCTTTAGAATACTCTCATAACCATTCTACACTTGTTAGAACCTCCAAGGACTCATGCTACACCCTCTACTTCCCTTGGGGTACCAAGCAATGTTTAGGATCATTCTAATGGTTCCTATATGTCCTAATACACATTACTAGACTATTCTAAGACTTTAGAATACTCACATAACCATTCTACACTTGTTAGAACCTCCAAGGACTCATGCTACACCCTCTACGTCCCTTGGGGTACCATGCAATGTTTAGGATCATTCTAATGGTTCTTATAAGTCCTAATACACATTCCTAGACCATTATAAGCCTTTAGAATACTCTCTCAACCATTCTACACTTGTTAGAACCTCCAAGGACTCATGTTACACCCTCTACGTCCCTTGGGGTACCAAGCAATGTTTAGGATCATTCTAATGGTTCTTCTAAGTCCTAATTCACATTCCTAGACCATTCTAAGACTTTAGAATACTCACATAACCATTCTACACTTGCTAGAACCTCCAAGGACTCATGCTACACCCTCTACGTCCCTTGGGGTACCAAGCAATGTTTAGGATCATTCTAATGGTTCCTATATGTCCTAATACACATTGCTAGACCATTCTAAGACTTTAGAATACTCTCATAACCATTCTACACTTGTTAGAACCTCCAAGGACTCATGCTACACCCTCTACGTCCCTTGGGGTACCAAGCAATGTTTAGGATCATTCTAATGGTTCTTATAAGTTCTAAGACACATTCCTAGACCATTCTAAGCCTTTAGAATACTCTCTTAACCATTCTACACTTGTTAGAACCTCCAAGGACTCATGCTACACCCTCTACGTCCCTTGGGGTACCATGCAATGTTTAGGATCATTCTAATGGTTCTTATAAGTCCTAATACACATTGCTAGACCATTCTAAGACTTTAGAATACTCTCATAACCATTCTACACTTGTTAGAACCTCCAAGGACTCATGCTACACCCTCTACGTCCCTTGGGGTACCAAGCAATGTTTAGGATCATTCTAATGGTTCTTATAAGTCCTAATACACATTCCTAGACAATTCTAAGCCTTTAGATTACTCTCTTAACCATTCTACACTTGTTAGAACCTCCAAGGACTCATGCTACACCCTCTACGTCCCTTCGGGTATCAAGCAATGTTTAGGATCATTCAATGGTTCTTATAAGTTCTAATACACATTCCTAGACCATTCTAAGCCTTTAGAATACTCACATAACCATTCTACACTTGTTAGAACCTCCAAGGACTCATGCTACACCCTCTACGTCCCTTGGGGTACCAAGCAATGTTTAGGATCAATCTAATGGTTCCTATATGTCCTAATACACATTCCTAGACCATTCTAAGACTTTAGAATACTCACATAACCATTCTACACTGGTTAGAACCTCCAAGGACTCATGTTACACCCTCTACGTCCCTTCGGGTACCAAGCAATGTTTAGGATCATTCTAAATGTTCGTATATGTCCTAATACACATTCCTAGACCATTCTAAGCCTTTAGAATACTCTCTTAACCATTCTACACTTGTTAGAACCTCCAAGGACTCATGCTACACCATCTACGTCCCTTGGGGTACCAAGCAATGTTTAGGATCATTCTAATGGTTCCTATATGTCCTAATACACAGTCCTAGACCATTCTAAGACTTTAGAATACTCTCATAACCATTCTACACTTGTTAGAACCTCCAAGGACTCATGCTACACCCTCTACGTCCCTTGGGGTACCAAGCAATGTTTAGGATCATTCTAATGGTTCTTATAAGTCCTAATACACATTCCTAGACCATTATAAGCCTTTAGAATACTCTCTGAATCATTCTACACTTGTTAGAACCTCCAAGGACTCATGTTACGCCCTCTACGTCCCTTGGGGTACCAAGCAATGTTTAGGATCATTCTAATGGTTCTTATAAGTCCTAATACACATTCCTAGACCATTCTAAGCCTTTAGAATACTCTCATAACCATTCTACACTTGTTAGAACCTCCAAGGACTCATGCTACACCCTCTACGTCCCTTGGGGTACCAAGCAATGTTTAGGATCATTCTAATGGTTCTTATAAGTTCTAATACACATTCCTAGACCATTCTAAGCCTTTAGAATACTCTCTTAACCATTCTACACTTGTTAGAACCTCCAAGGACTCATGCTACACCCTCTACGTCCCTTGGGGTACCAAGCAATGTTTAGGATCATTCTAATGGTTCCTATATGTCCTAATACACATTGCTAGACCATTCTAAGACTTTAGAATACTCACATAACCATTCTACACTGGTTAGAACCTCCAAGGACTCATGCTACACCCTCTACGTCCCTTCGGGTATCAAGCAATGTTTAGGATCATTCTAATGGTTCTTATAAGTTCTAATACACATTCCTAGACCATTCTAAGCCTTTAGAATACTCTCTTAACCATTCTACACTTGTTAGAACCTCCAAGGACTCATGCTACACCCTCTACTTCCCTTGGGGTACCAAGCAATGTTTAGGATCATTCTAATGGTTCCTATATGTCCTAATACACATTGCTAGACCATTATAAGCCTTTAGAATACTCTCTCAATCATTCTACACTTGTTAGAACCTCCAAGGACTCATGCTACACCCTCTACGTCCCTTCGGGTACCAAGCAATGTTTAGGATCATTCTAAATGTTCGTATATGTCCTAATACACATTCCTAGACCATTCTAAGCCTTTAGAATACATTCTTAACCATTCTACACTTGTTAGAACCTCCAAGGACTCATGGTACACCCTCTACGTCCTTTGCGGTACGAAGCAATGTTTAGGATCATTCTAATGGTTCTTATAAGTCCTAATACACATTCCTAGACCATTCTAAGCCTTTAGAATACATTCTTAACCATTCTACACTTGTTAGAACCTCCAAGGACTCATGCTACACCCTCTACGTCCTTTGCGGTACGAAGCAATGTTTAGGATCATTCTAATGGTTCTTATAAGTCCTAATACACATTCCTAGACCATTATAAGCCTTTAGAATACTCTCTCAATCATTCTACACTTGTTAGAACCTCCAAGGACTCATGCTACACCCTCTACGTCCCTTGGGGTACCAAGCAATGTTTAGGATCATTCTAATGGTTCTTATAAGTCCTAATACACATTCATAGACCATTCTAAGCCTTTAGAATACTCTCTTAACCACTCTACACTTGTTAGAACCGCCAAGGACTCATGCTACACCCTCTACGTCCCTTCGGGTACCAAGCAATGTTTAGGATCATTCTAAATGTTCGTATATGTCCTAATACACATTCCTAGACCATTCTAAGCCTTTAGAATACATTCTTAACCATTCTACACTTGTTAGAACCTCCAAGGACTCATGCTACACCATCTACGTCCCTTGGGGTACCAAGCAATGTTTAGGATCATTCTAATGGTTCTTATAAGTCCTAGTACACATTCCTAGACTATTCTAAGCCTTTAGATTACTCTCTTAACCATTCTACACTTGTTAGAACCTCCAAGGACTCATGCTATACCCTCTACATCCCTTCGGGTACCAAGCAATGTTTAGGATCATTTTAATGGTTCTTATAAGTCCTAATACACATTCCTAGACCATTCTAAGCCTTTAGAATACTCTCTTAACCATTCTACACTTGTTAGAACCTCCAAGGACTCAAGCTACACCCTCTACGTCCCTTCGGGTACCAAGCAATGTTTAGGATCATTCTAAATGTTCGTATATGTCCTAATACACATTCCTAGACCGTTCTAAGCCTTTAGAATACATTCTTAACCATTCTACACTTGTTAGAACCTCCAAGGACTCATGCTACACCCTCTACGTCCCTTGGGGTACCAAGCAATGTTTAGGATCATTCTAATGGTTCTTCTAAGTCCTAATACACATTCCTAGACAATTCTAAGCCTTTAGAATACTCTCTTAACCATTCTACACTTGTTAGAACTTCTAAGGACTCATGCTACACCCTCTACGTCCCTTCGGGTACCAAGCAATGTTAAGGTTCATTCTAATGGTTCCTATAAGTCCTAATACACATTCCTAGACCATTCTAAGCCTTTAGAATACTCTAATAACCATTCTACACTTGTTAGAACCTCCAAGGACTCATGCTACACCCTCTACGTCCCTTGGGGTACCAAGCAATGTTTAGGATCATTCTAATGGTTCTTATAAGTCCTAATACACATTCATAGACCATTCTAAGCCTTTAGAATACTCCCTTAACCATTCTACACTTGTTAGAACCGCCAAGGATTCATGCTACACCCTCTACGTCCCTTCGGGTACCAAGCAATGTTTAGGATCATTCTAATGGTTCTTATAAGTCCTAATACACATTCCTAGACCATTCTAAGCCTTTAGAATACTCTCTTAACCATTCTACACTTGTTAGAACCTCCAAGGACTCAAGCTACACCCTCTACGTCCCTTCGGGTACCAAGCAATGTTTAGGATCATTCTAAATGTTCGTATATGTCCTAATACACATTCCTAGAACGTTCTAAGCCTTTAGAATACATTCTTAACCATTCTACACTTGTTAGAACCTCCAAGGACTCATGCCACACCCTCTACGTCCCTTGGGGTACCAAGCAATGTTTAGGATCATTCTAATGGTTCTTCTAAGTCCTAATACACATTCCTAGACCATTCTAAGCCTTTAGAATACTCTCTTAACCATTCTACACTTGTTAGAACTTCTAAGGACTCATGCTACACCCTCTACGTCCCTTCGGGTACCAAGCAATGTTAAGGATCATTCTAATGGTTCCTATAAGTCCTAATACACATTCCTAGACCGTTCTAAGCCTTTAGAATACATTCTTAACCATTCTACACTTGTTAGAACCTCCAAGGACTCATGCTACACCCTCTACGTCCCTTGGGGTACCAAGCAATGTTTAGGATCATTCTAATGGTTCTTATAAGTCCTAATACACATTCCTAGACCATTCTAAGCCTTTAGAATACTCTCTTAACCATTCTACACTTGTTAGAACCTCCAAGGACTCATGCTACACCCTCTACGTCCTTTGCGGTACGAAGCAATGTTTAGGATCATTCTAATGGTTCTTGTAAGTCCTAATACACATTCCTAGACCATTATAAGCCTTTAGAATACTCTCTCAATCATTCTAAACTTGTTAGAACCTCCAAGGACTCATGCTACACCCTCTACGTCCCTTGGGGTACCAAGCAATGTTTAGGATCATTCTAATGGTTCTTATAAGTCCTAATACACATTCATAGACCATTCTAAGCCTTTAGAATACTCTCTTAACCATTCTACACTTGTTAGAACCGCCAAGGACTCATGCTACACCCTCTATGTCCCTTCGGGTACCAAGCAATGTTTAGGATCATTCTAAATGTTCGTATATGTCCTAATACACATTCCTAGACCGTTCTAAGCCTTTAGAATACATTCTTAACCATTCTACACTTGTTAGAACCTCCAAGGACTCATGCTACACCCTCTACGTCCCTTGGGGTACCAAGCAATGTTTAGGATCATTCTAATGGTTCTTATAAGTCCTAATACACATTCCTAGACCATTCTAAGCCTTTAGAATACTCTCTTAACCATTCTACACTTGTTAGAACCTCCAAGGACTCATGCTATACCCTCTACGTCCTTTGCGGTACGAAGCAATGTTTAGGATCATTCTAATGGTTCTTATAACTCCTAATACACATTCCTAGACCATTATAAGCCTTTAGAATACTCTCTCAATCATTCTACACTTGTTAGAACCTCCAAGGACTCATGTTACACCCTCTACATCCCTTGGGGTACCAAGCAATGTTTAGGATCATTCTAATGGTTCTTCTAAGTCCTAATACATATTCCTAGACCATTCTAAGCCTTTAGAATACTCTCTTAACCATTCTACACTTGTTAGAACTTCTAAGGACTCATGCTACACCCTCTACGTCCCTTCGGGTACCAAGCAATGTTAAGGATCATTCTAATGGTTCTTATAAGTCCTAATACACATTCCTAGACCATTCTAAGCCTTTAGAATACTCTCATAACCATTCTACACTTGTTAGAACCTCCAAGGACTCATGCTACACCCTCTACGTCCCTTCGGGTACCAGGCAATGTTTAGGATCATTCTAATGGTTCTTTTAAGTCCTAATACACATTCCTAGACCATTCTAAGACTCTAGAATACATTCTTATCCATTCAACACTTGTTACAACCTCCAAGGACTCATGCTACACCCTCTACGTCCCTTCGGGTACCAAGCATTGTTTAGGATAATTCTAAATGTTCGTATATGTCCTATTACACATTCCTAGACCATTCTAAGCCTTTAGAATACATTCTTAACCATTCTACCCTTGTTTGAACCTCCAAGGACTCATGCTACACCCTCTACGTCCCTTGGGATACCAAGCAATGTTTAGGATCATTCTAAATGTTCGTATATATCCTAATACACATTCCTAGACCATTCTAAGCCTTTAGAATACTCTCTTAACCATTCTACACTTGTTACTCCAAGGACTCATGCTACACCCTCTACGTCCCTTGGGGTACCAAGCGATGTTTTGGATCATTCTAAATGTTCGTATATATCCTAATACACATTCCTAGACCATTATAGGCCTTTAGAATTCTCTCTTAACCATTCTACACTTGTTAGAACCTCGAAGGACTCATGCTACACCCTCTACGTCCCTTCGGGTACCAAGCAATGTTTAGGATCATTCTAAATGTTCGTATATGTCCTAATACACATTCCTTGACCATTCTAAGCCTTTAGAATACTCTCTTAACCATTCTACACTTGTTAGAACCTCCAAGGACTCATGCTACACCCTCTACGTCCTTTGCGGTACGAAGCAATGTTTAGGATCATTCTAATGGTTCTTATAAGTCCTAATACACATTCCTAGACCATTATCAGCCTTTAGAATACTCTTTCTACATTCTACACTTGTTAGAACCTCCAAGGACTCATGTTACACCCTCTACGTCCCTTGGGGTACCAATCAATGTTTAGGATCATTCTAATGGTTCTTCTAAGTCCTAATACACATTCCTAGACCATTCTAAGCCTTGAGAATACTCTCTTAACCATTCTACACTTGTTAGAACCTCCAAGGACTCATGCTACACTCTCCACGTCCATTAGGGTACCAAGCATTGTTTAGGATCATTCTAAATGTTCGTATATGTCCTAATACACATTCCTAGACCATTATAAGCCTTTAGAATACATTCATAACCATTCTACACTTGTTTGAACCTCCAAGGAATCATGCTACACCCTCTACGTCCCTTGGGTTACCACTCAATGTTTAGGATCATTCTAAATGTTCGTATATATCCTAATACACATTCCTAGATCATTCTAAGCCTTTAAAATACTCTCTTAACCATTCTACACTTGTTAGAACCTCCAAGGACTCATGCTACACCCTCTACGTCCCTTCAGGTACCAAGCAATGTTTAGGATCATTCTAATGGTTCTTATAAGTCCTAATACACATTCCTAGACAATTCTAAGCCTTTAGAATACTCTCTTAACCATTCTACACTTGTTAGAACCTCCAAGGACTCATGCTACACTCTCCACGTCCATTAAGGTAGCAAGCATTGTTTAGGATCATTCTAAATGTTCGTATATGTCCTATTACACATTCCTAGACCATTATAAGTCTTTAGAATACATTCATAACCATTCTACACTTGTTTGAACCTCCAAGGAATCATGCTACACCCTCTACGTCCCTTGGGTTACCAAGCAATGTTTAGGATCATTCTAAATGTTCGTATATATCCTAATACACATTCCTAGACCATTCTAATCCTTTAGAATACTCTCTTAACCATTCTACACTTGTTAGAACCTCCAACGACTCATGCTACACCCTCTACGTCCCTTCGGGTACCAGGCAACATTTAGGATCATTCTAATGGTTCTTTTAAGTCCTAATACACATTCCTAGACCATTCTAAGCCTTTAGAATACTCTCTTAACCATTCTACACTTGTTAGAACATCCAAGGACTCATGCTACACCCTCTACGTCCCTTCGGGTACCAAGCAATGTTTAGGATCATTCTAAATGTTCGTATATATCCTAATACACATTCCTAGACCATTCTAAAGCCTTTAGAATACTCTCTTAACCATTCTACACCTGTTAGAACCTCCAACGACTCATGCTACACCCTCTACGTCCCTTCGGGTACCAGGCAATATTTAGGATCATTCTAATGGTTCTTTTAAGTCCTAATACACATTCCTAGACCATTCTAAGCCTTTAGAATACTCTCATAACCATTCTACACTTGTTAGAACCTCCAAGGACTCATGCAACACTCTCTACATCCATTAGGGTGCCTAGCAATGTTTAGGATCATTCTAAATGTTCGTATATGTCCTAATACACATTCCTAGACCATTCTAAGCCTTTAGAATACATTCTTAACCATTCTACACTTGTTAGAACCTCCAAGGACTCATGCTACACCCTCTACGTCCCTTGGGGTACCAAGCAATGTTTAGGATCATTCTAATGGTTCTTATAAGTTCTAATACACATTCATAGACCATTCTAAGCCTTTAGAATACTCTCTTAACCATTCTACACTTGTTAGAACCTCCAAGGACTCATGCTACACTCTCCATGTCCATTAGGGTACAAAGCATTGTTTAGGATCATTCTAAATGTTCGTATATGTCCTAATACACATTCCTAGACCATTCTAAGCCTTTAGAATACATTCTTAACCATTCTACACTTGTTAGAACCTCCAAGGACTCATGCTACACCCTCTACGTCCCTTGGGGTACCAAGCAATGTTTAGGATCATTCTAATGGTTCCTATATGTCCTAATACACATTGTTAGACCATTCTAATACTTTAGAATACTCACATAACCATTCTACACTTGTTAGAACCTCCAAGGACTCATGCTACACCCTCTACGTCCCTTGGGGTACCAAGCAATATTTAGGATCATTCTAATGGTTCTTATAAGTCCTAATACACATTCCTAGACCATTCTAAGCCTTTTGATTACTCTCTTAACCATTCTACACTTGTTAGAATCTCCAAGGACTCATGCTACACCCTCTACGTCCCTTCGGGTACCAAGCAATGTTTAGGATCATTCTAATGGTTCTTATAAGTTCTAATACACATTCATAGACCATTCTAAGCCTTTAGAATACTCTCTTAACCATTCTACACTTGTTAGAACCGCCAAGGACTCAGGCTACACCCTCTACGTCCCTTCGGGTACCAAGCAATGTTTAGGATCATTCTAATGGTTCTTATAAGTCCTAATACACATTCCTAGACCATTCTAAGCCTTTAGATTACTCTCTTAACCATTCTACACTTGTTAGAACCTCCAAGGACTCAAGCTACACCCTCTACGTCCCTTCGGGTACCAAGCAATGTTTAGGATCATTCTAAATGTTCGTATATGTCCTAATACACATTCCTAGACCGTTCTAAGCCTTTAGAATACATTCTTAACCATTCTACACTTGTTAGAACTCCAAGGACTCATGCTACACCCTCTACGTCCCTTGGGGTACCAAGCAATGTTTAGGATCATTCTAATGGTTCTTATAAGTCCTAATACACATTCCTAGACCACTCTAAGCCTTTAGAATACTCTCTTAACCATTCTACACTTGTTAGAACCTCCAAGGACTCATGCTACACCCTCTACGTCCTTTGCGGTACGAAGCAATGTTTAGGATCATTCTAATGGTTCTTATAAGTCCTAATACACATTCCTAGACCATTATAAGCCTTTAGAATACTCTCTCAATCATTCTACACTTGTTAGAACCTCCAAGGACTCATGTTACACCCTCTACGTCCCTTGGGGTACCAAGCAATGTTTAGGATCATTCCAATGGTTCTTCTAAATCCTAATACACATTCCTAGACCATTCTAAGCCTTTAGAATACTCTCTTAACCATTCTACACTTGTTAGAACTTCTAAGGACTCATGCTACACCCTCTACGTCCCTTCGGGTACCAAGCAATGTTTAGGATCATTCTAATGGTTCTTATAAGTCCTAATACACATTCCTAGACCATTCTAAGCCTTTAGAATACATTCTTAACCATTCTACACTTCTTAGAATCTCCAAGGACTCATGCTACACCCTCTACGTCCCTTCGGGTACCAAGCAATGTTTAGGATCATTCTAAATGTTCGTATATGTCCTAATACACATTCCTAGACCATTCTAAGCCTTTAGAATACATTCTTAACCATTCTACACTTGTTAGAACCTCCAAGGACTCATGCTACACCATCTACGTCCCTTGGGGTACCAAGCAATGTTTAGGATCATTCTAATGGTTCTTATAAGTCCTAATACACATTCCTAGACTATTCTAAGCCTTTAGATTACTCTCTTAACCATTCTACACTTGTTAGAACCTCCAAGGACTCATGCTACATTCTCTACGTCCCTTCGGGTACCAAACAATGTTTAGGATCATTCTAATGGTTCTTATAAGTCCTAATACACAATCCTAGACCATTCTAAGCCTTTAGATTACTCTCTTAACCATTCTACACTTGTTAGAACCTCCAAGGACTCATGCTACACCCTCTACGTCCCTTCGGGTACCAAGCAATGTTTAGGATCATTCTAATGGTTCTTATAAGTCCTAATACACATTCCTAGACCATTCTAAGCCTTTAGAATACTCTCTTAACCATTCTACACTTGTTAGAACCTCCTAGGACTCAAGCTACACCCTCTATGTCCCTTCGGGTACCAAGCAATGTTTAGGATCATTCTAAATGTTCGTATATGTCCTAATACACATTCCTAGACCGTTCTAAGCCTTTAGAATACATTCTTAACCATTCTACACTTGTTAGAACCTCCAAGGACTCAGGCTACACCCTCTACGTCCCTTCTGGTACCAAGCAATGTTTAGGATCATTCTAATGGTTCTTATAAGTCCTAATACACATTCCTAGACCATTCTAAGCCTTTAGATTACTCTCTTAACCATTCTACACTTGTTAGAACCTCCAAGGACTCAAGCTACACCCTCTACGTCCCTTCGGGTACCAAGCAATGTTTAGGATCATTCTAAATGTTCGTATATATCCTAATACACATTCCTAGACCATTCTAAGCCTTTAGAATACTCTTTTAACCATTCTACAATTGTTAGAACCTCCAACGACTCATGCTACACCCTCTACGTCCCTTCGGGTACCAGGCAATATTTAGGATCATTCTAATGGTTCTTTTAAGTCCTAATACACATTCCTAGACCATTCTAAGCCTTTAGAATACTCTCATAACCATTCTACACTTGTTAGAACCTCCAAGGACTCATGCAACACTCTCTACATCCATTAGGGTGCCTAGCAATGTTTAGGATCATTCTAAATGTTCGTATATGTCCTAATACACATTCCTAGACCATTCTAAGCCTTTAGAATACATTCTTAACCATTCTACACTTGTTAGAACCTCCAAGGACTCATGCTACACCCTCTACGTCCCTTGGGGTACCAAGCAATGTTTAGGATCATTCTAATGGTTCTTATAAGTTCTAATACACATTCATAGACCATTCTAAGCCTTTAGAATACTCTCTTAACCATTCTACACTTGTTAGAACCTCCAAGGACTCATGCTACACTCTCCATGTCCATTAGGGTACAAAGCATTGTTTAGGATCATTCTAAATGTTCGTATATGTCCTAATACACATTCCTAGACCATTCTAAGCCTTTAGAATACATTCTTAACCATTCTACACTTGTTAGAACCTCCAAGGACTCATGCTACACCCTCTACGTCCCTTGGGGTACCAAGCAATGTTTAGGATCATTCTAATGGTTCCTATATGTCCTAATACACATTGTTAGACCATTCTAAGACTTTAGAATACTCACATAACCGTTCTACACTTGTTAGAACCTCCAAGGACTCATGCTACACCCTCTACGTCCCTTGGGGTACCAAGCAATATTTAGGATCATTCTAATGGTTCTTATAAGTCCTAATACACATTCCTAGACCATTCTAAGCCTTTTGATTACTCTCTTAACCATTCTACACTTGTTAGAATCTCCAAGGACTCATGCTACACCCTCTACGTCCCTTCGGGTACCAAGCAATGTTTAGGATCATTCTAATGGTTCTTATAAGTTCTAATACACATTCATAGACCATTCTAAGCCTTTAGAATACTCTCTTAACCATTCTACACTTGTTAGAACCGCCAAGGACTCAGGCTACACCCTCTACGTCCCTTCGGGTACCAAGCAATGTTTAGGATCATTCTAATGGTTCTTATAAGTCCTAATACACATTCCTAGACCATTCTAAGCCTTTAGATTACTCTCTTAACCATTCTACACTTGTTAGAACCTCCAAGGACTCAAGCTACACCCTCTACGTCCCTTCGGGTACCAAGCAATGTTTAGGATCATTCTAAATGTTCGTATATGTCCTAATACACATTCCTAGACCGTTCTAAGCCTTTAGAATACATTCTTAACCATTCTACACTTGTTAGAACTCCAAGGACTCATGCTACACCCTCTACGTCCCTTGGGGTACCAAGCAATGTTTAGGATCATTCTAATGGTTCTTATAAGTCCTAATACACATTCCTAGACCACTCTAAGCCTTTAGAATACTCTCTTAACCATTCTACACTTGTTAGAACCTCCAAGGACTCATGCTACACCCTCTACGTCCTTTGCGGTACGAAGCAATGTTTAGGATCATTCTAATGGTTCTTATAAGTCCTAATACACATTCCTAGACCATTATAAGCCTTTAGAATACTCTCTCAATCATTCTACACTTGTTAGAACCTCAAGGGACTCATGTTACACCCTCTACGTCCCTTGGGGTACCAAGCAATGTTTAGAATCATTCCAATGGTTCTTCTAAATCCTAATACACATTCCTAGACCATTCTAAGCCTTTAGAATACTCTCTTAACCATTCTACACTTGTTAGAACTTCTAAGGACTCATGCTACGCCCTCTACGTCCCTTCGGGTACCAAGCAATGTTTAGGATCATTCTAATGGTTCTTATAAGTCCTAATACACATTCCTAGACCATTCTAAGCCTTTAGAATACTCTCTTAACCATTCTACACTTGTTAGAACCTCCTAGGACTCAAGCTACACCCTCTATGTCCCTTCGGGTACCAAGCAATGTTTAGGATCATTCTAAATGTTCGTATATGTCCTAATACACATTCCTAGACCGTTCTAAGCCTTTAGAATACATTCTTAACCATTCTACACTTGTTAGAACCTCCAAGGACTCATGCTACACCCTCTACGTCCCTTGGGGTACCAAGCAATGTTTAGGATCATTCTAATGGTTCCTATATGTCCTAATACACATTGTTAGACCATTCTAAGACTTTAGAATACATTCTTAACCATTCTACACTTGTTAGAACCTCCAAGGACTCATGCTACGCCCTCTACGTCCCTTCGGGTACCAAGCAATGTTTAGGATCATTCTAATGGTTCTTATAAGTCCTAATACACATTCCTAGACCATTCTAAGCCTTTAGAATACTCTCTTAACCATTCTACACTTGTTAGAACCTCCTAGGACTCAAGCTACACCCTCTATGTCCCTTCGGGTACCAAGCAATGTTTAGGATCATTCTAAATGTTCGTATATGTCCTAATACACATTCCTAGACCGTTCTAAGCCTTTAGAATACATTCTTAACCATTCTACACTTGTTAGAATCTCCAAGGACTCATGCTACACCCTCTACGTCCCTTCGGGTACCAAGCAATGTTTAGGATCATTCTAAATGTTCGTATATGTCCTAATACACATTCCTAGACCATTCTAAGCCTTTAGAATACATTCTTAACCATTCTACACTTGTTAGAACCTCCAAGGACTCATGCTACACCATCTACGTCCCTTGGGGTACCAAGCAATGTTTAGGATCATTCTAATGGTTCTTATAAGTCCTAATACACATTCCTAGACTATTCTAAGCCTTTAGATTACTCTCTTAACCATTCTACACTTGTTAGAACCTCCAAGGACTCATGCTACATTCTCTACGTCCCTTCGGGTACCAAACAATGTTTAGGATCATTCTAATGGTTCTTATAAGTCCTAATACACAATCCTAGACCATTCTAAGCCTTTAGATTACTCTCTTAACCATTCTACACTTGTTAGAACCTCCAAGGACTCATGCTACACCCTCTACGTCCCTTCGGGTACCAAGCAATGTTTAGGATCATTCTAATGGTTCTTATAAGTCCTAATACACATTCCTAGACCATTCTAAGCCTTTAGAATACTCTCTTAACCATTCTACACTTGTTAGAACCTCCTAGGACTCAAGCTACACCCTCTATGTCCCTTCGGGTACCAAGCAATGTTTAGGATCATTCTAAATGTTCGTATATGTCCTAATACACATTCCTAGACCGTTCTAAGCCTTTAGAATACATTCTTAACCATTCTACACTTGTTAGAACCTCCAAGGACTCAGGCTACACCCTCTACGTCCCTTCTGGTACCAAGCAATGTTTAGGATCATTCTAATGGTTCTTATAAGTCCTAATACACATTCCTAGACCATTCTAAGCCTTTAGATTACTCTCTTAACCATTCTACACTTGTTAGAACCTCCAAGGACTCAAGCTACACCCTCTACGTCCCTTCGGGTACCAAGCAATGTTTAGGATCATTCTAAATGTTCGTATATATCCTAATACACATTCCTAGACCATTCTAAGCCTTTAGAATACTCTTTTAACCATTCTACAATTGTTAGAACCTCCAACGACTCATGCTACACCCTCTACGTCCCTTCGGGTACCAGGCAATATTTAGGATCATTCTAATGGTTCTTTTAAGTCCTAATACACATTCCTAGACCATTCTAAGCCTTTAGAATACTCTCATAACCATTCTACACTTGTTAGAACCTCCAAGGACTCATGCAACACTCTCTACATCCATTAGGGTGCCTAGCAATGTTTAGGATCATTCTAAATGTTCGTATATGTCCTAATACACATTCCTAGACCATTCTAAGCCTTTAGAATACATTCTTAACCATTCTACACTTGTTAGAACCTCCAAGGACTCATGCTACACCCTCTACGTCCCTTGGGGTACCAAGCAATGTTTAGGATCATTCTAATGGTTCTTATAAGTTCTAATACACATTCATAGACCATTCTAAGCCTTTAGAATACTCTCTTAACCATTCTACACTTGTTAGAACCTCCAAGGACTCATGCTACACTCTCCATGTCCATTAGGGTACAAAGCATTGTTTAGGATCATTCTAAATGTTCGTATATGTCCTAATACACATTCCTAGACCATTCTAAGCCTTTAGAATACATTCTTAACCATTCTACACTTGTTAGAACCTCCAAGGACTCATGCTACACCCTCTACGTCCCTTGGGGTACCAAGCAATGTTTAGGATCATTCTAATGGTTCCTATATGTCCTAATACACATTGTTAGACCATTCTAAGACTTTAGAATACTCACATAACCGTTCTACACTTGTTAGAACCTCCAAGGACTCATGCTACACCCTCTACGTCCCTTGGGGTACCAAGCAATATTTAGGATCATTCTAATGGTTCTTATAAGTCCTAATACACATTCCTAGACCATTCTAAGCCTTTTGATTACTCTCTTAACCATTCTACACTTGTTAGAATCTCCAAGGACTCATGCTACACCCTCTACGTCCCTTCGGGTACCAAGCAATGTTTAGGTTCATTCTAATGGTTCTTATAAGTTCTAATACACATTCATAGACCATTCTAAGCCTTTAGAATACTCTCTTAACCATTCTACACTTGTTAGAACCGCCAAGGACTCAGGCTACACCCTCTACGTCCCTTCGGCTACCAAGCAATGTTTAGGATCATTCTAATGGTTCTTATAAGTCCTAATACACATTCCTAGACCATTCTAAGCCTTTAGATTACTCTCTTAACCATTCTACACTTGTTAGAACCTCCAAGGACTCAAGCTACACCCTCTACGTCCCTTCGGGTACCAAGCAATGTTTAGGATCATTCTAAATGTTCGTATATGTCCTAATACACATTCCTAGACCGTTCTAAGCCTTTAGAATACATTCTTAACCATTCTACACTTGTTAGAACTCCAAGGACTCATGCTACACCCTCTACGTCCCTTGGGGTACCAAGCAATGTTTAGGATCATTCTAATGGTTCTTATAAGTCCTAATACACATTCCTAGACCACTCTAAGCCTTTAGAATACTCTCTTAACCATTCTACACTTGTTAGAACCTCCAAGGACTCATGCTACACCCTCTACGTCCTTTGCGGTACGAAGCAATGTTTAGGATCATTCTAATGGTTCTTATAAGTCCTAATACACATTCCTAGACCATTATAAGCCTTTAGAATACTCTCTCAATCATTCTACACTTGTTAGAACCTCAAGGGACTCATGTTACACCCTCTACGTCCCTTGGGGTACCAAGCAATGTTTAGAATCATTCCAATGGTTCTTCTAAATCCTAATACACATTCCTAGACCATTCTAAGCCTTTAGAATACTCTCTTAACCATTCTACACTTGTTAGAACTTCTAAGGACTCATGCTACGCCCTCTACGTCCCTTCGGGTACCAAGCAATGTTTAGGATCATTCTAATGGTTCTTATAAGTCCTAATACACATTCCTAGACCATTCTAAGCCTTTAGAATACTCTCTTAACCATTCTACACTTGTTAGAACCTCCTAGGACTCAAGCTACACCCTCTATGTCCCTTCGGGTACCAAGCAATGTTTAGGATCATTCTAAATGTTCGTATATGTCCTAATACACATTCCTAGACCGTTCTAAGCCTTTAGAATACATTCTTAACCATTCTACACTTGTTAGAACTCCAAGGACTCATGCTACACCCTCTACGTCCCTTGGGGTACCAAGCAATGTTTAGGATCATTCTAATGGTTCTTATAAGTCCTAATACACATTCCTAGACCACTCTAAGCCTTTAGAATACTCTCTTAACCATTCTACACTTGTTAGAACCTCCAAGGACTCATGCTACACCCTCTACGTCCTTTGCGGTACGAAGCAATGTTTAGGATCATTCTAATGGTTCTTATAAGTCCTAATACACATTCCTAGACCATTATAAGCCTTTAGAATACTCTCTCAATCATTCTACACTTGTTAGAACCTCAAGGGACTCATGTTACACCCTCTACGTCCCTTGGGGTACCAAGCAATGTTTAGAATCATTCCAATGGTTCTTCTAAATCCTAATACACATTCCTAGACCATTCTAAGCCTTTAGAATACTCTCTTAACCATTCTACACTTGTTAGAACTTCTAAGGACTCATGCTACGCCCTCTACGTCCCTTCGGGTACCAAGCAATGTTTAGGATCATTCTAATGGTTCTTATAAGTCCTAATACACATTCCTAGACCATTCTAAGCCTTTAGAATACTCTCTTAACCATTCTACACTTGTTAGAACCTCCTAGGACTCAAGCTACACCCTCTATGTCCCTTCGGGTACCAAGCAATGTTTAGGATCATTCTAAATGTTCGTATATGTCCTAATACACATTCCTAGACCGTTCTAAGCCTTTAGAATACATTCTTAACCATTCTACACTTGTTAGAACCTCCAAGGACTCATGCTACACCCTCTACGTCCCTTGGGGTACCAAGCAATGTTTAGGATCATTCTAATGGTTCCTATATGTCCTAATACACATTGTTAGACCATTCTAAGACTTTAGAATACTCTCTTAACCATTCTACACTTGTTAGAACCTCCAAGGACTCATGCTACACCCTCTACGTCCTTTGCGGTACGAAGCAATGTTTAGGATCATTCTAATGGTTCTTATAAGTCCTAATACACATTCCTAGACCATTATAAGCCTTTAGAATACTCTCTCAATCATTCTACACTTGTTAGAACCTCAAGGGACTCATGTTACACCCTCTACGTCCCTTGGGGTACCAAGCAATGTTTAGAATCATTCCAATGGTTCTTCTAAATCCTAATACACATTCCTAGACCATTCTAAGCCTTTAGAATACTCTCTTAACCATTCTACACTTGTTAGAACCTCCTAGGACTCAAGCTACACCCTCTATGTCCCTTCGGGTACCAAGCAATGTTTAGGATCATTCTAAATGTTCGTATATGTCCTAATACACATTCCTAGACCGTTCTAAGCCTTTAGAATACATTCTTAACCATTCTACACTTGTTAGAACCTCCAAGGACTCATGCTACACCCTCTACGTCCCTTGGGGTACCAAGCAATGTTTAGGATCATTCTAATGGTTCCTATATGTCCTAATACACATTGTTAGACCATTCTAAGACTTTAGAATACATTCTTAACCATTCTACACTTGTTAGAACCTCCAAGGACTCATGCTACGCCCTCTACGTCCCTTCGGGTACCAAGCAATGTTTAGGATCATTCTAATGGTTCTTATAAGTCCTAATACACATTCCTAGACCATTCTAAGCCTTTAGAATACTCTCTTAACCATTCTACACTTGTTAGAACCTCCTAGGACTCAAGCTACACCCTCTATGTCCCTTCGGGTACCAAGCAATGTTTAGGATCATTCTAAATGTTCGTATATGTCCTAATACACATTCCTAGACCGTTCTAAGCCTTTAGAATACATTCTTAACCATTCTACACTTGTTAGAATCTCCAAGGACTCATGCTACACCCTCTACGTCCCTTCGGGTACCAAGCAATGTTTAGGATCATTCTAAATGTTCGTATATGTCCTAATACACATTCCTAGACCATTCTAAGCCTTTAGAATACATTCTTAACCATTCTACACTTGTTAGAACCTCCAAGGACTCATGCTACACCATCTACGTCCCTTGGGGTACCAAGCAATGTTTAGGATCATTCTAATGGTTCTTATAAGTCCTAATACACATTCCTAGACTATTCTAAGCCTTTAGATTACTCTCTTAACCATTCTACACTTGTTAGAACCTCCAAGGACTCATGCTACATTCTCTACGTCCCTTCGGGTACCAAACAATGTTTAGGATCATTCTAATGGTTCTTATAAGTCCTAATACACAATCCTAGACCATTCTAAGCCTTTAGATTACTCTCTTAACCATTCTACACTTGTTAGAACCTCCAAGGACTCATGCTACACCCTCTACGTCCCTTCGGGTACCAAGCAATGTTTAGGATCATTCTAATGGTTCTTATAAGTCCTAATACACATTCCTAGACCATTCTAAGCCTTTAGAATACTCTCTTAACCATTCTACACTTGTTAGAACCTCCTAGGACTCAAGCTACACCCTCTATGTCCCTTCGGGTACCAAGCAATGTTTAGGATCATTCTAAATGTTCGTATATGTCCTAATACACATTCCTAGACCGTTCTAAGCCTTTAGAATACATTCTTAACCATTCTACACTTGTTAGAACCTCCAAGGACTCAGGCTACACCCTCTACGTCCCTTCTGGTACCAAGCAATGTTTAGGATCATTCTAATGGTTCTTATAAGTCCTAATACACATTCCTAGACCATTCTAAGCCTTTAGATTACTCTCTTAACCATTCTACACTTGTTAGAACCTCCAAGGACTCAAGCTACACCCTCTACGTCCCTTCGGGTACCAAGCAATGTTTAGGATCATTCTAAATGTTCGTATATATCCTAATACACATTCCTAGACCATTCTAAGCCTTTAGAATACTCTTTTAACCATTCTACAATTGTTAGAACCTCCAACGACTCATGCTACACCCTCTACGTCCCTTCGGGTACCAGGCAATATTTAGGATCATTCTAATGGTTCTTTTAAGTCCTAATACACATTCCTAGACCATTCTAAGCCTTTAGAATACTCTCATAACCATTCTACACTTGTTAGAACCTCCAAGGACTCATGCAACACTCTCTACATCCATTAGGGTGCCTAGCAATGTTTAGGATCATTCTAAATGTTCGTATATGTCCTAATACACATTCCTAGACCATTCTAAGCCTTTAGAATACATTCTTAACCATTCTACACTTGTTAGAACCTCCAAGGACTCATGCTACACCCTCTACGTCCCTTGGGGTACCAAGCAATGTTTAGGATCATTCTAATGGTTCTTATAAGTTCTAATACACATTCATAGACCATTCTAAGCCTTTAGAATACTCTCTTAACCATTCTACACTTGTTAGAACCTCCAAGGACTCATGCTACACTCTCCATGTCCATTAGGGTACAAAGCATTGTTTAGGATCATTCTAAATGTTCGTATATGTCCTAATACACATTCCTAGACCATTCTAAGCCTTTAGAATACATTCTTAACCATTCTACACTTGTTAGAACCTCCAAGGACTCATGCTACACCCTCTACGTCCCTTGGGGTACCAAGCAATGTTTAGGATCATTCTAATGGTTCCTATATGTCCTAATACACATTGTTAGACCATTCTAAGACTTTAGAATACTCACATAACCGTTCTACACTTGTTAGAACCTCCAAGGACTCATGCTACACCCTCTACGTCCCTTGGGGTACCAAGCAATATTTAGGATCATTCTAATGGTTCTTATAAGTCCTAATACACATTCCTAGACCATTCTAAGCCTTTTGATTACTCTCTTAACCATTCTACACTTGTTAGAATCTCCAAGGACTCATGCTACACCCTCTACGTCCCTTCGGGTACCAAGCAATGTTTAGGATCATTCTAATGGTTCTTATAAGTTCTAATACACATTCATAGACCATTCTAAGCCTTTAGAATACTCTCTTAACCATTCTACACTTGTTAGAACCGCCAAGGACTCAGGCTACACCCTCTACGTCCCTTCGGGTACCAAGCAATGTTTAGGATCATTCTAATGGTTCTTATAAGTCCTAATACACATTCCTAGACCATTCTAAGCCTTTAGATTACTCTCTTAACCATTCTACACTTGTTAGAACCTCCAAGGACTCAAGCTACACCCTCTACGTCCCTTCGGGTACCAAGCAATGTTTAGGATCATTCTAAATGTTCGTATATGTCCTAATACACATTCCTAGACCGTTCTAAGCCTTTAGAATACATTCTTAACCATTCTACACTTGTTAGAACTCCAAGGACTCATGCTACACCCTCTACGTCCCTTGGGGTACCAAGCAATGTTTAGGATCATTCTAATGGTTCTTATAAGTCCTAATACACATTCCTAGACCACTCTAAGCCTTTAGAATACTCTCTTAACCATTCTACACTTGTTAGAACCTCCAAGGACTCATGCTACACCCTCTACGTCCTTTGCGGTACGAAGCAATGTTTAGGATCATTCTAATGGTTCTTATAAGTCCTAATACACATTCCTAGACCATTATAAGCCTTTAGAATACTCTCTCAATCATTCTACACTTGTTAGAACCTCAAGGGACTCATGTTACACCCTCTACGTCCCTTGGGGTACCAAGCAATGTTTAGAATCATTCCAATGGTTCTTCTAAATCCTAATACACATTCCTAGACCATTCTAAGCCTTTAGAATACTCTCTTAACCATTCTACACTTGTTAGAACTTCTAAGGACTCATGCTACGCCCTCTACGTCCCTTCGGGTACCAAGCAATGTTTAGGATCATTCTAATGGTTCTTATAAGTCCTAATACACATTCCTAGACCATTCTAAGCCTTTAGAATACTCTCTTAACCATTCTACACTTGTTAGAACCTCCTAGGACTCAAGCTACACCCTCTATGTCCCTTCGGGTACCAAGCAATGTTTAGGATCATTCTAAATGTTCGTATATGTCCTAATACACATTCCTAGACCGTTCTAAGCCTTTAGAATACATTCTTAACCATTCTACACTTGTTAGAACCTCCAAGGACTCATGCTACACCCTCTACGTCCCTTGGGGTACCAAGCAATGTTTAGGATCATTCTAATGGTTCCTATATGTCCTAATACACATTGTTAGACCATTCTAAGACTTTAGAATACTCTCTTAACCATTCTACACTTGTTAGAACCTCCAAGGACTCATGCTACACCCTCTACGTCCCTTCGGGTACCAAGCAATGTTTAGGATCATTCTAATGGTTCTTATAAGTCCTAATACACATTCCTAGACCATTCTAAGCCTTTAGAATACTCTCTTAACCATTCTACAATTGTTAGAACCTCCAAGGACTCATGTTACACCCTCTACGTCCCTTGGGGTACCAAGCAATGTTTAGGATCATTCTAATGGTTCCTATATGTCCTAATACACATTGCTAGACCATTCTAAGCCTTTAGAATACTCTCTCAATCATTCTACACTTGTTAGAACCTCCAAGGACTCATGCTACACCCTCTACGTACTTTGCGGTACGAAGCAATGTTTAGGATCATTCTAATGGTTCTTATAAGTCTTAATACACATTCCTAGACCATTATAAGCCTTTAGAATACTCTCTCAATCATTCTACACTTGTTAGAACCTCCAAGGACTCATGGTACACCCTCTATGTCCCTTGGGGTACCAAGCAATGTTTAGGATCATTCTAATGGTTCTTCTAAGTCCTAATACACATTTCTAGAAAATTCTAAGCCTTTAGAATACTCTCTTAACCATTCTACACTTGTTAGAACCTCCAAGGACTCATGTTACACTCTCCATGTCCATTAGGGTACCAAGCATTGTTTAGGATCATTCTAAATGTTCGTATATGTCCTAATACACATTCCTAGACCATTATAAGCCTTTAGAATACATTCTTAACCATTCTACACTTGTTAGAACCTCCAAGGACTCATGCTACACCATCTACGTCCCTTGGGGTACCAAGCAATGTTTAGGATCATTCTAATGGTTCTTATAAGTCCTAATACACATTCCTAGACTATTCTAAGCCTTTAGATTACTCTCTTAACCATTCTACACTTGTTAGAACCTCCAAGGACTCATGCTACATTCTCTACGTCCCTTCGGGTACCAATCAATGTTTAGGATCATTCTAATGGTTCTTATAAGTCCTAATACACAATCCTAGACCATTCTAAGCCTTTAGATTACTCTCTTAACCATTCTACACTTGTTAGAACCTCCAAGGACTCATGCTACACCCTCTACGTCCCTTCGGGTACCAAGCAATGTTTAGGATCATTCTAATGGTTCTTATAAGTCCTAATACACATTCCTAGACCATTCTAAGCCTTTAGAATACTCTCTTAACCATTCTACACTTGTTAGAACCTCCTAGGACTCAAGCTACACCCTCTATGTCCCTTCGGGTACCAAGCAATGTTTAGGATCATTCTAAATGTTTGTATATGTCCTAATACACATTCCTAGACCGTTCTAAGCCTTTAGAATACATTCTTAACCATTCTACACTTGTTAGAACCTCCAAGGACTCAGGCTACACCCTCTACGTCCCTTCTGGTACCAAGCAATGTTTAGGATCATTCTAATGGTTCTTATAAGTCCTAATACACATTCCTAGACCATTCTAAGCCTTTAGATTACTCTCTTAACCATTCTACACTTGTTAGAACCTCCAAGGACTCAAGCTACACCCTCTACGTCCCTTCGGGTACCAAGCAATGTTTAGGATCATTCTAAATGTTCGTTTATATCCTAATACACATTCCTAGACCATTCTAAGCCTTTAGAATACTCTTTTAACCATTCTACAATTGTTAGAACCTCCAACGACTCATGCTACACCCTCTACGTCCCTTCGGGTACCAGGCAATATTTAGGATCATTCTAATGGTTCTTTTAAGTCCTAATACACATTCCTAGACCACTCTAAGCCTTTAGAATACTCTCTTAACCATTCTACACTTGTTAGAACCTCCAAGGACTCATGCTACACCCTCTACGTCCTTTGCGGTACGAAGCAATGTTTAGGATCATTCTAATGGTTCTTATAAGTCCTAATACACATTCCTAGACCATTATAAGCCTTTAGAATACTCTCTCAATCATTCTACACTTGTTAGAACCTCAAGGGACTCATGTTACACCCTCTACGTCCCTTGGGGTACCAAGCAATGTTTAGAATCATTCCAATGGTTCTTCTAAATCCTAATACACATTCCTAGACCATTCTAAGCCTTTAGAATACTCTCTTAACCATTCTACACTTGTTAGAACTTCTAAGGACTCATGCTACGCCCTCTACGTCCCTTCGGGTACCAAGCAATGTTTAGGATCATTCTAATGGTTCTTATAAGTCCTAATACACATTCCTAGACCATTCTAAGCCTTTAGAATACTCTCTTAACCATTCTACACTTGTTAGAACCTCCTAGGACTCAAGCTACACCCTCTATGTCCCTTCGGGTACCAAGCAATGTTTAGGATCATTCTAAATGTTCGTATATGTCCTAATACACATTCCTAGACCGTTCTAAGCCTTTAGAATACATTCTTAACCATTCTACACTTGTTAGAACCTCCAAGGACTCATGCTACACCCTCTACGTCCCTTGGGGTACCAAGCAATGTTTAGGATCATTCTAATGGTTCCTATATGTCCTAATACACATTGTTAGACCATTCTAAGACTTTAGAATACTCTCTTAACCATTCTACACTTGTTAGAACCTCCAAGGACTCATGCTACACCCTCTACGTCCCTTCGGGTACCAAGCAATGTTTAGGATCATTCTAATGGTTCTTATAAGTCCTAATACACATTCCTAGACCATTCTAAGCCTTTAGAATACTCTCTTAACCATTCTACAATTGTTAGAACCTCCAAGGACTCATGTTACACCCTCTACGTCCCTTGGGGTACCAAGCAATGTTTAGGATCATTCTAATGGTTCCTATATGTCCTAATACACATTGCTAGACCATTCTAAGCCTTTAGAATACTCTCTCAATCATTCTACACTTGTTAGAACCTCCAAGGACTCATGCTACACCCTCTACGTACTTTGCGGTACGAAGCAATGTTTAGGATCATTCTAATGGTTCTTATAAGTCTTAATACACATTCCTAGACCATTATAAGCCTTTAGAATACTCTCTCAATCATTCTACACTTGTTAGAACCTCCAAGGACTCATGGTACACCCTCTACGTCCCTTGGGGTACCAAGCAATGTTTAGGATCATTCTAATGGTTCTTCTAAGTCCTAATACACATTTCTAGAAAATTCTAAGCCTTTAGAATACTCTCTTAACCATTCTACACTTGTTAGAACCTCCAAGGACTCATGTTACACTCTCCATGTCCATTAGGGTACCAAGCATTGTTTAGGATCATTCTAAATGTTCGTATATGTCCTAATACACATTCCTAGACCATTATAAGCCTTTAGAATACATTCTTAACCATTCTACACTTGTTAGAACCTCCAAGGACTCATGCTACACCATCTACGTCCCTTGGGGTACCAAGCAATGTTTAGGATCATTCTAATGGTTCTTATAAGTCCTAATACACATTCCTAGACTATTCTAAGCCTTTAGATTACTCTCTTAACCATTCTACACTTGTTAGAACCTCCAAGGACTCATGCTACATTCTCTACGTCCCTTCGGGTACCAATCAATGTTTAGGATCATTCTAATGGTTCTTATAAGTCCTAATACACAATCCTAGACCATTCTAAGCCTTTAGATTACTCTCTTAACCATTCTACACTTGTTAGAACCTCCAAGGACTCATGCTACACCCTCTACGTCCCTTCGGGTACCAAGCAATGTTTAGGATCATTCTAATGGTTCTTATAAGTCCTAATACACATTCCTAGACCATTCTAAGCCTTTAGAATACTCTCTTAACCATTCTACACTTGTTAGAACCTCCTAGGACTCAAGCTACACCCTCTATGTCCCTTCGGGTACCAAGCAATGTTTAGGATCATTCTAAATGTTTGTATATGTCCTAATACACATTCCTAGACCGTTCTAAGCCTTTAGAATACATTCTTAACCATTCTACACTTGTTAGAACCTCCAAGGACTCAGGCTACACCCTCTACGTCCCTTCTGGTACCAAGCAATGTTTAGGATCATTCTAATGGTTCTTATAAGTCCTAATACACATTCCTAGACCATTCTAAGCCTTTAGATTACTCTCTTAACCATTCTACACTTGTTAGAACCTCCAAGGACTCAAGCTACACCCTCTACGTCCCTTCGGGTACCAAGCAATGTTTAGGATCATTCTAAATGTTCGTATATATCCTAATACACATTCCTAGACCATTCTAAGCCTTTAGAATACTCTCTTAACCATTCTACACTTGTTAGAACCGCCAAGGACTCATGCTACACCCTCTACGTCCCTTGGGGTACCAAGCAATGTTTAGGATCATTCTAATGGTTCTTATAAGTCCTAATACACATTCCTAGACCACTCTAAGCCTTTAGAATACTCTCTTAACCATTCTACACTTGTTAGAACCTCCAAGGACTCATGCTACACCCTCTACGTCCTTTGCGGTACGAAGCAATGTTTAGGATCATTCTAATGGTTCTTATAAGTCCTAATACACATTCCTAGACCATTATAAGCCTTTAGAATACTCTCTCAATCATTCTACACTTGTTAGAACCTCAAGGGACTCATGTTACACCCTCTACGTCCCTTGGGGTACCAAGCAATGTTTAGAATCATTCCAATGGGTCTTCTAAATCCTAATACACATTCCTAGACCATTCTAAGCCTTTAGAATACTCTCTTAACCATTCTACACTTGTTAGAACTTCTAAGGACTCATGCTACGCCCTCTACGTCCCTTCGGGTACCAAGCAATGTTTAGGATCATTCTAATGGTTCTTATAAGTCCTAATACACATTCCTAGACCATTCTAAGCCTTTAGAATACTCTCTTAACCATTCTACACTTGTTAGAACCTCCTAGGACTCAAGCTACACCCTCTATGTCCCTTCGGGTACCAAGCAATGTTTAGGATCATTCTAAATGTTCGTATATGTCCTAATACACATTCCTAGACCGTTCTAAGCCTTTAGAATACATTCTTAACCATTCTACACTTGTTAGAACCTCCAAGGACTCATGCTACACCCTCTACGTCCCTTGGGGTACCAAGCAATGTTTAGGATCATTCTAATGGTTCCTATATGTCCTAATACACATTGTTAGACCATTCTAAGACTTTAGAATACTCTCTTAACCATTCTACACTTGTTAGAACCTCCAAGGACTCATGCTACACCCTCTACGTCCCTTCGGGTACCAAGCAATGTTTAGGATCATTCTAATGGTTCTTATAAGTCCTAATACACATTCCTAGACCATTCTAAGCCTTTAGAATACTCTCTTAACCATTCTACAATTGTTAGAACCTCCAAGGACTCATGTTACACCCTCTACGTCCCTTGGGGTACCAAGCAATGTTTAGGATCATTCTAATGGTTCCTATATGTCCTAATACACATTGCTAGACCATTCTAAGCCTTTAGAATACTCTCTCAATCATTCTACACTTGTTAGAACCTCCAAGGACTCATGCTACACCCTCTACGTACTTTGCGGTACGAAGCAATGTTTAGGATCATTCTAATGGTTCTTATAAGTCTTAATACACATTCCTAGACCATTATAAGCCTTTAGAATACTCTCTCAATCATTCTACACTTGTTAGAACCTCCAAGGACTCATGGTACACCCTCTACGTCCCTTGGGGTACCAAGCAATGTTTAGGATCATTCTAATGGTTCTTCTAAGTCCTAATACACATTTCTAGAAAATTCTAAGCCTTTAGAATACTCTCTTAACCATTCTACACTTGTTAGAACCTCCAAGGACTCATGTTACACTCTCCATGTCCATTAGGGTACCAAGCATTGTTTAGGATCATTCTAAATGTTCGTATATGTCCTAATACACATTCCTAGACCATTATAAGCCTTTAGAATACATTCTTAACCATTCTACACTTGTTAGAACCTCCAAGGACTCATGCTACACCATCTACGTCCCTTGGGGTACCAAGCAATGTTTAGGATCATTCTAATGGTTCTTATAAGTCCTAATACACATTCCTAGACTATTCTAAGCCTTTAGATTACTCTCTTAACCATTCTACACTTGTTAGAACCTCCAAGGACTCATGCTACATTCTCTACGTCCCTTCGGGTACCAATCAATGTTTAGGATCATTCTAATGGTTCTTATAAGTCCTAATACACAATCCTAGACCATTCTAAGCCTTTAGATTACTCTCTTAACCATTCTACACTTGTTAGAACCTCCAAGGACTCATGCTACACCCTCTACGTCCCTTCGGGTACCAAGCAATGTTTAGGATCATTCTAATGGTTCTTATAAGTCCTAATACACATTCCTAGACCATTCTAAGCCTTTAGAATACTCTCTTAACCATTCTACACTTGTTAGAACCTCCTAGGACTCAAGCTACACCCTCTATGTCCCTTCGGGTACCAAGCAATGTTTAGGATCATTCTAAATGTTTGTATATGTCCTAATACACATTCCTAGACCGTTCTAAGCCTTTAGAATACATTCTTAACCATTCTACACTTGTTAGAACCTCCAAGGACTCAGGCTACACCCTCTACGTCCCTTCTGGTACCAAGCAATGTTTAGGATCATTCTAATGGTTCTTATAAGTCCTAATACACATTCCTAGACCATTCTAAGCCTTTAGATTACTCTCTTAACCATTCTACACTTGTTAGAACCTCCAAGGACTCAAGCTACACCCTCTACGTCCCTTCGGGTACCAAGCAATGTTTAGGATCATTCTAAATGTTCGTATATATCCTAATACACATTCCTAGACCATTCTAAGCCTTTAGAATACTCTTTTAACCATTCTACAATTGTTAGAACCTCCAACGACTCATGCTACACCCTCTACGTCCCTTCGGGTACCAGGCAATATTTAGGATCATTCTAATGGTTCTTTTAAGTCCTAATACACATTCCTAGACCATTCTAAGCCTTTAGAATACTCTCATAACCATTCTACACTTGTTAGAACCTCCAAGGACTCATGCAACACTCTCTACATCCATTAGGGTGCCTAGCAATGTTTAGGATCATTCTAAATGTTCGTATATGTCCTAATACACATTCCTAGACCATTCTAAGCCTTTAGAATACATTCTTAACCATTCTACACTTGTTAGAACCTCCAAGGACTCATGCTACACCCTCTACGTCCCTTGGGGTACCAAGCAATGTTTAGGATCATTCTAATGGTTCTTATAAGTTCTAATACACATTCATAGACCATTCTAAGCCTTTAGAATACTCTCTTAACCATTCTACACTTGTTAGAACCGCCAAGGACTCATGCTACACTCTCCATGTCCATTAGGGTACAAAGCATTGTTTAGGATCATTCTAAATGTTCGTATATGTCCTAATACACATTCCTAGACCATTCTAAGCCTTTAGAATACATTCTTAACCATTCTACACTTGTTAGAACCTCCAAGGACTCATGCTACACCCTCTACGTCCCTTGGGGTACCAAGCAATGTTTAGGATCATTCTAATGGTTCCTATATGTCCTAATACACATTGTTAGACCATTCTAAGACTTTAGAATACTCACATAACCGTTCTACACTTGTTAGAACCTCCAAGGACTCATGCTACACCCTCTACGTCCCTTGGGGTACCAAGCAATATTTAGGATCATTCTAATGGTTCTTATAAGTCCTAATACACATTCCTAGACCATTCTAAGCCTTTTGATTACTCTCTTAACCATTCTACACTTGTTAGAATCTCCAAGGACTCATGCTACACCCTCTACGTCCCTTCGGGTACCAAGCAATGTTTAGGATCATTCTAATGGTTCTTATAAGTTCTAATACACATTCATAGACCATTCTAAGCCTTTAGAATACTCTCTTAACCATTCTACACTTGTTAGAACCGCCAAGGACTCAGGCTACACCCTCTACGTCCCTTCGGGTACCAAGCAATGTTTAGGATCATTCTAATGGTTCTTATAAGTCCTAATACACATTCCTAGACCATTCTAAGCCTTTAGATTACTCTCTTAACCATTCTACACTTGTTAGAACCTCCAAGGACTCAAGCTACACCCTCTACGTCCCTTCGGGTACCAAGCAATGTTTAGGATCATTCTAAATGTTCGTATATGTCCTAATACACATTCCTAGACCGTTCTAAGCCTTTAGAATACATTCTTAACCATTCTACACTTGTTAGAACTCCAAGGACTCATGCTACACCCTCTACGTCCCTTGGGGTACCAAGCAATGTTTAGGATCATTCTAATGGTTCTTATAAGTCCTAATACACATTCCTAGACCACTCTAAGCCTTTAGAATACTCTCTTAACCATTCTACACTTGTTAGAACCTCCAAGGACTCATGCTACACCCTCTACGTCCTTTGCGGTACGAAGCAATGTTTAGGATCATTCTAATGGTTCTTATAAGTCCTAATACACATTCCTAGACCATTATAAGCCTTTAGAATACTCTCTCAATCATTCTACACTTGTTAGAACCTCAAGGGACTCATGTTACACCCTCTACGTCCCTTGGGGTACCAAGCAATGTTTAGAATCATTCCAATGGTTCTTCTAAATCCTAATACACATTCCTAGACCATTCTAAGCCTTTAGAATACTCTCTTAACCATTCTACACTTGTTAGAACTTCTAAGGACTCATGCTACGCCCTCTACGTCCCTTCGGGTACCAAGCAATGTTTAGGATCATTCTAATGGTTCTTATAAGTCCTAATACACATTCCTAGACCATTCTAAGCCTTTAGAATACTCTCTTAACCATTCTACACTTGTTAGAACCTCCTAGGACTCAAGCTACACCCTCTATGTCCCTTCGGGTACCAAGCAATGTTTAGGATCATTCTAAATGTTCGTATATGTCCTAATACACATTCCTAGACCGTTCTAAGCCTTTAGAATACATTCTTAACCATTCTACACTTGTTAGAACCTCCAAGGACTCATGCTACACCCTCTACGTCCCTTGGGGTACCAAGCAATGTTTAGGATCATTCTAATGGTTCCTATATGTCCTAATACACATTGTTAGACCATTCTAAGACTTTAGAATACTCTCTTAACCATTCTACACTTGTTAGAACCTCCAAGGACTCATGCTACACCCTCTACGTCCCTTCGGGTACCAAGCAATGTTTAGGATCATTCTAATGGTTCTTATAAGTCCTAATACACATTCCTAGACCATTCTAAGCCTTTAGAATACTCTCTTAACCATTCTACAATAGTTAGAACCTCCAAGGACTCATGTTACACCCTCTACGTCCCTTGGGGTACCAAGCAATGTTTAGGATCATTCTAATGGTTCCTATATGTCCTAATACACATTGCTAGACCATTCTAAGCCTTTAGAATACTCTCTCAATCATTCTACACTTGTTAGAACCTCCAAGGACTCATGCTACACCCTCTACGTACTTTGCGGTACGAAGCAATGTTTAGGATCATTCTAATGGTTCTTATAAGTCTTAATACACATTCCTAGACCATTATAAGCCTTTAGAATACTCTCTCAATCATTCTACACTTGTTAGAACCTCCAAGGACTCATGGTACACCCTCTACGTCCCTTGGGGTACCAAGCAATGTTTAGGATCATTCTAATGGTTCTTCTAAGTCCTAATACACATTTCTAGAAAATTCTAAGCCTTTAGAATACTCTCTTAACCATTCTACACTTGTTAGAACCTCCAAGGACTCATGTTACACTCTCCATGTCCATTAGGGTACCAAGCATTGTTTAGGATCATTCTAAATGTTCGTATATGTCCTAATACACATTCCTAGACCATTATAAGCCTTTAGAATACATTCTTAACCATTCTACACTTGTTAGAACCTCCAAGGACTCATGCTACACCCTCTACGTCCCTTCGGGTACCAAGCAATGTTTAGGATCATTCTAATGGTTCTTATAAGTCCTAATACACATTCCTAGACCATTCTAAGCCTTTAGAATACTCTCTTAACCATTCTACAATTGTTAGAACCTCCAAGGACTCATGTTACACCCTCTACGTCCCTTGGGGTACCAAGCAATGTTTAGGATCATTCTAATGGTTCCTATATGTCCTAATACACATTGCTAGACCATTCTAAGACTTTAGAATACTCTCATAACCATTCTACACTTGTTAGAACCTCCAAGGACTCATGCTACACCCTCTACGTCCCTTGGGGTACCAAGCAATGTTTAGGATCATTCTAAATGTTCGTATATGTCCTAATACTCATTCCTAGACCATTCTAAGCCTTTAGAATACATTCATAACCATTCTACACTTGTTAGAACCTCCAAGGACTCATGCTACACCCTCTACGTCCCTTGGGGTACCAAGCGATGTTTTGGATCATTCTAAATGTTCGTATATATCCTAATACACATTCCTAGACCATTCTAAGCCTTTAGAATACTCTCTTAACCATTCTACACTTGTTAGAACCTCCAAGGACTCATGCTACACCCTCTACGTCCCTTCGGTTACCAAACAATGTTTAGGATCATTTTAATGGTTCTGATAAGTCCTAATACACATTCCTAGACCATTCTAAGCATTTAGAATACTCTCTTAACAATTCTACACTTGTTAGAACCTCCAAGGACTCATGCTACACCCTCTACGTCCTTTGCGGTACGAAGCAATGTTTAGGATCATTCTAATGGTTCTTATAAGTCTTAATACACATTCCTAGACCATTATTAGCCTTTAAATACTCTCTCAATCATTCTACACTTGTTAGAACCTCCAAGGACTCATGTTACACCCTCTACGTCCCTTGGGGTACCAAGCAATGTTTAGAATCATTCCAATGGTTCTTCTAAATCCTAATACACATTCCTAGACCATTCTAAGCCTTTAGAATACTCTCTTAACCATTCTACACTTGTTAGAACTTCTAAGGACTCATGCTACACCCTCTACGTCCCTTCGGGTACCAAGCAATGTTTAGGATCATTCTAATGGTTCTTATAAGTCCTAATACACATTCCTAGACCATTCTAAGCCTTTAGAATACATTCTTAACCATTCTACACTTGTTAGAATCTCCAAGGACTCATGCTACACCCTCTACGTCCCTTGGGGTACCAAGCAATGTTTAGGATCATTCTAATGGTTCTTATAAGTCCTAATACACATTCCTAGACCATTATAAGCCTTTAGAATACTCTCTCAATCATTCTACACTTGTTAGAACCTCCAAGGACTCATGTTACACCCTCTACGTCCCTTGGGGTACCAAGCAATGTTTAGGATCATTCCAATGGTTCTTCTAAATCCTAATACACATTCCTAGACCATTCTAAGCCTTTAGAATACTCTCTTAACCATTCTACACTTGTTAGAACTTCTAAGGACTCATGCTACACCCTCTACGTCCCTTGGGGTACCAAGCAATGTTTAGGATCATTCTAATGGTTCTTATAAGTCCTAATACACATTCCTAGACCATTCTAAGCCTTTAGAATACATTCTTAACCATTCTACACTTGTTAGAATCTCCAAGGACTCATGCTACACCCTCTACGTCCCTTCGGGTACCAAGCAATGTTTAGGATCATTCTAAATGTTCGTATATGTCCTAATACACATTCCTAGACCATTCTAAGCCTTTAGAATACATTCTTAACCATTCTACACTTGTTAGAACCTCCAAGGACTCATGCTACACCATCTACGTCCCTTGGGGTACCAAGCAATGTTTAGGATCATTCTAATGGTTCTTATAAGTCCTAATACACATTCCTAGACTATTCTAAGCCTTTAGATTACTCTCTTAACCATTCTACACTTGTTAGAACCTCCAAGGACTCATGCTACACTCTCTACGTCCCTTCGGGTACCAAACAATGTTTAGGATCATTCTAATGGTTCTTATAAGTCCTAATACACATTCCTAGACCATTCTAAGCCTTTAGATTACTCTCTTAACCATTCTACACTTGTTAGAACCTCCAAGGACTCATGCTACACCCTCTACGTCCCTTCGGGTACCAAGCAATGTTTAGGATCATTCTAATGGTTCTTATAAGTCCTAATACACATTCCTAGACCATTCTAAGCCTTTAGAATACTCTCTTAACCATTCTACACTTGTTAGAACCTCCAAGGACTCAAGCTACACCCTCTACGTCCCTTCGGGTACCAAGCAATGTTTAGGATCATTCTAAATGTTCGTATATGTCCTAATACACATTCCTAGACCGTTCTAAGCCTTTAGAATACATTCTTAACCATTCTACACTTGTTAGAACCTCCAAGGACTCATGCTACACCCTCTACGTCCCTTGGGGTACCAAGCAATGTTTAGGATCATTCTAATGGTTCCTATATGTCCTAATACACATTGTTAGACCATTCTAAGACTTTATAATACTCTCTTAACCATTCTACACTTGTTAGAACCTCCAAGGACTCATGCTACACCCTCTACGTCCCTTCGGGTACCAAACAATGTTTAGGATCATTTTAATGGTTCTTATAAGTCCTAATACACATTCCTAGACCATTCTAAGCATTTAGAATACTCTCTTAACAATTCTACACTTGTTAGAACCTCCAAGGACTCATGCTACACCCTCTACGTCCTTTGCGGTACGAAGCAATGTTTAGGATCATTCTAATGGTTCTTATAAGTCTTAATACACATTCCTAGACCATTATAAGCCTTTAGAATACTCTCTCAATCATTCTACACTTGTTAGAACCTCCAAGGACTCATGTTACACCCTCTACGTCCCTTGGGGTACCAAGCAATGTTTAGGATCATTCTAATGGTTCTTCTAAGTCCTAATACACATTTCTAGAAAATTCTAAGCCTTTAGAATACTCTCTTAACCATTCTACACTTGTTAGAACCTCCAAGGACTCATGCTACACTCTCCATGTCCATTAGGGTACCAAGCATTGTTTAGGATCATTCTAAATGTTCGTATATGTCCTAATACACATTCCTAGACCATTATAAGCCTTTAGAATACATTCTTAACCATTCTACATTTGTTAGAACCTCCAAGGACTCATGCTACACCCTCTACGTCCCTTCGGGTACCAAGCAATGTTTAGGATCATTCTAATGGTTCTTATAAGTCCTAATACACATTCCTAGACCATTATAAGCCTTTAGAATACTCTCTCAATCATTCTACACTTGTTAGAACCTCCAAGGACTCATGTTACACCCTCTACGTCCCTTGGGGTACCAAGCGATGTTTTGGATCATTCTAAATGTTCGTATATATCCTAATACACATTCCTAGACCATTCTAAGACTTTAGAATACTCTCATAACCATTCTACACTTGTTAGAACCTCCAAGGACTCACGCTACACCCTCTACGTCCCTTGGGGTACCAAGCAATGTTTAGGATCATTCTAAATGTTCGTATATGTCCTAATACACATTCCTAGACCATTCTAAGCCTTTAGAATACATTCATAACCATTCTACACTTGTTAGAACCTCCAAGGACTCATGCTACACCCTCTACGTCCCTTGGGGTACCAAGCGATGTTTTGGATCATTCTAAATGTTCGTATATATCCTAATACACATTCCTAGACCACTCTAAGCCTTTAGAATACTCTCTTAACCATTCTACACTTGTTAGAACCTCCAAGGACTCATGCTACACCCTCTACGTCCCTTGGGGTACCAAGCGATGTTTTGGATCATTCTAAATGTTCGTATATATCCTAATACACATTCCTAGACCATTCTAAGACTTTAGAATACTCTCATAACCATTCTACACTTGTTAGAACCTCCAAGGACTCACGCTACACCCTCTACGTCCCTTGGGGTACCAAGCAATGTTTAGGATCATTCTAAATGTTCGTATATGTCCTAATACACATTCCTAGACCATTCTAAGCCTTTAGAATACATTCATAACCATTCTACACTTGTTAGAACCTCCAAGGACTCATGCTACACCCTCTACGTCCCTTGGGGTACCAAGCGATGTTTTGGATCATTCTAAATGTTCGTATATATCCTAATACACATTCCTAGACCATTCTAAGCCTTTAGAATAATCTCTTAACCATTCTACACTTGTTAGAACCTCCATGGACTCATGCTACACCCTCTACGTCCCTTCGGGTACCAAACAATGTTTAGGATCATTTTAATGGTTCTGATAAGTCCTAATACACATTCCTAGACCATTCTAAGCATTTAGAATACTCTCTTAACAATTCTACACTTGTTAGAACCTCCAAGGACTCATGCTACACCCTCTACGTCCTTTGCGGTACGAAGCAATGTTTAGGATCATTCTAATGGTTCTTATAAGTCCTAATACACATTCCTAGACCATTATAAGCCTTTAGAATACTCTCTCAATCATTCTACACTTGTTAGAACCTCCAAGGACTCATGTTACACCCTCTACGTCCCTTGGGGTACCAAGCAATGTTTAGGATCATTCTAATGGTTCCTATATGTCCTAATACACATTGCTAGACCATTCTAAGACTTTAGAATACTCTCATAACCATTCTACACTTGTTAGAACCTCCAAGGACTCATGCTACACCCTCTACGTCCCTTGGGGTACCAAGCAATGTTTAGGATCATTCTAATGGTTCCTATATGTCCTAATACACATTGCTAGACCATTCTAAGACTTTAGAATACTCTCATAACCATTCTACACTTGTTAGAACCTCCAATGACTCATGCTACACCCTCTACGTCCCTTGGGGTACCAAGCAATGTTTAGGATCATTCTAAATGTTCGTATATGTCCTAATACACATTCCTAGACCATTCTAAGCCTTTAGAATACATTCATAACCATTCTACACTTGTTAGAACCTCCAAGGACTCATGCTACACCCTCTACGTCCCTTGGGGTACCAAGCGATGTTTTGAATCATTCTAAATGTTCGTATATATCCTAATACACATTCCTAGACCATTCTAAGCCTTTAGAATACTCTCTTAACCATTCTACACTTGTTAGAACCTCCAAGGACTCATGCTACACCCTCTACGTCCCTTGGGGTACCAAGCGATGTTTTGGATCATTCTAAATGTTCGTATATATCCTAATACACATTCCTAGACCATTCTAAGACTTTAGAATACTCTCATAACCATTCTACACTTGTTAGAACCTCCAAGGACTCACGCTACACCCTCTACGTCCCTTGGGGTACCAAGCAATGTTTAGGATCATTCTAAATGTTCGTATATGTCCTAATACACATTCCTAGACCATTCTAAGCCTTTAGAATACATTCATAACCATTCTACACTTGTTAGAACCTCCAAGGACTCATGCTACACCCTCTACGTCCCTTGGGGTACCAAGCGATGTTTTGGATCATTCTAAATGTTCGTATATATCCTAATACACATTCCTAGACCATTCTAAGCCTTTAGAATAATCTCTTAACCATTCTACACTTGTTAGAACCTCCAAGGACTCATGCTACACCCTCTACGTCCCTTCGGGTACCAAACAATGTTTAGGATCATTTTAATGGTTCTGATAAGTCCTAATACACATTCCTAGACCATTCTAAGCATTTAGAACACTCTCTTAACAATTCTACACTTGTTAGAACCTCCATGGACTCATGCTACACCCTCTACGTACTTTGCGGTACGAAGCAATGTTTAGGATCATTCTAATGGTTCTTATAAGTCTTAATACACATTCCTAGACCATTATAAGCCTTTAGAATACTCTCTCAATCATTCTACACTTGTTAGAACCTCCAAGGACTCATGCTACACCCTCTACGTCCTTTGCGGTACGAAGCAATATTTAGGATCATTCTAATGGTTCTTATAAGTCCTAATACACATTCCTAGACCATTATAAGCCTTTAGAATACTCTCTCAATCATTCTACACTTGTTAGAACCTCCAAGGACTCATGTTACACCCTCTACGTCCCTTGGGGTACCAAGCAATGTTTAGGATCATTCCAATGGTTCTTCTAAATCCTAATACACATTCCTAGACCATTCTAAGCCTTTAGAATACTCTCTTAACCATTCTACACTTGTTAGAACTTCTAAGGACTCATGCTACACCCTCTACGTCCCTTCGGGTACCAAGCAATGTTTAGGATCATTCTAATGGTTCTTATAAGTCCTAATACACATTCCTAGACCATTCTAAGCCTTTAGAATACATTCTTAACCATTCTACACTTGTTAGAATCTCCAAGGACTCATGCTACACCCTCTACGTCCCTTCGGGTACCAAGCAATGTTTAGGATCATTCTAAATGTTCGTATATGTCCTAATACACATTCCTAGACCATTCTAAGCCTTTAGAATACATTCTTAACCATTCTACACTTGTTAGAACCTCCAAGGACTCATGCTACACCATCTACGTCCCTTGGGGTACCAAGCAATGTTTAGGATCATTCTAATGGTTCTTATAAGTCCTAATACACATTCCTAGACTATTCTAAGCCTTTAGATTACTCTCTTAACCATTCTACACTTGTTAGAACCTCCAAGGACTCATGCTACACTCTCTACGTCCCTTCGGGTACCAAACAATGTTTAGGATCATTCTAATGGTTCTTATAAGTCCTAATACACATTCCTAGACCATTCTAAGCCTTTAGATTACTCTGTTAACCATTCTACACTTGTTAGAACCTCCAAGGACTCATGCTACACCCTCTACGTCCCTTCGGGTACCAAGCAATGTTTAGGATCATTCTAATGGTTCTTATAAGTCCTAATACACATTCCTAGACCATTCTAAGCCTTTAGAATACTCTCTTAACCATTCTACACTTGTTAGAACCTCCAAGGACTCAAGCTACACCCTCTACGTCCCTTCGGGTACCAAGCAATGTTTAGGATCATTCTAAATGTTCGTATATGTCCTAATACACATTCCTAGACCGTTCTAAGCCTTTAGAATACATTCTTAACCATTCTACACTTGTTAGAACCTCCAAGGACTCATGCTACACCCTCTACGTCCCTTGGGGTACCAAGCAATGTTTAGGATCATTCTAATGGTTCCTATATGTCCTAATACACATTGTTAGACCATTCTAAGACTTTATAATACTCTCTTAACCATTCTACACTTGTTAGAACCTCCAAGGACTCATGCTACACCCTCTACGTCCCTTCGGGTACCAAACAATGTTTAGGATCATTTTAATGGTTCTTATAAGTCCTAATACACATTCCTAGACCATTCTAAGCATTTAGAATACTCTCTTAACAATTCTACACTTGTTAGAACCTCCAAGGACTCATGCTACACCCTCTACGTCCTTTGCGGTACGAAGCAATGTTTAGGATCATTCTAATGGTTCTTATAAGTCTTAATACACATTCCTAGACCATTATAAGCCTTTAGAATACTCTCTCAATCATTCTACACTTGTTAGAACCTCCAAGGACTCATGTTACACCCTCTACGTCCCTTGGGGTACCAAGCAATGTTTAGGATCATTCTAATGGTTCTTCTAAGTCCTAATACACATTTCTAGAAAATTCTAAGCCTTTAGAATACTCTCTTAACCATTCTACACTTGTTAGAACCTCCAAGGACTCATGCTACACTCTCCATGTCCATTAGGGTACCAAGCATTGTTTAGGATCATTCTAAATGTTCGTATATGTCCTAATACACATTCCTAGACCATTATAAGCCTTTAGAATACATTCTTAAGCATTCTACACTTGTTAGAACCTCCAAGGACTCATGCTACACCCTCTACGTCCCTTCGGGTACCAAGCAATGTTTAGGATCATTCTAATGGTTCTTATAAGTCCTAATACACATTCCTAGACCATTCTAAGCCTTTAGAATACTCTCTTAACCATTCTACAATTGTTAGAACCTCCAAGGACTCATGTTACACCCTCTACGTCCCTTGGGGTACCAAGCAATGTTTAGGATCATTCTAATGGTTCCTATATGTCCTAATACACATTGCTAGACCATTCTAAGACTTTAGAATACTCTCATAACCATTCTACACTTGTTAGAACCTCCAAGGACTCATGCTACACCCTCTACGTCCCTTGGGGTACCAAGCAATGTTTAGGATCATTCTAAATGTTCGTATATGTCCTAATACACATTCCTAGACCATTCTAAGACTTTAGAATACTCTCATAACCATTCTACACTTGTTAGAACCTCCAAGGACTCACGCTACACTCTCTACGTCCCTTGGGGTACCAAGCAATGTTTAGGATCATTCTAAATGTTCGTATATGTCCTAATACACATTCCTAGACCATTCTAAGCCTTTAGAATACATTCATAACCATTCTACACTTGTTAGAACCTCCAAGGACTCATGCTACACCCTCTACGTCCCTTGGGGTACCAAGCGATGTTTTGGATCATTCTAAATGTTCGTATATATCCTAATACACATTCCTAGACCATTCTAAGCCTTTAGAATAATCTCTTAACCATTCTACACTTGTTAGAACCTCCAAGGACTCATGCTACACCCTCTACGTCCCTTCGGGTACCAAACAATGTTTAGGATCATTTTAATGGTTCTGATAAGTCCTAATACACATTCCTAGACCATTCTAAGCATTTAGAATACTCTCTTAACAATTCTACACTTGTTAGAACCTCCAAGGACTCATGCTACACCCTCTACGTACTTTGCGGTACGAAGCAATGTTTAGGATCATTCTAATGGTTCTTATAAGTCTTAATACACATTCCTAGACCATTATAAGCCTTTAGAATACTCTCTCAATCATTCTACACTTGTTAGAACCTCCAAGGACTCATGCTACACCCTCTACGTCCTTTGCGGTACGAAGCAATGTTTAGGATCATTCTAATGGTTCTTATAAGTCCTAATACACATTCCTAGACCATTATAAGCCTTTAGAATATTCTCTCAATCATTCTACACTTGTTAGAACCTCCAAGGACTCATGTTACACCCTCTACGTCCCTTGGGGTACCAAGCAATGTTTAGGATCATTCCAATGGTTCTTCTAAATCCTAATACACATTCCTAGACCATTCTAAGCCTTTAGAATACTCTCTTAACCATTCTACACTTGTTAGAACTTCTAAGGACTCATGCTACACCCTCTACGTCCCTTCGGGTACCAAGCAATGTTTAGGATCATTCTAATGGTTCTTATAAGTCCTAATACACATTCCTAGACCATTCTAAGCCTTTAGAATACATTCTTAACCATTCTACACTTGTTAGAATCTCCAAGGACTCATGCTACACCCTCTACGTCCCTTCGGGTACCAAGCAATGTTTAGGATCATTCTAAATGTTCGTATATGTCCTAATACACATTCCTAGACCATTCTAAGCCTTTAGAATACATTCTTAACCATTCTACACTTGTTAGTAGACCATTCTAAGCCTTTAGATTACTCTGTTAACCATTCTACACTTGTTAGAACCTCCAAGGACTCATGCTACACCCTCTACGTCCCTTCGGGTACCAAGCAATGTTTAGGATCATTCTAATGGTTCTTATAAGTCCTAATACACATTCCTAGACCATTCTAAGCCTTTAGAATACTCTCTTAACCATTCTACACTTGTTAGAACCTCCAAGGACTCAAGCTACACCCTCTACGTCCCTTCGGGTACCAAGCAATGTTTAGGATCATTCTAAATGTTCGTATATGTCCTAATACACATTCCTAGACCGTTCTAAGCCTTTAGAATACATTCTTAACCATTCTACACTTGTTAGAACCTCCAAGGACTCATGCTACACCCTCTACGTCCCTTGGGGTACCAAGCAATGTTTAGGATCATTCTAATGGTTCCTATATGTCCTAATACACATTGTTAGACCATTCTAAGACTTTATAATACTCTCTTAACCATTCTACACTTGTTAGAACCTCCAAGGACTCATGCTACACCCTCTACGTCCCTTCGGGTACCAAACAATGTTTAGGATCATTTTAATGGTTCTTATAAGTCCTAATACACATTCCTAGACCATTCTAAGCATTTAGAATACTCTCTTAACAATTCTACACTTGTTAGAACCTCCAAGGACTCATGCTACACCCTCTACGTCCTTTGCGGTACGAAGCAATGTTTAGGATCATTCTAATGGTTCTTATAAGTCTTAATACACATTCCTAGACCATTATAAGCCTTTAGAATACTCTCTCAATCATTCTACACTTGTTAGAACCTCCAAGGACTCATGTTACACCCTCTACGTCCCTTGGGGTACCAAGCAATGTTTAGGATCATTCTAATGGTTCTTCTAAGTCCTAATACACATTTCTAGAAAATTCTAAGCCTTTAGAATACTCTCTTAACCATTCTACACTTGTTAGAACCTCCAAGGACTCATGCTACACTCTCCATGTCCATTAGGGTACCAAGCATTGTTTAGGATCATTCTAAATGTTCGTATATGTCCTAATACACATTCCTAGACCATTATAAGCCTTTAGAATACATTCTTAAGCATTCTACACTTGTTAGAACCTCCAAGGACTCATGCTACACCCTCTACGTCCCTTCGGGTACCAAGCAATGTTTAGGATCATTCTAATGGTTCTTATAAGTCCTAATACACATTCCTAGACCATTCTAAGCCTTTAGAATACTCTCTTAACCATTCTACAATTGTTAGAACCTCCAAGGACTCATGTTACACCCTCTACGTCCCTTGGGGTACCAAGCAATGTTTAGGATCATTCTAATGGTTCCTATATGTCCTAATACACATTGCTAGACCATTCTAAGACTTTAGAATACTCTCATAACCATTCTACACTTGTTAGAACCTCCAAGGACTCATGCTACACCCTCTACGTCCCTTGGGGTACCAAGCAATGTTTAGGATCATTCTAAATGTTCGTATATGTCCTAATACACATTCCTAGACCATTCTAAGCCTTTAGAATACATTCATAACCATTCTACACTTGTTAGAACCTCCAAGGACTCATGCTACACCCTCTACGTCCCTTGGGGTACCAAGCGATGTTTTGGATCATTCTAAATGTTCGTATATATCCTAATACACATTCCTAGACCATTGTAAGCCTTTAGAATAATCTCTTAACCATTCTACACTTGTTAGAACCTCCAAGGACTCATGCTACACCCTCTACGTCCCTTCGGGTACCAAACAATGTTTAGGATCATTTTAATGGTTCTGATAAGTCCTAATACACATTCCTAGACCATTCTAAGCATTTAGAATACTCTCTTAACCATTCTACACTTGTTAGAACCTCCAAGGACTCAAGCTACACCCTCTACGTCCCTTCGGGTACCAAGCAATGTTTAGGATCATTCTAAATGTTCGTATATATCCTAATACACATTCCTAGACCATTCTAAGCCTTTAGAATACTCTCTTAACCATTCTACACTTGTTAGAACCTCCAAGGACTCAGGCTACACCCTCTACGTCCCTTGGGGTACCAAGCGATGTTTTGGATCATTCTAAATGTTCGTATATATCCTAATACACATTCCTAGACCATTCTAAGACTTTAGAATACTCTCATAACCATTCTACACTTGTTAGAACCTCCAAGGACTCACGCTACACCCTCTACGTCCCTTGGGGTACCAAGCAATGTTTAGGATCATTCTAAATGTTCGTATATGTCCTAATACACATTCCTAGACCATTCTAAGCCTTTAGAATACATTCATAACCATTCTACACTTGTTAGAACCTCCAAGGACTCATGCTACACCCTCTACGTCCCTTGGGGTACCAAGCGATGTTTTGGATCATTCTAAATGTTCGTATATATCCTAATACACATTCCTAGACCATTCTAAGCCTTTAGAATAATCTCTTAACCATTCTACACTTGTTAGAACCTCCAAGGACTCATGCTACACCCTCTACGTCCCTTCGGGTACCAAACAATGTTTAGGATCATTTTAATGGTTCTGATAAGTCCTAATACACATTCCTAGACCATTCTAAGCATTTAGAACACTCTCTTAACAATTCTACACTTGTTAGAACCTCCAAGGACTCATGCTACACCCTCTACGTACTTTGCGGTACGAAGCAATGTTTAGGATCATTCTAATGGTTCTTATAAGTCTTAATACACATTCCTAGACCATTATAAGCCTTTAGAATACTCTCTCAATCATTCTACACTTGTTAGAACCTCCAAGGACTCATGCTACACCCTCTACGTCCTTTGCGGTACGAAGCAATATTTAGGATCATTCTAATGGTTCTTATAAGTCCTAATACACATTCCTAGACCATTATAAGCCTTTAGAATACTCTCTCAATCATTCTACACTTGTTAGAACCTCCAAGGACTCATGTTACACCCTCTACGTCCCTTGGGGTACCAAGCAATGTTTAGGATCATTCCAATGGTTCTTCTAAATCCTAATACACATTCCTAGACCATTCTAAGCCTTTAGAATACTCTCTTAACCATTCTACACTTGTTAGAACTTCTAAGGACTCATGCTACACCCTCTACGTCCCTTCGGGTACCAAGCAATGTTTAGGATCATTCTAATGGTTCTTATAAGTCCTAATACACATTCCTAGACCATTCTAAGCCTTTAGAATACATTCTTAACCATTCTACACTTGTTAGAATCTCCAAGGACTCATGCTACACCCTCTACGTCCCTTCGGGTACCAAGCAATGTTTAGGATCATTCTAAATGTTCGTATATGTCCTAATACACATTCCTAGACCATTCTAAGCCTTTAGAATACATTCTTAACCATTCTACACTTGTTAGAACCTCCAAGGACTCATGCTACACCATCTACGTCCCTTGGGGTACCAAGCAATGTTTAGGATCATTCTAATGGTTCTTATAAGTCCTAATACACATTCCTAGACTATTCTAAGCCTTTAGATTACTCTCTTAACCATTCTACACTTGTTAGAACCTCCAAGGACTCATGCTACACTCTCTACGTCCCTTCGGGTACCAAACAATGTTTAGGATCATTCTAATGGTTCTTATAAGTCCTAATACACATTCCTAGACCATTCTAAGCCTTTAGATTACTCTGTTAACCATTCTACACTTGTTAGAACCTCCAAGGACTCATGCTACACCCTCTACGTCCCTTCGGGTACCAAGCAATGTTTAGGATCATTCTAATGGTTCTTATAAGTCCTAATACACATTCCTAGACCATTCTAAGCCTTTAGAATACTCTCTTAACCATTCTACACTTGTTAGAACCTCCAAGGACTCAAGCTACACCCTCTACGTCCCTTCGGGTACCAAGCAATGTTTAGGATCATTCTAAATGTTCGTATATGTCCTAATACACATTCCTAGACCGTTCTAAGCCTTTAGAATACATTCTTAACCATTCTACACTTGTTAGAACCTCCAAGGACTCATGCTACACCCTCTACGTCCCTTGGGGTACCAAGCAATGTTTAGGATCATTCTAATGGTTCCTATATGTCCTAATACACATTGTTAGACCATTCTAAGACTTTATAATACTCTCTTAACCATTCTACACTTGTTAGAACCTCCAAGGACTCATGCTACACCCTCTACGTCCCTTCGGGTACCAAACAATGTTTAGGATCATTTTAATGGTTCTTATAAGTCCTAATACACATTCCTAGACCATTCTAAGCATTTAGAATACTCTCTTAACAATTCTACACTTGTTAGAACCTCCAAGGACTCATGCTACACCCTCTACGTCCTTTGCGGTACGAAGCAATGTTTAGGATCATTCTAATGGTTCTTATAAGTCTTAATACACATTCCTAGACCATTATAAGCCTTTAGAATACTCTCTCAATCATTCTACACTTGTTAGAACCTCCAAGGACTCATGTTACACCCTCTACGTCCCTTGGGGTACCAAGCAATGTTTAGGATCATTCTAATGGTTCTTCTAAGTCCTAATACACATTTCTAGAAAATTCTAAGCCTTTAGAATACTCTCTTAACCATTCTACACTTGTTAGAACCTCCAAGGACTCATGCTACACTCTCCATGTCCATTAGGGTACCAAGCATTGTTTAGGATCATTCTAAATGTTCGTATATGTCCTAATACACATTCCTAGACCATTATAAGCCTTTAGAATACATTCTTAAGCATTCTACACTTGTTAGAACCTCCAAGGACTCATGCTACACCCTCTACGTCCCTTCGGGTACCAAGCAATGTTTAGGATCATTCTAATGGTTCTTATAAGTCCTAATACACATTCCTAGACCATTCTAAGCCTTTAGAATACTCTCTTAACCATTCTACAATTGTTAGAACCTCCAAGGACTCATGTTACACCCTCTACGTCCCTTGGGGTACCAAGCAATGTTTAGGATCATTCTAATGGTTCCTATATGTCCTAATACACATTGCTAGACCATTCTAAGACTTTAGAATACTCTCATAACCATTCTACACTTGTTAGAACCTCCAAGGACTCATGCTACACCCTCTACGTCCCTTGGGGTACCAAGCAATGTTTAGGATCATTCTAAATGTTCGTATATGTCCTAATACACATTCCTAGACCATTCTAAGACTTTAGAATACTCTCATAACCATTCTACACTTGTTAGAACCTCCAAGGACTCACGCTACACTCTCTACGTCCCTTGGGGTACCAAGCAATGTTTAGGATCATTCTAAATGTTCGTATATGTCCTAATACACATTCCTAGACCATTCTAAGCCTTTAGAATACATTCATAACCATTCTACACTTGTTAGAACCTCCAAGGACTCATGCTACACCCTCTACGTCCCTTGGGGTACCAAGCGATGTTTTGGATCATTCTAAATGTTCGTATATATCCTAATACACATTCCTAGACCATTCTAAGCCTTTAGAATAATCTCTTAACCATTCTACACTTGTTAGAACCTCCAAGGACTCATGCTACACCCTCTACGTCCCTTCGGGTACCAAACAATGTTTAGGATCATTTTAATGGTTCTGATAAGTCCTAATACACATTCCTAGACCATTCTAAGCATTTAGAATACTCTCTTAACAATTCTACACTTGTTAGAACCTCCAAGGACTCATGCTACACCCTCTACGTACTTTGCGGTACGAAGCAATGTTTAGGATCATTCTAATGGTTCTTATAAGTCTTAATACACATTCCTAGACCATTATAAGCCTTTAGAATACTCTCTCAATCATTCTACACTTGTTAGAACCTCCAAGGACTCATGCTACACCCTCTACGTCCTTTGCGGTACGAAGCAATGTTTAGGATCATTCTAATGGTTCTTATAAGTCCTAATACACATTCCTAGACCATTATAAGCCTTTAGAATACTCTCTCAATCATTCTACACTTGTTAGAACCTCCAAGGACTCATGTTACACCCTCTACGTCCCTTGGGGTACCAAGCAATGTTTAGGATCATTCCAATGGTTCTTCTAAATCCTAATACACATTCCTAGACCATTCTAAGCCTTTAGAATACTCTCTTAACCATTCTACACTTGTTAGAACTTCTAAGGACTCATGCTACACCCTCTACGTCCCTTCGGGTACCAAGCAATGTTTAGGATCATTCTAATGGTTCTTATAAGTCCTAATACACATTCCTAGACCATTCTAAGCCTTTAGAATACATTCTTAACCATTCTACACTTGTTAGAATCTCCAAGGACTCATGCTACACCCTCTACGTCCCTTCGGGTACCAAGCAATGTTTAGGATCATTCTAAATGTTCGTATATGTCCTAATACACATTCCTAGACCATTCTAAGCCTTTAGAATACATTCTTAACCATTCTACACTTGTTAGTAGACCATTCTAAGCCTTTAGATTACTCTGTTAACCATTCTACACTTGTTAGAACCTCCAAGGACTCATGCTACACCCTCTACGTCCCTTCGGGTACCAAGCAATGTTTAGGATCATTCTAATGGTTCTTATAAGTCCTAATACACATTCCTAGACCATTCTAAGCCTTTAGAATACTCTCTTAACCATTCTACACTTGTTAGAACCTCCAAGGACTCAAGCTACACCCTCTACGTCCCTTCGGGTACCAAGCAATGTTTAGGATCATTCTAAATGTTCGTATATGTCCTAATACACATTCCTAGACCGTTCTAAGCCTTTAGAATACATTCTTAACCATTCTACACTTGTTAGAACCTCCAAGGACTCATGCTACACCCTCTACGTCCCTTGGGGTACCAAGCAATGTTTAGGATCATTCTAATGGTTCCTATATGTCCTAATACACATTGTTAGACCATTCTAAGACTTTATAATACTCTCTTAACCATTCTACACTTGTTAGAACCTCCAAGGACTCATGCTACACCCTCTACGTCCCTTCGGGTACCAAACAATGTTTAGGATCATTTTAATGGTTCTTATAAGTCCTAATACACATTCCTAGACCATTCTAAGCATTTAGAATACTCTCTTAACAATTCTACACTTGTTAGAACCTCCAAGGACTCATGCTACACCCTCTACGTCCTTTGCGGTACGAAGCAATGTTTAGGATCATTCTAATGGTTCTTATAAGTCTTAATACACATTCCTAGACCATTATAAGCCTTTAGAATACTCTCTCAATCATTCTACACTTGTTAGAACCTCCAAGGACTCATGTTACACCCTCTACGTCCCTTGGGGTACCAAGCAATGTTTAGGATCATTCTAATGGTTCTTCTAAGTCCTAATACACATTTCTAGAAAATTCTAAGCCTTTAGAATACTCTCTTAACCATTCTACACTTGTTAGAACCTCCAAGGACTCATGCTACACTCTCCATGTCCATTAGGGTACCAAGCATTGTTTAGGATCATTCTAAATGTTCGTATATGTCCTAATACACATTCCTAGACCATTATAAGCCTTTAGAATACATTCTTAAGCATTCTACACTTGTTAGAACCTCCAAGGACTCATGCTACACCCTCTACGTCCCTTCGGGTACCAAGCAATGTTTAGGATCATTCTAATGGTTCTTATAAGTCCTAATACACATTCCTAGACCATTCTAAGCCTTTAGAATACTCTCTTAACCATTCTACAATTGTTAGAACCTCCAAGGACTCATGTTACACCCTCTACGTCCCTTGGGGTACCAAGCAATGTTTAGGATCATTCTAATGGTTCCTATATGTCCTAATACACATTGCTAGACCATTCTAAGACTTTAGAATACTCTCATAACCATTCTACACTTGTTAGAACCTCCAAGGACTCATGCTACACCCTCTACGTCCCTTGGGGTACCAAGCAATGTTTAGGATCATTCTAAATGTTCGTATATGTCCTAATACACATTCCTAGACCATTCTAAGCCTTTAGAATACATTCATAACCATTCTACACTTGTTAGAACCTCCAAGGACTCATGCTACACCCTCTACGTCCCTTGGGGTACCAAGCGATGTTTTGGATCATTCTAAATGTTCGTATATATCCTAATACACATTCCTAGACCATTGTAAGCCTTTAGAATAATCTCTTAACCATTCTACACTTGTTAGAACCTCCAAGGACTCATGCTACACCCTCTACGTCCCTTCGGGTACCAAACAATGTTTAGGATCATTTTAATGGTTCTGATAAGTCCTAATACACATTCCTAGACCATTCTAAGCATTTAGAATACTCTCTTAACAATTCTACACTTGTTAGAACCTCCAAGGACTCATGCTACACCCTCTACGTACTTTGCGGTACGAAGCAATGTTTAGGATCATTCTAATGGTTCTTATAAGTCTTAATACACATTCCTAGACCATTATAAGCCTTTAGAATACTCTCTCAATCATTCTACACTTGTTAGAACCTCCAAGGACTCATGCTACACCCTCTACGTCCTTTGCGGTACGAAGCAATGTTTAGGATCATTCTAATGGTTCTTATAAGTCCTAATACACATTCCTAGACCATTATAAGCCTTTAGAATACTCTCTCAATCATTCTACACTTGTTAGAACCTCCAAGGACTCATGTTACACCCTCTACGTCCCTTGGGGTACCAAGCAATGTTTAGGATCATTCCAATGGTTCTTCTAAATCCTAATACACATTCCTAGACCATTCTAAGCCTTTAGAATACTCTCTTAACCATTCTACACTTGTTAGAACTTCTAAGGACTCATGCTACACCCTCTACGTCCCTTCGGGTACCAAGCAATGTTTAGGATCATTCTAATGGTTCTTATAAGTCCTAATACACATTCCTAGACCATTCTAAGCCTTTAGAATACATTCTTAACCATTCTACACTTGTTAGAATCTCCAAGGACTCATGCTACACCCTCTACGTCCCTTCGGGTACCAAGCAATGTTTAGGATCATTCTAAATGTTCGTATATGTCCTAATACACATTCCTAGACCATTCTAAGCCTTTAGAATACATTCTTAACCATTCTACACTTGTTAGAACCTCCAAGGACTCATGCTACACCATCTACGTCCCTTGGGGTACCAAGCAATGTTTAGGATCATTCTAATGGTTCTTATAAGTCCTAATACACATTCCTAGACTATTCTAAGCCTTTAGATTACTCTCTTAACCATTCTACACTTGTTAGAACCTCCAAGGACTCATGCTACACTCTCTACGTCCCTTCGGGTACCAAACAATGTTTAGGATCATTCTAATGGTTCTTATAAGTCCTAATACACATTCCTAGACCATTCTAAGCCTTTAGATTACTCTGTTAACCATTCTACACTTGTTAGAACCTCCAAGGACTCATGCTACACCCTCTACGTCCCTTCGGGTACCAAGCAATGTTTAGGATCATTCTAATGGTTCTTATAAGTCCTAATACACATTCCTAGACCATTCTAAGCCTTTAGAATACTCTCTTAACCATTCTACACTTGTTAGAACCTCCAAGGACTCAAGCTACACCCTCTACGTCCCTTCGGGTACCAAGCAATGTTTAGGATCATTCTAAATGTTCGTATATGTCCTAATACACATTCCTAGACCGTTCTAAGCCTTTAGAATACATTCTTAACCATTCTACACTTGTTAGAACCTCCAAGGACTCATGCTACACCCTCTACGTCCCTTGGGGTACCAAGCAATGTTTAGGATCATTCTAATGGTTCCTATATGTCCTAATACACATTGTTAGACCATTCTAAGACTTTATAATACTCTCTTAACCATTCTACACTTGTTAGAACCTCCAAGGACTCATGCTACACCCTCTACGTCCCTTCGGGTACCAAACAATGTTTAGGATCATTTTAATGGTTCTTATAAGTCCTAATACACATTCCTAGACCATTCTAAGCATTTAGAATACTCTCTTAACAATTCTACACTTGTTAGAACCTCCAAGGACTCATGCTACACCCTCTACGTCCTTTGCGGTACGAAGCAATGTTTAGGATCATTCTAATGGTTCTTATAAGTCTTAATACACATTCCTAGACCATTATAAGCCTTTAGAATACTCTCTCAATCATTCTACACTTGTTAGAACCTCCAAGGACTCATGTTACACCCTCTACGTCCCTTGGGGTACCAAGCAATGTTTAGGATCATTCTAATGGTTCTTCTAAGTCCTAATACACATTTCTAGAAAATTCTAAGCCTTTAGAATACTCTCTTAACCATTCTACACTTGTTAGAACCTCCAAGGACTCATGCTACACTCTCCATGTCCATTAGGGTACCAAGCATTGTTTAGGATCATTCTAAATGTTCGTATATGTCCTAATACACATTCCTAGACCATTATAAGCCTTTAGAATACATTCTTAAGCATTCTACACTTGTTAGAACCTCCAAGGACTCATGCTACACCCTCTACGTCCCTTCGGGTACCAAGCAATGTTTAGGATCATTCTAATGGTTCTTATAAGTTCTAATACACATTCCTAGACCATTCTAAGCCTTTAGAATACTCTCTTAACCATTCTACAATTGTTAGAACCTCCAAGGACTCATGTTACACCCTCTACGTCCCTTGGGGTACCAAGCAATGTTTAGGATCATTCTAATGGTTCCTATATGTCCTAATACACATTGCTAGACCATTCTAAGACTTTAGAATACTCTCATAACCATTCTACACTTGTTAGAACCTCCAAGGACTCATGCTACACCCTCTACGTCCCTTGGGGTACCAAGCAATGTTTAGGATCATTCTAAATGTTCGTATATGTCCTAATACACATTCCTAGACCATTCTAAGCCTTTAGAATACATTCATAACCATTCTACACTTGTTAGAACCTCCAAGGACTCATGCTACACCCTCTACGTCCCTTGGGGTACCAAGCGATGTTTTGGATCATTCTAAATGTTCGTATATATCCTAATACACATTCCTAGACCATTCTAAGCCTTTAGAATACTCTCTTAACCATTCTACACTTGTTAGAACCTCCAAGGACTCATGCTACACCCTCTACGTCCCTTCGGGTACCAAACAATGTTTAGGATCATTTTAATGGTTCTGATAAGTCCTAATACACATTCCTAGACCATTCTAAGCATTTAGAATACTCTCTTAACAATTCTACACTTGTTAGAACCTCCAAGGACTCATGCTACACCCTCTACGTCCTTTGCGGTACGAAGCAATGTTTAGGATCATTCTAATGGTTCTTATAAGTCTTAATACACATTCCTAGACCATTATAAGCCTTTAGAATACTCTCTCAATCATTCTACACTTGTTAGAACCTCCAAGGACTCATGTTACACCCTCTACGTCCCTTGGGGTACCAAGCAATGTTTAGGATCATTCTAATGGTTCTTCTAAGTCCTAATACACATTCCTAGACCATTCTAAGCCTTTTGAATACTCTCTTAACCATTCTACACTTGTTAGAACCTCCAAGGACTCAAGCTACACTCTCCATGTCCATTAGGGTACCAAGCATTGTTTAGGATCATTCTAAATGTTCGTATATGTCATAATACACATTCCTAGACCATTATAAGCCTTTAGAATACATTCTTAACCATTCTACACTTGTTAGAACCTCCAAGGACTCATGCTACACCCTCTACGTCCCTTGGGGTACCAAGCAATGTTTAGGATCATTCTAATGGTTCCTAAATGTCCTAATACACATTGCTAGACCATTCTAAGACTTTAGAATACTCTCATAACCATTCTGCACTTGTTAGAACCTCCAAGGACTCATGCTACACCCTCGACGTCCCTTCGGGTACCAAGCAATGTTTAGGATCATTCTAAATGTTCGTATATGTCCTAATACACATTCCTGGACCATTCGAAGCCTTTAGAATACATTCATAACCATTCTACACTTGTTAGAACCTCCAAGGAATCATGCAACACCCTCTACGTCCCTTGGGGTACCAAGCAATGTTTAGGATCATTCTAAATGTTCCTATATATCCTAATACACATTCCTAGACCATTCTAAGCGTTTAGAATACTCTCTTAACCATTCTACACTTGTTAGAACCTCCAAGGACTCATGCTACACTCTCCACGTCCATTAGGGTACCAAGCATTGTTTAGGATCATTCGAAATGTTCGTATATGTCCTAATACGCATTCCTAGACCATTCTAAGCCTTTAGAATAATCTCTTAACCATTCTACACTTGTTAGAACCTCCAAGGACTCATGCTACACCCTCTACGTCCCTTCGGGTACCAAGCAATGTTTAGGATCATTCTAATGGTTCTTATAAATCCTAATACACATTCCTAGACCATTCTAAGCCTTTAGAATACTCTCTTAACCATTCTACAATTGTTAGAACCTCCAAGGACTCATGTTACACCCTCTACGTCCCTTGGGGTACCAAGCAATGTTTAGGATCATTCTAATGGTTCCTATATGTCCTAATACACATTGCTAGACCATTCTAAGACTTTAGAATACTCTCATAACCATTCTACACTTGTTAGAACCTCCAAGGACTCATGCTACACCCTCTACGTCCCTTGGGGTACCAAGCAATGTTTAGGATCATTCTAATGGTTCCTATATGTCCTAATACACATTGCTAGACCATTCTAAGACTTTAGAATACTCTCATAACCATTCTACACTTGTTAGAACCTCCAATGACTCATGCTACACCCTCTACGTCCCTTGGGGTACCAAGCAATGTTTAGGATCATTCTAAATGTTCGTATATGTCCTAATACACATTCCTAGACCATTCTAAGCCTTTAGAATACATTCATAACCATTCTACACTTGTTAGAACCTCCAAGGACTCATGCTACACCCTCTGCGTCCCTTGGGGTACCAAGCGATGTTTTGAATCATTCTAAATGTTCGTATATATCCTAATACACATTCCTAGACCATTCTAAGCCTTTAGAATACTCTCTTAACCATTCTACACTTGTTAGAACCTCCAAGGACTCATGCTACACCCTCTACGTCCCTTGGGGTACCAAGCGATGTTTTGGATCATTCTAAATGTTCGTATATATCCTAATACACATTCCTAGACCATTCTAAGACTTTAGAATACTCTCATAACCATTCTACACTTGTTAGAACCTCCAAGGACTCATGCTACACCCTCTACGTCCCTTGGGGTACCAAGCAATGTTTAGGATCATTCTAAATGTTCGTATATGTCCTAATACACATTCCTAGACCATTCTAAGCCTTTAGAATACATTCATAACCATTCTACACTTGTTAGAACCTCCAAGGACTCATGCTACACCCTCTACGTCCCTTGGGGTACCAAGCGATGTTTTGGATCATTCTAAATGTTCGTATATATCCTAATACACATTCCTAGACCATTCTAAGCCTTTAGAATAATCTCTTAACCATTCTACACTTGTTAGAACCTCCAAGGACTCATGCTACACCCTCTACGTCCCTTCGGGTACCAAACAATGTTTAGGATCATTTTAATGGTTCTGATAAGTCCTAATACACATTCCTAGACCATTCTAAGCATTTAGAATACTCTCTTAACAATTCTACACTTGTTAGAACCTCCAAGGACTCATGCTACACCCTCTACGTCCTTTGCGGTACGAAGCAATGTTTAGGATCATTCTAATGGTTCTTATAAGTCTTAATACACATTCCTAGACCATTATAAGCCTTTAGAATACTCTCTCAATCATTCTACACTTGTTAGAACCTCCAAGGACTCATGTTACACCCTCTACGTCCTTTGGGGTACCAAGCAATGTTTAGGATCATTCTATTGGTTCTTCTAAGTCCTAATACACATTCCTAGACCATTCTAAGCCTTTAGAATACTCTCTTAACCATTCTACACTTGTTAGAACCTCCAAGGACTCATGCTACACCCTCTACGTCCCTTCGGGTACCAAGCAATGTTTAGGATCATTCTAATGGTTCTTATAAGTCCTAATACACATTCCTAGACCATTCTAAGCCTTTAGAATACTCTCTTAACCATTCTACAATTGTTAGAACCTCCAAGGACTCATGTTACACCCTCTACGTCCCTTGGGGTACCAAGCAATGTTTAGGATCATTCTAATGGTTCCTATATGTCCTAATACACATTGCTAGACCATTCTAAGACTTTAGAATACTCTCATAACCATTCTACACTTGTTAGAACCTCCAAGGACTCATGCTACACCCTCTACGTCCCTTGGGGTACCAAGCAATGTTTAGGATCATTCTAAATGTTCGTATATGTCCTAATACACATTCCTAGACCATTCTAAGCCTTTAGAATACATTCATAACCATTCTACACTTGTTAGAACCTCCAAGGACTCATGCTACACCCTCTACGTCCCTTGGGGTACCAAGCGATGTTTTGGATCATTCTAAATGTTCGTATATATCCTAATACACATTCCTAGACCATTCTAAGCCTTTAGAATACTCTCTTAACCATTCTACACTTGTTAGAACCTCCAAGGACTCATGCTACACCCTCTACGTCCCTTCGGGTACCAAACAATGTTTAGGATCATTTTAATGGTTCTGATAAGTCCTAATACACATTCCTAGACCATTCTAAGCATTTAGAATTCTCTCTTAACAATTCTACACTTGTTAGAACCTCCAAGGACTCATGCTACACCCTCTACGTCCTTTGCGGTACGAAGCAATGTTTAGGATCATTCTAATGGTTCTTATAAGTCTTAATACACATTCCTAGACCATTATAAGCCTTTAAAATACTCTCTCAATCATTCTACACTTGTTAGAACCTCCAAGGACTCATGTTACACCCTCTACGTCCCTTGGGGTGCCAAGCAATGTTTAGGATCATTCTAATGGTTCTTCTAAGTCCTAATACACATTCCTAGACCATTCTAAGCCTTTAGAATACATTCATAACCATTCTACACTTGTTAGAACCTCCAAGGACTCATGCTACACCCTCTGCGTCCCTTGGGGTACCAAGCGATGTTTTGAATCATTCTAAATGTTCGTATATATCCTAATACACATTCCTAGACCATTCTAAGCCTTTAGAATACTCTCTTAACCATTCTACACTTGTTAGAACCTCCAAGGACTCATGCTACACCCTCTACGTCCCTTGGGGTACCAAGCGATGTTTTGGATCATTCTAAATGTTCGTATATATCCTAATACACATTCCTAGACCATTCTAAGACTTTAGAATACTCTCATAACCATTCTACACTTGTTAGAACCTCCAAGGACTCATGCTACACCCTCTACGTCCCTTGGGGTACCAAGCAATGTTTAGGATCATTCTAAATGTTCGTATATGTCCTAATACACATTCCTAGACCATTCTAAGCCTTTAGAATACATTCATAACCATTCAACACTTGTTAGAACCTCCAAGGACTCATGCTACACCCTCTACGTCCCTTGGGGTACCAAGCGATGTTTTGGATCATTCTAAATGTTCGTATATATCCTAATACACATTCCTAGACCATTCTAAGCCTTTAGAATAATCTCTTAACCATTCTACACTTGTTAGAACCTCCAAGGACTCATGCTACACCCTCTACGTCCCTTCGGGTACCAAACAATGTTTAGGATCATTTTAATGGTTCTGATAAGTCCTAATACACATTCCTAGACCATTCTAAGCATTTAGAATACTCTCTTAACAATTCTACACTTGTTAGAACCTCCAAGGACTCATGCTACACCCTCTACGTCCTTTGCGGTACGAAGCAATGTTTAGGATCATTCTAATGGTTCTTATAAGTCTTAATACACATTCCTAGACCATTATAAGCCTTTAGAATACTCTCTCAATCATTCTACACTTGTTAGAACCTCCAAGGACTCATGTTACACCCTCTACGTCCTTTGGGGTACCAAGCAATGTTTAGGATCATTCTATTGGTTCTTCTAAGTCCTAATACACATTCCTAGACCATTCTAAGCCTTTAGAATACTCTCTTAACCATTCTACACTTGTTAGAACCTCCAAGGACTCATGCTACACCCTCTACGTCCCTTCGGGTACCAAGCAATGTTTAGGATCATTCTAATGGTTCTTATAAGTCCTAATACACATTCCTAGACCATTCTAAGCCTTTAGAATACTCTCTTAACCATTCTACAATTGTTAGAACCTCCAAGGACTCATGTTACACCCTCTACGTCCCTTGGGGTACCAAGCAATGTTTAGGATCATTCTAATGGTTCCTATATGTCCTAATACACATTGCTAGACCATTCTAAGACTTTAGAATACTCTCATAACCATTCTACACTTGTTAGAACCTCCAAGGACTCATGCTACACCCTCTACGTCCCTTGGGGTACCAAGCAATGTTTAGGATCATTCTAAATGTTCGTATATGTCCTAATACACATTCCTAGACCATTCTAAGCCTTTAGAATACACTCATAACCATTCTACACTTGTTAGAACCTCCAAGGACTCATGCTACACCCTCTACGTCCCTTGGGGTACCAAGCGATGTTTTGGATCATTCTAAATGTTCGTATATATCCTAATACACATTCCTAGACCATTCTAAGCCTTTAGAATACTCTCTTAACCATTCTACACTTGTTAGAACCTCCAAGGACTCATGCTACACCCTCTACGTCCCTTCGGGTACCAAACAATGTTTAGGATCATTTTAATGGTTCTGATAAGTCCTAATACACATTCCTAGACCATTCTAAGCATTTAGAATACTCTCTTAACAATTCTACACTTGTTAGAACCTCCAAGGACTCATGCTACACCCTCTACGTCCTTTGCGGTACGAAGCAATGTTTAGGATCATTCTAATGGTTCTTATAAGTCTTAATACACATTCCTAGACCATTATAAGCCTTTAGAATACTCTCTCAATCATTCTACACTTGTTAGAACCTCCAAGGACTCATGTTACACCCTCTACGTCCCTTGGGGTACCAAGCAATGTTTAGGATCATTCTAATGGTTCTTCTAAGTCCTAATACACATTCCTAGACCATTCTAAGCCTTTAGAATACTCTCTTAACCATTCTACACTTGTTAGAACCTCCAAGGACTCAAGCTACACTCTCCATGTCCATTAGGGTACCAAGCATTGTTTAGGATCATTCTAAATGTTCGTATATGTCCTAATACACATTCCTAGACCATTATAAGCCTTTAGAATACATTCTTAACCATTCTACACTTGTTAGAACCTCCAAGGACTCATGCTACACCCTCTACGTCCCTTGGGGTACCAAGCAATGTTTAGGATCATTCTAATGGTTCCTAAATGTCCTAATACACATTGCTAGACCATTCTAAGACTTTAGAATACTCTCATAACCATTCTACACTTGTTAGAACCTCCAAGGACTCATGCTACACCCTCGACGTCCCTTCGGGTACCAAGCAATGTTTAGGATCATTCTAAATGATCGTATATGTCCTAATACACATTCCTGGACCATTCGAAGCCTTTAGAATACATTCATAACCATTCTACACTTGTTAGAACCTCCAAGGAATCATGCTACACCCTCTACGTCCCTTGGGGTACCAAGCAATGTTTAGGATCATTCTAAATGTTCGTATATATCCTAATTCACATTCCTAGACCATTCTAAGCCTTTAGAATACTCTCTTAACCATTCTACACTTGTTAGAACCTCCAAGGACTCATGCTACACTCTCCACGTCCATTAGGGTACCAAGCATTGTTTAGGATCATTCGAAATGTTCGTATATGTCCTAATACGCATTCCTAGACCATTCTAAGCCTTTAGAATACTCTCTTAACCATTCTACACTTGTTAGAACCTCCAAGGACTCATGCTACACCCTCTACGTCCCTTCGGGTACCAAGCAATGTTTAGGATCATTCTAATGGTTCTTATAAATCCTAATACACATTCCTAGACCATTCTAAGCCTTTAGAATACTCTCTTAACCATTCTACAATTGTTAGAACCTCCAAGGACTCATGTTACACCCTCTACGTCCCTTGGGGTACCAAGCAATGTTTAGGATCATTCTAATGGTTCCTATATGTCCTAATACACATTGCTAGACCATTCTAAGACTTTAGAATACTCTCATAACCATTCTACACTTGTTAGAACCTCCAATGACTCATGCTACACCCTCTACGTCCCTTGGGGTACCAAGCAATGTTTAGGATCATTCTAAATGTTCGTATATGTCCTAATACACATTCCTAGACCATTCTAAGCCTTTAGAATACATTCATAACCATTCTACACTTGTTAGAACCTCCAAGGACTCATGCTACACCCTCTACGTCCCTTGGGGTACCAAGCGATGTTTTGAATCATTCTAAATGTTCGTATATATCCTAATACACATTCCTAGACCATTCTAAGCCTTTAGAATACTCTCTTAACCATTCTACACTTGTTAGAACCTCCAAGGACTCATGCTACACATCTACGTCCCTTGGGGTACCAAGCGATGTTTTGGATCATTCTAAATGTTCGTATATATCCTAATACACATTCCTAGACCATTCTAAGACTTTAGAATACTCTCATAACCATTCTACACTTGTTAGAACCTCCAAGGACTCATGCTACACCCTCTACGTCCCTTGGGGTACCAAGCAATGTTTAGGATCATTCTAAATGTTCGTATATGTCCTAATACACATTCCTAGACCATTCTAAGCCTTTAGAATACATTCATAACCATTCTACACTTGTTAGAACCTCCAAGGACTCATGCTACACCCTCTACGTCCCTTGGGGTACCAAGCGATGTTTTGGATCATTCTAAATGTTCGTATATATCCTAATACACATTTCTAGACCATTCTAAGCCTTTAGAATACTCTCTTAACCATTCTACACTTGTTAGAACCTCCAAGGACTCATGCTACACCCTCTACGTCCCTTCGGGTACCAAACAATGTTTAGGATCATTTTAATGGTTCTGATAAGTCCTAATACACATTCCTAGACCATTCTAAGCATTTAGAATACTCTCTTAACAATTCTACACTTGTTAGAACCTCCAAGGACTCATGCTACAGCCTCTACGTCCTTTGCGGTACGAAGCAATGTTTAGGATCATTCTAATGGTTCTTATAAGTCTTAATACACATTCCTAGACCATTATAAGCCTTTAGAATACTCTCTCAATCATTCTACACTTGTTAGAACCTCCAAGGACTCATGTTACACCCTCTACGTCCCTTGGGGTACCAAGCAATGTTTAGGATCATTCTAATGGTTCTTATAAGTCCTAATACACATTCCTAGACCATTCTAAGCCTTTAGAATACTCTCTTAACCATTCTACAATTGTTAGAACCTCCAAGGACTCATATTACACCCTCTACGTCCCTTGGGGTACCAAGCAATGTTTAGGATCATTCTAATGGTTCCTTTATGTCCTAATACACATTGCTAGACCATTCTAAGACTTTAGAATACTCTCATAACCATTCTACACTTGTTAGAACCTCCAAGGACTCATGCTACACCCTCTACGTCCCTTGGGGTACCAAGCAATGTTTAGGATCATTCTAAATGTTCGTATATGTCCTAATACACATTCCTAGACCATTCTAAGCCTTTAGAATACATTCATAATCATTCTACACTTGTTAGAACCTCCAAGGACTCATGCTACACCCTATACGTCCCTTGGGGTACCAAGCGATGTTTTGGATCATTCTAAATGTTCGTATATATCCTAATACACATTCCTAGACCATTCTAAGCCTTTAGAATACTCTCTTAACCATTCTACACTTGTTAGAACCTCCAAGGACTCATGCTACACCCTCTACGTCCCTTCGGGTACCAAACAATGTTTAGGATCATTTTAATGGTTCTGATAAGTCCTAATACACATTCCTAGACCATTCTAAGCATTTAGAATACTCTCTTAACAATTCTACACTTGTTAGAACCTCCAAGGACTCATGCTACACCCTCTACGTCCTTTGCGGTACGAAGCAATGTTTAGGATCATTCTAATGGTTCTTATAAGTCTTAATACACATTCCTAGACCATTATAAGCCTTTAGAATACTCTCTCAATCATTCTACACTTGTTAGAACCTCCAAGGACTCATGTTACACCCTCTACGTCCCTTGGGGTACCAAGCAATGTTTAGGATCATTCGAATGGTTCTTCTAAGTCCTAATACACATTCCTAGACCATTCTAAGCCTTTAGAATACTCTCTTAACCATTCTACACTTGTTAGAACCTCCAAGGACTCAAGCTACACTCTCCATGTCCATTAGGGTACCAAGCATTGTTTAGGATCATTCTAAATGTTCGTATATGTCCTAATACACATTCCTAGACCATTATAAGCCTTTAGAATACATTCTTAACCATTCTACACTTGTTAGAACCTCCAAGGACTCATGCTACACCCTCTACGTCCCTTGGGGTACCAAGCAATGTTTAGGATCATTCTAATGGTTCCTAAATGTCCTAATACACATTGCTAGACCATTCTAAGACTTTAGAATACTCTCATAACCATTCTACACTTGTTAGAACCTCCAAGGACTCATGCTACACCCTCGACGTCCCTTCGGGTACCAAGCAATGTTTAGGATCATTCTAAATGATCGTATATGTCCTAATACACATTCCTGGACCATTCGAAGCCTTTAGAATACATTCATAACCATTCTACACTTGTTAGAACCTCCAAGGAATCATGCTACACCCTCTACGTCCCTTGGGGTACCAAGCAATGTTTAGGATCATTCTAAATGTTCGTATATATCCTAATACACATTCCTAGACCATTCTAAGCCTTTAGAATACTCTCTTAACCATTCTACACTTGTTAGAACCTCCAAGGACTCATGCTACACTCTCCACGTCCATTAGGGTACCAAGCATTGTTTAGGATCATTCGAAATGTTCGTATATGTCCTAATACGCATTCCTAGACCATTCTAAGCCTTTAGAATACTCTCTTAACCATTCTACACTTGTTAGAACCTCCAAGGACTCATGCTACACCCTCTACGTCCCTTCGGGTACCAAGCAATGTTTAGGATCATTCTAATGGTTCTTATAAATCCTAATACACATTCCTAGACCATTCTAAGCCTTTAGAATACTCTCTTAACCATTCTACAATTGTTAGAACCTCCAAGGACTCATGTTACACCCTCTACGTCCCTTGGGGTACCAAGCAATGTTTAGGATCATTCTAATGGTTCCTATATGTCCTAATACACATTGCTAGACCATTCTAAGACTTTAGAATACTCTCATAACCATTCTACACTTGTTAGAACCTCCAAGGACTCATGCTACACCCTCTACGTCCCTTGGGGTACCAAGCAATGTTTAGGATCATTCTAATGTTTCCTATATGTCCTAATACACATTGCTAGACCATTCTAAGACTTTAGAATACTCTCATAACCATTCTACACTTGTTAGAACCTCCAATGACTCATGCTACACCCTCTACGTCCCTTGGGGTACCAAGCAATGTTTAGGATCATTCTAAATGTTCGTATATGTCCTAATACACATTCCTAGACCATTCTAAGCCTTTAGAATACATTCATAACCATTCTACACTTGTTAGAACCTCCAAGGACTCATGCTACACCCTCTACGTCCCTTGGGGTACCAAGCGATGTTTTGAATCATTCTAAATGTTCGTATATATCCTAATACACATTCCTAGACCATTCTAAGCCTTTAGAATACTCTCTTAACCATTCTACACTTGTTAGAACCTCCAAGGACTCATGCTACACCCTCTACGTCCCTTGGGGTACCAAGCGATGTTTTGGATCATTCTAAATGTTCGTATATATCCTAATACACATTCCTAGACCATTCTAAGACTTTAGAATACTCTCATAACCATTCTACACTTGTTAGAACCTCCAAGGACTCATGCTACACCCTCTACGTCCCTTGGGGTACCAAGCAATGTTTAGGATCATTCTAAATGTTCGTATATGTCCTAATACACATTCCTAGACCATTCTAAGCCTTTAGAATACATTCATAACCATTCTACACTTGTTAGAACCTCCAACGACTCATGCTACACCCTCTACGTCCCTTGGGGTACCAAGCGATGTTTTGGATCATTCTAAATGTTCGTATATATCCTAATACACATTCCTAGACCATTCTAAGCCTTTAGAATACTCTCTTAACCATTCTACACTTGTTAGAACCTCCAAGGACTCATGCTACACCCTCTACGTCCCTTCGGGTACCAAACAATGTTTAGGATCATTTTAATGGTTCTGATAAGTCCTAATACACATTCCTAGACCATTCTAAGCATTTAGAATACTCTCTTAACAATTCTACACTTGTTAGAACCTCCAAGGACTCATGCTACACCCTCTACGTCCTTTGCGGTACGAAGCAATGTTTAGGATCATTCTAATGGTTCTTATAAGTCTTAATACACATTCCTAGACCATTATAAGCCTTTAGAATACTCTCTCAATCATTCTACACTTGTTAGAACCTCCAAGGACTCATGTTACACCCTCTACGTCCCTTGGGGTACCAAGCAATGTTTAGGATCATTCTAATGGTTCTTCTAAGTCCTAATACACATTCCTAGACCATTCTAAGCCTTTAGAATACTCTCTTAACCATTCTACACTTGTTAGAACCTCCAAGGACTCATGCTACACTCTCCACGTCCATTAGGGTACCAAGCATTGTTTAGGATCATTCGAAATGTTCGTATATGTCCTAATACGCATTCCTAGACCATTCTAAGCCTTTAGAATACTCTCTTAACCATTCTACACTTGTTAGAACCTCCAAGGACTCATGCTACACCCTCTACGTCCCTTCGGGTACCAAGCAATGTTTAGGATCATTCTAATGGTTCTTATAAATCCTAATACACATTCCTAGACCATTCTAAGCCTTTAGAATACTCTCTTAACCATTCTACAATTGTTAGAACCTCCAAGGACTCATGTTACACCCTCTACGTCCCTTGGGGTACCAAGCAATGTTTAGGATCATTCTAATGGTTCCTATATGTCCTAATACACATTGCTAGACCATTCTAAGACTTTAGAATACTCTCATAACCATTCTACACTTGTTAGAACCTCCAAGGACTCATGCTACACCCTCTACGTCCCTTGGGGTACCAAGCAATGTTTAGGATCATTCTAATGGTTCCTATATGTCCTAATACACATTGCTAGACCATTCTAAGACTTTAGAATACTCTCATAACCATTCTACACTTGTTAGAACCTCCAATGACTCATGCTACACCCTCTACGTCCCTTGGGGTACCAAGCAATGTTTAGGATCATTCTAAATGTTCGTATATGTCCTAATACACATTCCTAGACCATTCTAAGCCTTTAGAATACATTCATAACCATTCTACACTTGTTAGAACCTCCAAGGACTCATGCTACACCCTCTACGTCCCTTGGGGTACCAAGCGATGTTTTGAATCATTCTAAATGTTCGTATATATCCTAATACACATTCCTAGACCATTCTAAGCCTTTAGAATACTCTCTTAACCATTCTACACTTGTTAGAACCTCCAAGGACTCATGCTACACCCTCTACGTCCCTTGGGGTACCAAGCGATGTTTTGGATCATTCTAAATGTTCGTATATATCCTAATACACATTCCTAGACCATTCTAAGACTTTAGAATACTCTCATAACCATTCTACACTTGTTAGAACCTCCAAGGACTCATGCTACACCCTCTACGTCCCTTGGGGTACCAAGCAATGTTTAGGATCATTCTAAATGTTCGTATATGTCCTAATACACATTCCTAGACCATTCTAAGCCTTTAGAATACATTCATAACCATTCTACACTTGTTAGAACCTCCAACGACTCATGCTACACCCTCTACGTCCCTTGGGGTACCAAGCGATGTTTTGGATCATTCTAAATGTTCGTATATATCCTAATACACATTCCTAGACCATTCTAAGCCTTTAGAATACTCTCTTAACCATTCTACACTTGTTAGAACCTCCAAGGACTCATGCTACACCCTCTACGTCCCTTCGGGTACCAAACAATGTTTAGGATCATTTTAATGGTTCTGATAAGTCCTAATACACATTCCTAGACCATTCTAAGCATTTAGAATACTCTCTTAACAATTCTACACTTGTTAGAACCTCCAAGGACTCATGCTACACCCTCTACGTCCTTTGCGGTACGAAGCAATGTTTAGGATCATTCTAATGGTTCTTATAAGTCTTAATACACATTCCTAGACCATTATAAGCCTTTAGAATACTCTCTCAATCATTCTACACTTGTTAGAACCTCCAAGGACTCATGTTACACCCTCTACGTCCCTTGGGGTACCAAGCAATGTTTAGGATCATTCTAATGGTTCTTCTAAGTCCTAATACACATTCCTAGACCATTCTAAGCCTTTAGAATACTCTCTTAACCATTCTACACTTGTTAGAACCTCCAAGGACTCATGCTACACTCTCCACGTCCATTAGGGTACCAAGCATTGTTTAGGATCATTCGAAATGTTCGTATATGTCCTAATACGCATTCCTAGACCATTCTAAGCCTTTAGAATACTCTCTTAACCATTCTACACTTGTTAGAACCTCCAAGGACTCATGCTACACCCTCTACGTCCCTTCGGGTACCAAGCAATGTTTAGGATCATTCTAATGGTTCTTATAAATCCTAATACACATTCCTAGACCATTCTAAGCCTTTAGAATACTCTCTTAACCATTCTACAATTGTTAGAACCTCCAAGGACTCATGTTACACCCTCTACGTCCCTTGGGGTACCAAGCAATGTTTAGGATCATTCTAATGGTTCCTATATGTCCTAATACACATTGCTAGACCATTCTAAGACTTTAGAATACTCTCATAACCATTCTACACTTGTTAGAACCTCCAAGGACTCATGCTACACCCTCTACGTCCCTTGGGGTACCAAGCAATGTTTAGGATCATTCTAATGGTTCCTATATGTCCTAATACACATTGCTAGACCATTCTAAGACTTTAGAATACTCTCATAACCATTCTACACTTGTTAGAACCTCCAATGACTCATGCTACACCCTCTACGTCCCTTGGGGTACCAAGCAATGTTTAGGATCATTCTAAATGTTCGTATATGTCCTAATACACATTCCTAGACCATTCTAAGCCTTTAGAATACATTCATAACCATTCTACACTTGTTAGAACCTCCAAGGACTCATGCTACACCCTCTACGTCCCTTGGGGTACCAAGCGATGTTTTGAATCATTCTAAATGTTCGTATATATCCTAATACACATTCCTAGACCATTCTAAGCCTTTAGAATACTCTCTTAACCATTCTACACTTGTTAGAACCTCCAAGGACTCATGCTACACCCTCTACGTCCCTTGGGGTACCAAGCGATGTTTTGGATCATTCTAAATGTTCGTATATATCCTAATACACATTCCTAGACCATTCTAAGACTTTAGAATACTCTCATAACCATTCTACACATGTTAGAACCTCCAAGGACTCATGCTACACCCTCTACGTCCCTTGGGGTACCAAGCAATGTTTAGGATCATTCTAAATGTTCGTATATGTCCTAATACACATTCCTAGACCATTCTAAGCCTTTAGAATACATTCATAACCATTCTACACTTGTTAGAACCTCCAACGACTCATGCTACACCCTCTACGTCCCTTGGGGTACCAAGCGATGTTTTGGATCATTCTAAATGTTCGTATATATCCTAATACACATTCCTAGACCATTCTAAGCCTTTAGAATACTCTCTTAACCATTCTACACTTGTTAGAACCTCCAAGGACTCATGCTACACCCTCTACGTCCCTTCGGGTACCAAACAATGTTTAGGATCATTTTAATGGTTCTGATAAGTCCTAATACACATTCCTAGACCATTCTAAGCATTTAGAATACTCTCTTAACAATTCTACACTTGTTAGAACCTCCAAGGACTCATGCTACACCCTCTACGTCCTTTGCGGTACGAAGCAATGTTTAGGATCATTCTAATGGTTCTTATAAGTCTTAATACACATTCCTAGACCATTATAAGCCTTTAGAATACTCTCTCAATCATTCTACACTTGTTAGAACCTCCAAGGACTCATGTTACACCCTCTACGTCCCTTGGGGTACCAAGCAATGTTTAGGATCATTCTAATGGTTCTTCTATGTCCTAATACACATTCCTAGACCATTCTAAGCCTTTAGAATACTCTCTTAACCATTCTACACTTGTTAGAACCTCCAAGGACTCATGCTACACCCTCTACGTCCCTTCGGGTACCAAGCAATGTTTAGGATCATTCTAATGGTTCTTATAAGTCCTAATACACATTCCTAGACCATTCTAAGCCTTTAGAATACTCTCATAACCATTCTACACTTGTTAGAACCTCCAAGGACTCATGCTACACCCTCTACGTCCCTTGGGGTACCAAGCAATGTTTAGGATCATTCTAATGGTTCCTATATGTCCTAATACACATTGCTAGACCATTCTAAGACTTTAGAATACTCTCATAACCATTCTACACTTGTTAGAACCTCCAATGACTCATGCTACACCCTCTACGTCCCTTGGGGTACCAAGCAATGTTTAGGATCATTCTAAATGTTCGTATATGTCCTAATACACATTCCTAGACCATTCTAAGCCTTTAGAATACATTCATAACCATTCTACACTTGTTAGAACCTCCAAGGACTCATGCTACACCCTCTACGTCCCTTGGGGTACCAAGCGATGTTTTGAATCATTCTAAATGTTCGTATATATCCTAATACACATTCCTAGACCATTCTAAGCCTTTAGAATACTCTCTTAACCATTCTACACTTGTTAGAACCTCCAAGGACTCATGCTACACCCTCTACGTCCCTTGGGGTACCAAGCGATGTTTTGGATCATTCTAAATGTTCGTATATATCCTAATACACATTCCTAGACCATTCTAAGACTTTAGAATACTCTCATAACCATTCTACACTTGTTAGAACCTCCAAGGACTCATGCTACACCCTCTACGTCCCTTGGGGTACCAAGCAATGTTTAGGATCATTCTAAATGTTCGTATATGTCCTAATACACATTCCTAGACCATTCTAAGCATTTAGAATACATTCATAACCATTCTACACTTGTTAGAACCTCCAAGGACTCATGCTACACCCTCTACGTCCCTTGGGGTACCAAGCGATGTTTTGGATCATTCTAAACGTTCGTATATATCCTAATACACATTCCTAGACCATTCTAAGCCTTTAGAATACTCTCTTAACCATTCTACACTTGTTAGAACCTCCAAGGACTCATGCTACACCCTCTACGTCCCTTCGGGTACCAAACAATGTTTAGGATCATTTTAATGGTTCTGATAAGTCCTAATACACATTCCTAGACCATTCTAAGCATTTAGAATACTCTCTTAACAATTCTACACTTGTTAGAACCTCCAAGGACTCATGCTACACCCTCTACGTCCTTTGCGGTACGAAGCAATGTTTAGGATCATTCTAATGGTTCTTATAAGTCTTAATACACATTCCTAGACCATTATAAGCCTTTAGAATACTCTCTCAATCATTCTACACTTGTTAGAACCTCCAAGGACTCATGTTACACCCTCTACGTCCCTTGGGGTACCAAGCAATGTTTAGGATCATTCTAATGGTTCTTCTAAGTCCTAATACACATTCCTAGACCATTCTAAGCCTTTAGAATACTCTCTTAACCATTCTACACTTGTTAGAACCTCCAAGGACTCATGCTACACCCTCTACGTCCCTTCGGGTACCAAGCAATGTTTAGGATCATTCTAATGGTTCTTATAAGTCCTAATACACATTCCTAGACCATTCTAAGCCTTTAGAATACTCTCTTAACCATTCTACAATTGTTAGAACCTCCAAGGACTCATGTTACACCCTCTACGTCCCTTGGGGTACCAAGCAATGTTTAGGATCATTCTAATGGTTCCTATATGTCCTAATACACATTGCTAGACCATTCTAAGACTTTAGAATACTCTCATAACCATTCTACACTTGTTAGAACCTCAAAGGACTCATGCTACACCCTCTACGTCCCTTGGGGTACCAAGCAATGTTTAGGATCATTCTAAATGTTCGTATATGTCCTAATACACATTCCTAGACCATTCTAAACCTTTAGAATACATTCATAACCAATCTACACTTGTTAGAACCTCCAAGGACTCATGCTACACCCTCTACGTCCCTTGGGGTACCAAGCGATGTTTTGGATCATTCTAAATGTTCGTATATATCCTAATACACATTCCTAGACCATTCTAAGCCTTTAGAATACTCTCTTAACCATTCTACACTTGTTAGAACCTCCAAGGACTCATGCTACACCCTCTACGTCCCTTCGGGTACCAAACAATGTTTAGGATCATTTTAATGGTTCTGATAAGTCCTAATACACATTCCTAGACCATTCTAAGCATTTAGAATACTCTCTTAACAATTCTACACTTGTTAGAACCTCCAAGGACTCATGCTACACCCTCTACGTCCTTTGCGGTACGAAGCAATGTTTAGGATCATTCTAATGGTTCTTATAAGTCTTAATACACATTCCTAGACCATTATAAGCCTTTAGAATACTCTCTCAATCATTCTACACTTGTTAGAACCTCCAAGGACTCATGTTACACCCTCTACGTCCCTTGGGGTACCAAGCAATGTTTAGGATCATTCTAATGGTTCTTCTAAGTCCTAATACACATTCCTAGACCATTCTAAGCCTTTAGAATACTCTCTTAACCATTCTACACTTGTTACAACCTCCAAGGACTCAAGCTACACTCTCCATGTCCATTAGGGTACCAAGCATTATTTAGGATCATTCTAAATGTTCGTATATGTCCTAATACACATTCCTAGACCATTATAAGCCTTTAGAATACATTCTTAACCATTCTACACTTGTTAGAACCTCCAAGGACTCATGTTACACCCTCTACGTCCCTTGGGGTACCAAGCAATGTTTAGGATCATTCTAATGGTTCCTATATGTCCTAATACACATTGCTAGACCATTCTAAGACTTTAGAATACTCTCATAACCATTCTACACTTGTTAGAACCTCCAAGGACTCATGCTACACCCTCTACGTCCCTTGGGGTACCAAGCAATGTTTAGGATCATTCTAATGGTTCCTATATGTCCTAATACACATTGCTAGACCATTCTAAGACTTTAGAATACTCTCATAACCATTCTACACTTGTTAGAACCTCCAATGACTCATGCTACACCCTCTACGTCCCTTGGGGTACCAAGCAATGTTTAGGATCATTCTAAATGTTCGTATATGTCCTAATACACATTCCTAGACCATTCTAAGCCTTTAGAATACATTCATAACCATTCTACACTTGTTAGAACCTCCAAGGACTCATGCTACACCCTCTACGTCCCTTGGGGTACCAAGCGATGTTTTGAATCATTCTAAATGTTCGTATATATCATAATACACATTCCTAGACCATTCTAAGCCTTTAGAATACTCTCTTAACCATTCTACACTTGTTAGAACCTCCAAGGACTCATGCTACACCCTCTACGTCCCTTGGGGTACCAAGCGATGTTTTGGATCATTCTAAATGTTCGTATATATCCTAATACACATTCCTAGACCATTCTAAGACTTTAGAATACTCTCATAACCATTCTACACTTGTTAGAACCTCCAAGGACTCATGCTACACCCTCTACGTCCCTTGGGGTACCAAGCAATGTTTAGGATCATTCTACATATTCGTATATGTCCTAATACACATTCCTAGACCATTCTAAGCCTTTAGAATACATTCATAACCATTCTACACTTGTTAGAACCTCCAAGGACTCATGCTACACCCTCTACGTCCCTTGGGGTACCAAGCGATGTTTTGGATCATTCTAAATGTTCGTATATATCCTAATACACATTCCTAGACCATTCTAAGCCTTTAGAATACTCTCTTAACCATTCTACACTTGTTAGAACCTCCAAGGACTCATGCTACACCCTCTACGTCCCTTCGGGTACCAAACAATGTTTAGGATCATTTTAATGGTTCTGATAAGTCCTAATACACATTCCTAGACCATTCTAAGCATTTAGAATACTCTCTTAACAATTCTACACTTGTTAGAACCTCCAAGGACTCATGCTACACCCTCTACGTCCTTTGCGGTACGAAGCAATGTTTAGGATCATTCTAATGGTTCTTATAAGTCTTAATACACATTCCTAGACCATTATAAGCCTTTAGAATACTCTCTCAATCATTCTACACTTGTTAGAACCTCCAAGGACTCATGTTACACCCTCTACGTCCCTTGGGGTACCAAGCAATGTTTAGGATCATTCTAATGGTTCTTCTAAGTCCTAATACACATTCCTAGACCATTCTAAGCCTTTAGAATACTCTCTTAACCATTCTACACTTGTTAGAACCTCCAAGGACTCATGCTACACCCTCTACGTCCCTTCGGGTACCAAGCAATGTTTAGGATCATTCTAATGGTTCTTATAAGTCCTAATACACATTCCTAGACCATTCTAAGCCTTTAGAATACTCTCTTAACCATTCTACAATTGTTAGAACCTCCAAGGACTCATGTTACACCCTCTACGTCCCTTGGGGTACCAAGCAATGTTTAGGATCATTCTAATGGTTCCTATATGTCCTAATACACATTGCTAGACCATTCTAAGACTTTAGAATACTCTCATAACCATTCTACACTTGTTAGAACCTCAAAGGACTCATGCTACACCCTCTACGTCCCTTGGGGTACCAAGCAATGTTTAGGATCATTCTAAATGTTCGTATATGTCCTAATACACATTCCTAGACCATTCTAAGCCTTTAGAATACATTCATAACCAATCTACACTTGTTAGAACCTCCAAGGACTCATGCTACACCCTCTACGTCCCTTGGGGTACCAAGCGATGTTTTGGATCATTCTAAATGTTCGTATATATCCTAATACACATTCCTAGACCATTCTAAGCCTTTAGAATACTCTCTTAACCATTCTACACTTGTTAGAACCTCCAAGGACTCATGCTACACCCTCTACGTCCCTTGGGGTACCAAGCGATGTTTTGGATCATTCTAAATGTTCGTATATATCCTAATACACATTCCTAGACCATTCTAAGCCTTTAGAATACTCTCTTAACCATTCTACACTTGTTAGAACCTCCAAGGACTCAAGCTACACTCTCCATGTCCATTAGGGTACCAAGCATTATTTAGGATCATTCTAAATGTTCGTATATGTCCTAATACACATTCCTAGACCATTATAAGCCTTTAGAATACATTCTTAACCATTCTAAACTTGTTAGAACCTCCAAGGACTCATGTTACACCCTCTACGTCCCTTGGGGTACCAAGCAATGTTTAGGATCATTCTAATGGTTCCTATATGTCCTAATACACATTGCTAGACCATTCTAAGACTTTAGAATACTCTCATAACCATTCTACACTTGTTAGAACCTCAAAGGACTCATGCTACACCCTCTACGTCCCTTGGGGTACCAAGCAATGTTTAGGATCATTCTAAATGTTCGTATATGTCCTAATACACATTCCTAGACCATTCTAAACCTTTAGAATACATTCATAACCAATCTACACTTGTTAGAACCTCCAAGGACTCATGCTACACCCTCTACGTCCCTTGGGGTACCAAGCGATGTTTTGGATCATTCTAAATGTTCGTATATATCCTAATACACATTCCTAGACCATTCTAAGCCTTTAGAATACTCTCTTAACCATTCTACACTTGTTAGAACCTCCAAGGACTCATGCTACACCCTCTACGTCCCTTCGGGTACCAAACAATGTTTAGGATCATTTTAATGGTTCTGATAAGTCCTAATACACATTCCTAGACCATTCTAAGCATTTAGAATACTCTCTTAACAATTCTACACTTGTTAGAACCTCCAAGGACTCATGCTACACCCTCTACGTCCTTTGCGGTACGAAGCAATGTTTAGGATCATTCTAATGGTTCTTATAAGTCTTAATACACATTCCTAGACCATTATAAGCCTTTAGAATACTCTCTCAATCATTCTACACTTGTTAGAACCTCCAAGGACTCATGTTACACCCTCTACGTCCCTTGGGGTACCAAGCAATGTTTAGGATCATTCTAATGGTTCTTCTAAGTCCTAATACACATTCCTAGACCATTCTAAGCCTTTAGAATACTCTCTTAACCATTCTACACTTGTTACAACCTCCAAGGACTCAAGCTACACTCTCCATGTCCATTAGGGTACCAAGCATTATTTAGGATCATTCTAAATGTTCGTATATGTCCTAATACACATTCCTAGACCATTATAAGCCTTTAGAATACATTCTTAACCATTCTACACTTGTTAGAACCTCCAAGGACTCATGTTACACCCTCTACGTCCCTTGGGGTACCAAGCAATGTTTAGGATCATTCTAATGGTTCCTATATGTCCTAATACACATTGCTAGACCATTCTAAGACTTTAGAATACTCTCATAACCATTCTACACTTGTTAGAACCTCCAAGGACTCATGCTACACCCTCTACGTCCCTTGGGGTACCAAGCAATGTTTAGGATCATTCTAATGGTTCCTATATGTCCTAATACACATTGCTAGACCATTCTAAGACTTTAGAATACTCTCATAACCATTCTACACTTGTTAGAACCTCCAATGACTCATGCTACACCCTCTACGTCCCTTGGGGTACCAAGCAATGTTTAGGATCATTCTAAATGTTCGTATATGTCCTAATACACATTCCTAGACCATTCTAAGCCTTTAGAATACATTCATAACCATTCTACACTTGTTAGAACCTCCAAGGACTCATGCTACACCCTCTACGTCCCTTGGGGTACCAAGCGATGTTTTGAATCATTCTAAATGTTCGTATATATCATAATACACATTCCTAGACCATTCTAAGCCTTTAGAATACTCTCTTAACCATTCTACACTTGTTAGAACCTCCAAGGACTCATGCTACACCCTCTACGTCCCTTGGGGTACCAAGCGATGTTTTGGATCATTCTAAATGTTCGTATATATCCTAATACACATTCCTAGACCATTCTAAGACTTTAGAATACTCTCATAACCATTCTACACTTGTTAGAACCTCCAAGGACTCATGCTACACCCTCTACGTCCCTTGGGGTACCAAGCAATGTTTAGGATCATTCTACATATTCGTATATGTCCTAATACACATTCCTAGACCATTCTAAGCCTTTAGAATACATTCATAACCATTCTACACTTGTTAGAACCTCCAAGGACTCATGCTACACCCTCTACGTCCCTTGGGGTACCAAGCGATGTTTTGGATCATTCTAAATGTTCGTATATATCCTAATACACATTCCTAGACCATTCTAAGCCTTTAGAATACTCTCTTAACCATTCTACACTTGTTAGAACCTCCAAGGACTCATGCTACACCCTCTACGTCCCTTCGGGTACCAAACAATGTTTAGGATCATTTTAATGGTTCTGATAAGTCCTAATACACATTCCTAGACCATTCTAAGCATTTAGAATACTCTCTTAACAATTCTACACTTGTTAGAACCTCCAAGGACTCATGCTACACCCTCTACGTCCTTTGCGGTACGAAGCAATGTTTAGGATCATTCTAATGGTTCTTATAAGTCTTAATACACATTCCTAGACCATTATAAGCCTTTAGAATACTCTCTCAATCATTCTACACTTGTTAGAACCTCCAAGGACTCATGTTACACCCTCTACGTCCCTTGGGGTACCAAGCAATGTTTAGGATCATTCTAATGGTTCTTCTAAGTCCTAATACACATTCCTAGACCATTCTAAGCCTTTAGAATACTCTCTTAACCATTCTACACTTGTTAGAACCTCCAAGGACTCATGCTACACCCTCTACGTCCCTTCGGGTACCAAGCAATGTTTAGGATCATTCTAATGGTTCTTATAAGTCCTAATACACATTCCTAGACCATTCTAAGCCTTTAGAATACTCTCTTAACCATTCTACAATTGTTAGAACCTCCAAGGACTCATGTTACACCCTCTACGTCCCTTGGGGTACCAAGCAATGTTTAGGATCATTCTAATGGTTCCTATATGTCCTAATACACATTGCTAGACCATTCTAAGACTTTAGAATACTCTCATAACCATTCTACACTTGTTAGAACCTCAAAGGACTCATGCTACACCCTCTACGTCCCTTGGGGTACCAAGCAATGTTTAGGATCATTCTAAATGTTCGTATATGTCCTAATACACATTCCTAGACCATTCTAAGCCTTTAGAATACATTCATAACCAATCTACACTTGTTAGAACCTCCAAGGACTCATGCTACACCCTCTACGTCCCTTGGGGTACCAAGCGATGTTTTGGATCATTCTAAATGTTCGTATATATCCTAATACACATTCCTAGACCATTCTAAGCCTTTAGAATACTCTCTTAACCATTCTACACTTGTTAGAACCTCCAAGGACTCATGCTACACCCTCTACGTCCCTTGGGGTACCAAGCGATGTTTTGGATCATTCTAAATGTTCGTATATATCCTAATACACATTCCTAGACCATTCTAAGCCTTTAGAATACTCTCTTAACCATTCTACACTTGTTAGAACCTCCAAGGACTCAAGCTACACTCTCCATGTCCATTAGGGTACCAAGCATTATTTAGGATCATTCTAAATGTTCGTATATGTCCTAATACACATTCCTAGACCATTATAAGCCTTTAGAATACATTCTTAACCATTCTAAACTTGTTAGAACCTCCAAGGACTCATGTTACACCCTCTACGTCCCTTGGGGTACCAAGCAATGTTTAGGATCATTCTAATGGTTCCTATATGTCCTAATACACATTGCTAGACCATTCTAAGACTTTAGAATACTCTCATAACCATTCTACACTTGTTAGAACCTCCAAGGACTCATGCTACACCCTCTACGTCCCTTGGGGTACCAAGCAATGTTTAGGATCATTCTAATGGTTCCTATATGTCCTAATACACATTGCTAGACCATTCTAAGACTTTAGAATACTCTCATAACCATTCTACACTTGTTAGAACCTCCAATGACTCATGCTACACCCTCTACGTCCCTTGGGGTACCAAGCAATGTTTAGGATCATTCTAAATGTTCGTATATGTCCTAATACACATTCCTAGACCATTCTAAGCCTTTAGAATACATTCATAACCATTCTACACTTGTTAGAACCTCCAAGGACTCATGCTACACCCTCTACGTCCCTTGGGGTACCAAGCGATGTTTTGAATCATTCTAAATGTTCGTATATATCATAATACACATTCCTAGACCATTCTAAGCCTTTAGAATACTCTCTTAACCATTCTACACTTGTTAGAACCTCCAAGGACTCATGCTACACCCTCTACGTCCCTTGGGGTACCAAGCGATGTTTTGGATCATTCTAAATGTTCGTATATATCCTAATACACATTCCTAGACCATTCTAAGACTTTAGAATACTCTCATAACCATTCTACACTTGTTAGAACCTCCAAGGACTCATGCTACACCCTCTACGTCCCTTGGGGTACCAAGCAATGTTTAGGATCATTCTAAATGTTCGTATATGTCCTAATACACATTCCTAGACCATTCTAAGCCTTTAGAATACATTCATAACCATTCTACACTTGTTAGAACCTCCAAGGACTCATGCTACACCCTCTACGTCCCTTGGGGTACCAAGCGATGTTTTGGATCATTCTAAATGTTCGTATATATCCTAATACACATTCCTAGACCATTCTAAGCCTTTAGAATACTCTCTTAACCATTCTACACTTGTTAGAACCTCCAAGGACTCATGCTACACCCTCTACGTCCCTTCGGGTACCAAACAATGTTTAGGATCATTTTAATGGTTCTGATAAGTCCTAATACACATTCCTAGACCATTCTAAGCATTTAGAATACTCTCTTAACAATTCTACACTTGTTAGAACCTCCAAGGACTCATGCTACACCCTCTACGTCCTTTGCGGTACGAAGCAATGTTTAGGATCATTCTAATGGTTCTTATAAGTCTTAATACACATTCCTAGACCATTATAAGCCTTTAGAATACTCTCTCAATCATTCTACACTTGTTAGAACCTCCAAGGACTCATGTTACACCCTCTACGTCCCTTGGGGTACCAAGCAATGTTTAGGATCATTCTAATGGTTCTTCTAAGTCCTAATACACATTCCTAGACCATTCTAAGCCTTTAGAATACTCTCTTAACCATTCTACACTTGTTAGAACCTCCAAGGACTCATGCTACACCCTCTACGTCCCTTCGGGTACCAAGCAATGTTTAGGATCATTCTAATGGTTCTTATAAGTCCTAATACACATTCCTAGACCATTCTAAGCCTTTAGAATACTCTCTTAACCATTCTACAATTGTTAGAACCTCCAAGGACTCATGTTACACCCTCTACGTCCCTTGGGGTACCAAGCAATGTTTAGGATCATTCTAATGGTTCCTATATGTCCTAATACACATTGCTAGACCATTCTAAGACTTTAGAATACTCTCATAACCATTCTACACTTGTTAGAACCTCAAAGGACTCATGCTACACCCTCTACGTCCCTTGGGCTACCAAGCAATGTTTAGGATCATTCTAAATGTTCGTATATGTCCTAATACACATTCCTAGACCATTCTAAGCCTTTAGAATACATTCATAACCAATCTACACTTGTTAGAACCTCCAAGGACTCATGCTACACCCTCTACGTCCCTTGGGGTACCAAGCGATGTTTTGGATCATTCTAAATGTTCGTATATATCCTAATACACATTCCTAGACCATTCTAAGCCTTTAGAATACTCTCTTAACCATTCTACACTTGTTAGAACCTCCAAGGACTCATGCTACACCCTCTACGTCCCTTGGGGTACCAAGCGATGTTTTGGATCATTCTAAATGTTCGTATATATCCTAATACACATTCCTAGACCATTCTAAGCCTTTAGAATACTCTCTTAACCATTCTACACTTGTTAGAACCTCCAAGGACTCAAGCTACACTCTCCATGTCCATTAGGGTACCAAGCATTATTTAGGATCATTCTAAATGTTCGTATATGTCCTAATACACATTCCTAGACCATTATAAGCCTTTAGAATACATTCTTAACCATTCTACACTTGTTAGAACCTCCAAGGACTCATGCTACACCCTCTACGTCCCTTGGGGTACCAAGCAATGTTTAGGATCATTCTAATGGTTCCTAAATGTCCTAATACACATTGCTAGACCATTCTAAGACTTTAGAATACTCTCATAACCATTCTACACTTGTTAGAACCTCCAAGGACTCATGCTACACCCTCGACGTCCCTTCGGGTACCAAGCAATGTTTAGGATCATTCTAAATGATCGTATATGTCCTAATACACATTCCTGGACCATTCGAAGCCTTTAGAATACATTCATAACCATTCTACACTTGTTAGAACCTCCAAGGAATCATGCTACACCCTCTACGTCCCTTGGGGTACCAAGCAATGTTTAGGATCATTCTAAATGTTCGTATATATCCTAATACACATTCCTAGACCATTCTAAGCCTTTAGAATACTCTCTTAACCATTCTACACTTGTTAGAACCTCCAAGGACTCATGCTACACTCTCCACGTCCATTAGGGTACCAAGCATTGTTTAGGATCATTCTAAATGTTCGTATATGTCCTAATACGCATTCCTAGACCATTCTAAGCCTTTAGAATACTCTCTTAACCATTCTACACTTGTTAGAACCTCCAAGGACTCATGCTACACCCTCTACGTCCCTTCGGGTACCAAGCAATGTTTAGGATCATTCTAATGGTTCTTATAAGTCCTAATACACATTCCTAGACCATTCTAAGCCTTTAGAATACTCTCTTAACCATTCTACAATTGTTAGAACCTCCAAGGACTCATGTTACACCCTCTACGTCCCTTGGGGTACCAAGCAATGTTTAGGATCATTCTAATGGTTCCTATATGTCCTAATACACATTGCTAGACCATTCTAAGACTTTAGAATACTCTCATAACCATTCTACACTTGTTAGAACCTCCAATGACTCATGCTACACCCTCTACGTCCCTTGGGGTACCAAGCAATGTTTAGGATCATTCTAAATGATCGTATATGTCCTAATACACATTCCTAGACCATTCTAAGCCTTTAGAATACATTCATAACCATTCTACACTTGTTAGAACCTCCAAGGACTCATGCTACACCCTCTACGTCCCTTGGGGTACCAAGCGATGTTTTGGATCATTCTAAATGTTCGTATATATCCTAATACACATTCCTAGACCATTCTAAGCCTTTAGAATACTCTCTTAACCATTCTACACTTGTTAGAACCTCCAAGGACTCATGCTACACCCTCTACGTCCCTTGGGGTACCAAGCAATGTTTAGGATCATTCTAAATGTTCGTATATATCCTAATACACATTCCTAGACCATTCTAAGCCTTTAGAATACTCTCTTAACCATTCTACACTTGTTAGAACCTCCAAGGACTCATGCTACACTCTCCACGTCCATTAGGGTACCAAGCATTGTTTAGGATCATTCTAAATGTTCGTATATGTCCTAATACGCATTCCTAGACCATTCTAAGCCTTTAGAATACTCTCTTAACCATTCTACACTTGTTAGAACCTCCAAGGACTCATGCTACACCCTCTACGTCCCTTCGGGTACCAAGCAATGTTTAGGATCATTCTAATGGTTCTTATAAGTCCTAATACACATTCCTAGACCATTCTAAGCCTTTAGAATACTCTCTTAACCATTCTACAATTGTTAGAACCTCCAAGGACTCATGTTACACCCTCTACGTCCCTTGGGGTACCAAGCAATGTTTAGGATCATTCTAATGGTTCCTATATGTCCTAATACACATTGCTAGACCATTCTAAGACTTTAGAATACTCTCATAACCATTCTACACTTGTTAGAACCTCCAATGACTCATGCTACACCCTCTACGTCCCTTGGGGTACCAAGCAATGTTTAGGATCATTCTAAATGATCGTATATGTCCTAATACACATTCCTAGACCATTCTAAGCCTTTAGAATACATTCATAACCATTCTACACTTGTTAGAACCTCCAAGGACTCATGCTACACCCTCTACGTCCCTTGGGGTACCAAGCGATGTTTTGGATCATTCTAAATGTTCGTATATATCCTAATACACATTCCTAGACCATTCTAAGCCTTTAGAATACTCTCTTAACCATTCTACACTTGTTAGAACCTCCAAGGACTCATGCTACACCCTCTACGTCCCTTCGGGTACCAAACAATGTTTAGGATCATTTTAATGGTTCTTATAAGTCCTAATACACATTCCTAGACCATTCTAAGCATTTAGAATACTCTCTTAACAATTCTACACTTGTTAGAACCTCCAAGGACTCATGCTACACCCTCTACGTACTTTGCGGTACGAAGCAATGTTTAGGATCATTCTAATGGTTCTTATAAGTCTTAATACACATTCCTAGACCATTATAAGCCTTTAGAATACTCTCTCAATCATTCTACACTTGTTAGAACCTCCAAGGACTCATGTTACACCCTCTACGTCCCTTGGGGTACCAAGCAATGTTTAGGATCATTCTAATGGTTCTTCTAAGTCCTAATACACATTTCTAGAAAATTCTAAGCCTTTAGAATACTCTCTTAACCATTCTACACTTGTTAGAACCTCCAAGGACTCATGCTACACTCTCCATGTCCATTAGGGTACCAAGCATTGTTTAGGACCATTCTAAATGTTCGTATATGTCCTAATACACATTCCTAGACCATTATAAGCCTTTAGAATACATTCTTAACCATTCTACACTTGTTAGAACCTCCAAGGACTCATGCTACACCCTCTACGTCCCTTCGGGTACCAAGCAATGTTTAGGATCATTCTAATGGTTCTTATAAGTCCTAATACACATTCCTAGACCATTCTAAGCCTTTAGAATACTCTCTTAACCATTCTACAATTGTTAGAACCTCCAAGGACTCATGTTACACCCTCTACGTCCCTTGGGGTACCAAGCAATGTTTAGGATCATTCTAATGGTTCCTATATGTCCTAATACACATTGCTAGACCATTCTAAGACTTTAGAATACTCTCATAACCATTCTACACTTGTTAGAACCTCCAAGGACTCATGCTACACCCTCTACGTCCCTTGGGGTACCAAGCAATGTTTAGGATCATTCTAAATGTTCGTATATGTCCTAATACACATTCCTAGACCATTCTAAGCCTTTAGAATACATTCATAACCATTCTACACTTGTTAGAACCTCCAAGGACTCATGCTACACCCTCTACGTCCCTTGGGGTACCAAGCGATGTTTTGGATCATTCTAAATGTTCGTATATATCCTAATACACATTCCTAGACCATTCTAAGCCTTTAGAATACTCTCTTAACCATTCTACACTTGTTAGAACCTCCAAGGACTCATGCTACACCCTCTACGTCCCTTCGGGTACCAAACAATGTTTAGGATCATTTTAATGGTTCTGATAAGTCCTAATACACATTCCTAGACCATTCTAAGCATTTAGAATACTCTGTTAACAATTCTACACTTGTTAGAACCTCCAAGGACTCATGCTACACCCTCTACGTCCTTTGCGGTACGAAGCAATGTTTAGGATCATTCTAATGGTTCTTATAAGTCTTAATACACATTCCTAGACCATTATAAGCCTTTAGAATACTCTCGCAATCATTCTACACTTGTTAGAACCTCCAAGGACTCATGTTACACCCTCTACGTCCCTTGGGGTACCAAGCAATGTTTAGGATCATTCTAATGGTTCTTCTAAGTCCTAATACACATTCCTAGACCATTCTAAGCCTTTAGAATATTCTCTTAACCATTCTACACTTGTTAGAACCTCCAAGGATTCAAGCTACACTCTCCATGTCCATTAGGGTACCAAGCATTGTTTAGGATCATTCTAAATGTTCGTATATGTCCTAATACACATTCCTAGACCATTATAAGCCTTTAGAATACATTCTTAACCATTCTACACTTGTTAGAACCTCCAAGGACTCATGCTACACCCTCTACGTCCCTTGGGGTACCAAGCAATGTTTAGGATCATTCTAATGGTTCCTAAATGTCCTAATACACATTGCTAGACCATTCTAAGACTTTAGAATACTCTCATAACCATTCTACACTTGTTAGAACCTCCAAGGACTCATGCTACACCCTCGACGTCCCTTCGGGTACCAAGCAATGTTTAGGATCATTCTAAATGATCGTATATGTCCTAATACACATTCCTGGACCATTCGAAGCCTTTAGAATACATTCATAACCATTCTACACTTGTTAGAACCTCCAAGGAATCATGCTACACCCTCTACGTCCCTTGGGGTACCAAGCAGTGTTTAGGATCATTCTAAATGTTCGTATATATCCTAATACACATTCCTAGACCATTCTAAGCCTTTAGAATACTCTCTTAACCATTCTACACTTGTTAGAACCTCCAAGGACTCATGCTACACTCTCCACGTCCATTAGGGTACCAAGCATTGTTTAGGATCATTCTAAATGTTCGTATATGTCCTAATACGCATTCCAAGACCATTCTAAGCCTTTAGAATACTCTCTTAACCATTCTACACTTGTTAGAACCTCCAAGGACTCATGCTACACCCTCTACGTCCCTTCGGGTACCAAGCAATGTTTAGGATCATTCTAATGGTTCTTATAAGTCCTAATACACATTCCTAGACCATTCTAAGCCTTTAGAATACTCTCTTAACCATTCTACAATTGTTAGAACCTCCAAGGACTCATGTTACACCCTCTACGTCCCTTGGGGTACCAAGCAATGTTTAGGATCATTCTAATGGTTCCTATATGTCCTAATACACATTGCTAGACCATTCTAAGACTTTAGAATACTCTCATAACCATTCTACACTTGTTAGAACCTCCAATGACTCATGCTACACCCTCTACGTCCCTTGGGGTACCAAGCAATGTTTAGGATCATTCTAAATGATCGTATATGTCCTAATACACATTCCTAGACCATTCTAAGCCTTTAGAATACATTCATAACCATTCTACACTTGTTAGAACCTCCAAGGACTCATGCTACACCCTCTACGTCCCTTGGGGTACCAAGCGATGTTTTGGATCATTCTAAATGTTCGTATATATCCTAATACACATTCCTAGACCATTCTAAGCCTTTAGAATACTCTCTTAACCATTCTACACTTGTTAGAACCTCCAAGGACTCATGCTACACCCTCTACGTCCCTTCGGGTACCAAACAATGTTTAGGATCATTTTAATGGTTCTTATAAGTCCTAATACACATTCCTAGACCATTCTAAGCATTTAGAATACTCTCTTAACAATTCTACACTTGTTAGAACCTCCAAGGACTCATGCTACACCCTCTACGTACTTTGCGGTACGAAGCAATGTTTAGGATCATTCTAATGGTTCTTATAAGTCTTAATACACATTCCTAGACCATTATAAGCCTTTAGAATACTCTCTCAATCATTCTACACTTGTTAGAACCTCCAAGGACTCATGTTACACCCTCTACGTCCCTTGGGGTACCAAGCAATGTTTAGGATCATTCTAATGGTTCTTCTAAGTCCTAATACACATTTCTAGAAAATTCTAAGCCTTTAGAATACTCTCTTAACCATTCTACACTTGTTAGAACCTCCAAGGACTCATGCTACACTCTCCACGTCCATTAGGGTACCAAGCATTGTTTAGGATCATTCTAAATGTTCGTATATGTCCTAATACGCATTCCTAGACCATTCTAAGCCTTTAGAATACTCTCTTAACCATTCTACACTTGTTAGAACCTCCAAGGACTCATGCTACACCCTCTACGTCCCTTCGGGTACCAAGCAATGTTTAGGATCATTCTAATGGTTCTTATAAGTCCTAATACACATTCCTAGACCATTCTAAGCCTTTAGAATACTCTCTTAACCATTCTACAATTGTTAGAACCTCCAAGGACTCATGTTACACCCTCTACGTCCCTTGGGGTACCAAGCAATGTTTAGGATCATTCTAATGGTTCCTATATGTCCTAATACACATTGCTAGACCATTCTAAGACTTTAGAATACTCTCATAACCATTCTACACTTGTTAGAACCTCCAATGACTCATGCTACACCCTCTACGTCCCTTGGGGTACCAAGCAATGTTTAGGATCATTCTAAATGATCGTATATGTCCTAATACACATTCCTAGACCATTCTAAGCCTTTAGAATACATTCATAACCATTCTACACTTGTTAGAACCTCCAAGGACTCATGCTACACCCTCTACGTCCCTTGGGGTACCAAGCGATGTTTTGGATCATTCTAAATGTTCGTATATATCCTAATACACATTCCTAGACCATTCTAAGCCTTTAGAATACTCTCTTAACCATTCTACACTTGTTAGAACCTCCAAGGACTCATGCTACACCCTCTACGTCCCTTCGGGTACCAAACAATGTTTAGGATCATTTTAATGGTTCTTATAAGTCCTAATACACATTCCTAGACCATTCTAAGCATTTAGAATACTCTCTTAACAATTCTACACTTGTTAGAACCTCCAAGGACTCATGCTACACCCTCTACGTACTTTGCGGTACGAAGCAATGTTTAGGATCATTCTAATGGTTCTTATAAGTCTTAATACACATTCCTAGACCATTATAAGCCTTTAGAATACTCTCTCAATCATTCTACACTTGTTAGAACCTCCAAGGACTCATGTTACACCCTCTACGTCCCTTGGGGTACCAAGCAATGTTTAGGATCATTCTAATGGTTCTTCTAAGTCCTAATACACATTTCTAGAAAATTCTAAGCCTTTAGAATACTCTCTTAACCATTCTACACTTGTTAGAACCTCCAAGGACTCATGCTACACTCTCCATGTCCATTAGGGTACCAAGCATTGTTTAGGATCATTCTAAATGTTCGTATATGTCCTAATACGCATTCCTAGACCATTCTAAGCCTTTAGAATACTCTCTTAACCATTCTACACTTGTTAGAACCTCCAAGGACTCATGCTACACCCTCTACGTCCCTTGGGGTACCAAGCAATGTTTAGGATCATTCTAATGGTTCCTAAATGTCCTAATACACATTGCTAGACCATTCTAAGACTTTAGAATACTCTCATAACCATTCTACACTTGTTAGAACCTCCAAGGACTCATGCTACACCCTCGACGTCCCTTCGGGTACCAAGCAATGTTTAGGATCATTCTAAATGATCGTATATGTCCTAATACACATTCCTGGACCATTCGAAGCCTTTAGAATACATTCATAACCATTCTACACTTGTTAGAACCTCCAAGGAATCGTGCTACACCCTCTACGTCCCTTGGGGTACCAAGCAATGTTTAGGATCATTCTAAATGTTCGTATATATCCTAATACACATTCCTAGACCATTCTAAGCCTTTAGAATACTCTCTTAACCATTCTACACTTGTTAGAACCTCCAAGGACTCATGCTACACTCTCCACGTCCATTAGGGTACCAAGCATTGTTTAGGATCATTCTAAATGTTCGTATATGTCCTAATACGCATTCCTAGACCATTCTAAGCCTTTAGAATACTCTCTTAACCATTCTACACTTGTTAGAACCTCCAAGGACTCATGCTACACCCTCTACGTCCCTTCGGGTACCAAGCAATGTTTAGGATCATTCTAATGGTTCTTATAAGTCCTAATACACATTCCTAGACCATTCTAAGCCTTTAGAATACTCTCTTAACCATTCTACAATTGTTAGAACCTCCAAGGACTCATGTTACACCCTCTACGTCCCTTGGGGTACCAAGCAATGTTTAGGATCATTCTAATGGTTCCTATATGTCCTAATACACATTGCTAGACCATTCTAAGACTTTAGAATACTCTCATAACCATTCTACACTTGTTAGAACCTCCAATAACTCATGCTACACCCTCTACGTCCCTTGGGGTACCAAGCAATGTTTAGGATCATTCTAAATGATCGTATATGTCCTAATACACATTCCTAGACCATTCTAAGCCTTTAGAATACATTCATAACCATTCTACACTTGTTAGAACCTCCAAGGACTCATGCTACACCCTCTACGTCCCTTGGGGTACCAAGCGATGTTTTGGATCATTCTAAATGTTCGTATATATCCTAATACACATTCCTAGACCATTCTAAGCCTTTAAAATACTCTCTTAACCATTCTACACTTGTTAGAACCTCCAAGGACTCATGCTACACCCTCTACGTCCCTTCGGGTACCAAACAATGTTTAGGATCATTTTAATGGTTCTTATAAGTCCTAATACACATTCCTAGACCATTCTAAGCATTTAGAATACTCTCTTAACAATTCTACACTTGTTAGAACCTCCAAGGACTCATGCTACACCCTCTACGTACTTTGCGGTACGAAGCAATGTTTAGGATCATTCTAATGGTTCTTATAAGTCTTAATACACATTCCTAGACCATTATAAGCCTTTAGAATACTCTCTCAATCATTCTACACTTGTTAGAACCTCCAAGGACTCATGTTACACCCTCTACGTCCCTTGGGGTACCAAGCAATGTTTAGGATCATTCTAATGGTTCTTCTAAGTCCTAATACACATTTCTAGAAAATTCTAAGCCTTTAGAATACTCTCTTAACCATTCTACACTTGTTAGAACCTCCAAGGACTCATGCTACACTCTCCATGTCCATTAGGGTACCAAGCATTGTTTAGGATCATTCTAAATGTTCGTATATGTCCTAATACGCATTCCTAGACCATTCTAAGCCTTTAGAATACTCTCTTAACCATTCTACACTTGTTAGAACCTCCAAGGACTCATGCTACACCCTCTACGTCCCTTCGGGTACCAAGCAATGTTTAGGATCATTCTAATGGTTCTTATAAGTCCTAATACACATTCCTAGACCATTCTAAGCCTTTAGAATACTCTCTTAACCATTCTACAATTGTTAGAACCTCCAAGGACTCATGTTACACCCTCTACGTCCCTTGGGGTACCAAGCAATGTTTAGGATCATTCTAATGGTTCCTATATGTCCTAATACACATTGCTAGACCATTCTAAGACTTTAGAATACTCTCATAACCATTCTACACTTGTTAGAACCTCCAATGACTCATGCTACACCCTCTACGTCCCTTGGGGTACCAAGCAATGTTTAGGATCATTCTAAATGATCGTATATGTCCTAATACACATTCCTAGACCATTCTAAGCCTTTAGAATACATTCATAACCATTCTACACTTGTTAGAACCTCCAAGGACTCATGCTACACCCTCTACGTCCCTTGGGGTACCAAGCGATGTTTTGGATCATTCTAAATGTTCGTATATATCCTAATACACATTCCTAGACCATTCTAAGCCTTTAGAATACTCTCTTAACCATTCTACACTTGTTAGAACCTCCAAGGACTCATGCTACACCCTCTACGTCCCTTCGGGTACCAAACAATGTTTAGGATCATTTTAATGGTTCTTATAAGTCCTAATACACATTCCTAGACCATTCTAAGCATTTAGAATACTCTCTTAACAATTCTACACTTGTTAGAACCTCCAAGGACTCATGCTACACCCTCTACGTACTTTGCGGTACGAAGCAATGTTTAGGATCATTCTAATGGTTCTTATAAGTCTTAATACACATTCCTAGACCATTATAAGCCTTTAGAATACTCTCTCAATCATTCTACACTTGTTAGAACCTCCAAGGACTCATGTTACACCCTCTACGTCCCTTGGGGTACCAAGCAATGTTTAGGATCATTCTAATGGTTCCTATATGTCCTAATACACATTGCTAGACCATTCTAAGACTTTAGAATACTCTCATAACCATTCTACACTTGTTAGAACCTCCAATGACTCATGCTACACCCTCTACGTCCCTTGGGGTACCAAGCAATGTTTAGGATCATTCTAAATGATCGTATACGTCCTAATACACATTCCTAGACCATTCTAAGCCTTTAGAATACTCTCTTAACCATTCTACAATTGTTAGAACCTCCAAGGACTCATGTTACACCCTCTACGTCCCTTGGGGTACCAAGCAATGTTTAGGATCATTCTAATGGTTCCTATATGTCCTAATACACATTGCTAGACCATTCTAAGACTTTAGAATACTCTCATAACCATTCTACACTTGTTAGAACCTCCAATAACTCATGCTACACCCTCTACGTCCCTTGGGGTACCAAGCAATGTTTAGGATCATTCTAAATGATCGTATATGTCCTAATACACATTCCTAGACCATTCTAAGCCTTTAGAATACATTCATAACCATTCTACACTTGTTAGAACCTCCAAGGACTCATGCTACACCCTCTACGTCCCTTGGGGTACCAAGCGATGTTTTGGATCATTCTAAATGTTCGTATATATCCTAATACACATTCCTAGACCATTCTAAGCCTTTAGAATACTCTCTTAACCATTCTACACTTGTTAGAACCTCCAAGGACTCATGCTACACCCTCTACGTCCCTTCGGGTACCAAACAATGTTTAGGATCATTTTAATGGTTCTTATAAGTCCTAATACACATTCCTAGACCATTCTAAGCATTTAGAATACTCTCTTAACAATTCTACACTTGTTAGAACCTCCAAGGACTCATGCTACACCCTCTACGTACTTTGCGGTACGAAGCAATGTTTAGGATCATTCTAATGGTTCTTATAAGTCTTAATACACATTCCTAGACCATTATAAGCCTTTAGAATACTCTCTCAATCATTCTACACTTGTTAGAACCTCCAAGGACTCATGTTACACCCTCTACGTCCCTTGGGGTACCAAGCAATGTTTAGGATCATTCTAATGGTTCTTCTAAGTCCTAATACACATTTCTAGAAAATTCTAAGCCTTTAGAATACTCTCTTAACCATTCTACACTTGTTAGAACCTCCAAGGACTCATGCTACACTCTCCATGTCCATTAGGGTACCAAGCATTGTTTAGGATCATTCTAAATGTTCGTATATGTCCTAATACGCATTCCTAGACCATTCTAAGCCTTTAGAATACTCTCTTAACCATTCTACACTTGTTAGAACCTCCAAGGACTCATGCTACACCCTCTACGTCCCTTCGGGTACCAAGCAATGTTTAGGATCATTCTAATGGTTCTTATAAGTCCTAATACACATTCCTAGACCATTCTAAGCCTTTAGAATACTCTCTTAACCATTCTACAATTGTTAGAACCTCCAAGGACTCATGTTACACCCTCTACGTCCCTTGGGGTACCAAGCAATGTTTAGGATCATTCTAATGGTTCCTATATGTCCTAATACACATTGCTAGACCATTCTAAGACTTTAGAATACTCTCATAACCATTCTACACTTGTTAGAACCTCCAATGACTCATGCTACACCCTCTACGTCCCTTGGGGTACCAAGCAATGTTTAGGATCATTCTAAATGATCGTATATGTCCTAATACACATTCCTAGACCATTCTAAGCCTTTAGAATACATTCATAACCATTCTACACTTGTTAGAACCTCCAAGGACTCATGCTACACCCTCTACGTCCCTTGGGGTACCAAGCGATGTTTTGGATCATTCTAAATGTTCGTATATATCCTAATACACATTCCTAGACCATTCTAAGCCTTTAGAATACTCTCTTAACCATTCTACACTTGTTAGAACCTCCAAGGACTCATGCTACACCCTCTACGTCCCTTCGGGTACCAAACAATGTTTAGGATCATTTTAATGGTTCTTATAAGTCCTAATACACATTCCTAGACTATTCTAAGCATTTAGAATACTCTCTTAACAATTCTACACTTGTTAGAACCTCCAAGGACTCATGCTACACCCTCTACGTACTTTGCGGTACGAAGCAATGTTTAGGATCATTCTAATGGTTCTTATAAGTCTTAATACACATTCCTAGACCATTATAAGCCTTTAGAATACTCTCTCAATCATTCTACACTTGTTAGAACCTCCAAGGACTCATGTTACACCCTCTACGTCCCTTGGGGTACCAAGCAATGTTTAGGATCATTCTAATGGTTCTTCTAAGTCCTAATACACATTTCTAGAAAATTCTAAGCCTTTAGAATACTCTCTTAACCATTCTACACTTGTTAGAACCTCCAAGGACTCATGCTACACTCTCCATGTCCATTAGGGTACCAAGCATTGTTTAGGATCATTCTAAATGTTCGTATTTGTCCTAATACACATTCCTAGACCATTATAAGCCTTTAGAATACATTCTTAACCATTCTACACTTGTTAGAACCTCCAAGGACTTATGCTACACCCTCTACGTCCCTTCGGGTACCAAGCAATGTTTAGGATCATTCTAATGGTTCTTATAAGTCCTAATACACATTCCTAGACCATTCTAAGCCTTTAGAATACTCTCTTAACCATTCTACAATTGTTAGAACCTCCAAGGACTCATGTTACACCCTCTACGTCCCTTGGGGTACCAAGCAATGTTTAGGATCATTCTAATGGTTCCTATATGTCCTAATACACATTGCTAGACCATTCTAAGACTTTAGAATACTCTCATAACCATTCTACACTTGTTAGAACCTCCAAGGACTCATGCTACACCCTCTATGTCCCTTGGGGTACCAAGCAATGTTTAGGATCATTCTAAATGTTCGTATATGTCCTAATACACATTCCTAGACCATTCTAAGCCTTTAGAATACATTCATAACCATTCTACACTTGTTAGAACCTCCAAAGACTCATGCTACACCCTCTACGTCCCTTGGGGTACCAAGCGATGTTTTGGATCATTCTAAATGTTCGTATATATCCTAATACACATACCTAGACCATTCTAAGCCTTTAGAATACTCTCTTAACCATTCTACACTTGTTAGAACCTCCAAGGACTCATGCTACACCCTCTACGTCCCTTCGGGTACCAAACAATGTTTAGGATCATTTTAATGGTTCTGATAAGTCCTAATACACATTCCTAGACCATTCTAAGCATTTAGAATACTCTCTTAACAATTCTACACTTGTTAGAACCTCCAAGGACTCATGCTACACCCTCTACATCCTTTGCGGTACGAAGCAATGTTTAGGATCATTCTAATGGTTCTTATAAGTCTTAATACACATTCCTAGACCATTATAAGCCTTTAGAATACTCTCTCAATCATTCTACACTTGTTAGAACCTCCAAGGACTCATGTTACACCCTCTACGTCCCTTGGGGTACCAAGCAATGTTTAGGATCATTCTAATGGTTCTTCTAAGTCCTAATACACATTCCTAGACCATTCTAAGCCTTTAGAATACTCTCTTAACCATTCTACACTTGTTAGAACCTCCAAGGACTCAAGCTACACTCTCCATGTCCATTAGGGTACCAAGCATTGTTTAGGATCATTCTAAATGTTCGTATATGTCCTAATACACATTCCTAGACCATTATAAGCCTTTAGAATACATTCTTAACCATTCTACACTTGTTAGAACCTCCAAGGACTCATGCTACACCCTCTACGTCCCTTGGGGTACCAAGCAATGTTTAGGATCATTCTAATGGTTCCTAAATGTCCTAATACACATTGCTAGACCATTCTAAGACTTTAGAATACTCTCATAACCATTCTACACTTGTTAGAACCTCCAAGGACTCATGCTACACCCTCGATGTCCCTTCGGGTACCAAGCAATGTTTAGGATCATTCTAAATGTTCGTATATGTCCTAATACACACTCCTGGACCATTCGAAGCCTTTAGAATACATTCATAACCATTCTACACTTGTTAGAACCTCCAAGGAATCATGCTACACCCTCTACGTCCCTTGGGGTACCAAGCAATGTTTAGGATCATTCTAAATGTTCGTATATATCCTAATACACATTCCTAGACCATTCTAAGCCTTTAGAATACTCTCTTAACCATTCTACACTTGTTAGAACCTCCAAGGACTCATGCTACACTCTCCACGTCCATTAGGGTACCAAGCATTGTTTAGGATCATTCTAAATGTTCGTATATGTCCTAATACGCATTCCTAGACCATTCTAAGCCTTTAGAATACTCTCTTAACCATTCTACACTTGTTAGAACCTCCAAGGACTCATGCTACACCCTCTACGTCCCTTCGGGTACCAAGCAATGTTTAGGATCATTCTAATGGTTCTTATAAGTCCTAATACACATTCCTAGACCATTCTAAGCCTTTAGAATACTCTCTTAACCATTCTACAATTGTTAGAACCTCCAAGGACTCATGTTACACCCTCTACGTCCCTTGGGGTACCAAGCAATGTTTAGGATCATTCTAATGGTTCCTATATGTCCTAATACACATTGCTAGACCATTCTAAGACTTTAGAATACTCTCATAACCATTCTACACTTGTTAGAACCTCCAAGGACTCATGCTACACCCTCTACGTCCCTTGGGGTACCAAGCAATGTTTAGGATCATTCTAAATGTTCGTATATGTCCTAATACACATTCCTAGACCATTCTAAGCCTTTAGAATACATTCATAACCATTCTACACTTGTTAGAACCTCCAAGGACTCATGCTACACCCTCTACGTCCCTTGGGGTACCAAGCGATGTTTTGGATCATTCTAAATGTTCGTATATATCCTAATACACATTCCTAGACCATTCTAAGCCTTTAGAATACTCTCTTAACCATTCTACACTTGTTAGAACCTCCAAGGACTCATGCTACACCCTCTACGTCCCTTCGGGTACCAAACAATGTTTAGGATCATTTTAATGGTTCTGATAAGTCCTAATACACATTCCTAGACCATTCTAAGCATTTAGAATACTCTCTTAACAATTCTACACTTGTTAGAACCTCCAAGGACTCATGCTACACCCTCTACGTCCTTTGCGGTACGAATCAATGTTTAGGATCATTCTAATGGTTCTTATAAGTCTTAATACACATTCCTAGACCATTATAAGCCTTTAGAATACTCTCTCAATCATTCTACACTTGTTAGAACCTCCAAGGACTCATGTTACACCCTCTACGTCCCTTGGGGTACCAAGCAATGTTTAGGATCATTCTAATGGTTCTTCTAAGTCCTAATACACATTCCTAGACCATTCTAAGCCTTTAGAATACTCTCTTAACCATTCTACACTTGTTAGAACCTCCAAGGACTCAAGCTACACTCTCCATGTCCATTAGGGTACCAAGCATTGTTTAGGATCATTCTAAATGTTCGTATATGTCCTAATACACATTCCTAGACCATTATAAGCCTTTAGAATACATTCTTAACCATTCTACACTTGTTAGAACCTCCAAGGACTCATGCTACACCCTCTACGTCCCTTGGGGTACCAAGCAATGTTTAGGATCATTCTAATGGTTCCTATATGTCCTAATACACATTGCTAGACCATTCTAAGACTTTAGAATACTCTCATAACCATTCTACACTTGTTAGAACCTCCAAGGACTCATGCTACACCCTCGACGTCCCTTCGGGTACCAAGCAATGTTTAGGATCATTCTAAATGTTCGTATATGTCCTAATACACATTCCTGGACCATTCGAAGCCTTTAGAATACATTCATAACCATTCTACACTTGTTAGAACCTCCAAGGAATCATGCTACACCCTCTACGTCCCTTGGGGTACCAAGCAATGTTTAGGATCATTCTAAATGTTCGTATATATCCTAATACACATTCCTAGACCATTCTAAGCCTTTAGAATACTCTCTTAACCATTCTACAATTGTTAGAACCTCCAAGGACTCATGTTACACCCTCTACGTCCCTTGGGGTACCAAGCAATGTTTAGGATCATTCTAATGGTTCCTATATGTCCTAATACACATTGCTAGACCATTCTAAGACTTTAGAATACTCTCATAACCATTCTACACTTGTTAGAACCTCAAAGGACTCATGCTACACCCTCTACGTCCCTTGGGGTACCAAGCAATGTTTAGGATCATTCTAAATGTTCGTATATGTCCTAATACACATTCCTAGACCATTCTAAGCCTTTAGAATACATTCATAACCATTCTACACTTGTTAGAACCTCCAAGGACTCATGCTACACCCTCTACGTCCCTTGGGGTACCAAGCGATGTTTTGGATCATTCTAAATGTTCGTATATATCCTAATACACATTCCTAGACCATTCTAAGCCTTTAGAATACTCTCTTAACCATTCTACACTTGTAAGAACCTCCAAGGACTCATGCTACACCCTCTACGTCCCTTCGGGTACCAAACAATGTTTAGGATCATTTTAATGGTTCTGATAAGTCCTAATACACATTCCTAGACCATTCTAAGCATTTAGAATACTCTCTTAACAATTCTACACTTGTTAGAACCTCCAAGGACTCATGCTACACCCTCTACGTCCTTTGCGGTACGAAGCAATGTTTAGGATCATTCTAATGGTTCTTATAAGTCTTAATACACATTCCTAGACCATTATAAGCCTTTAGAATACTCTCTCAATCATTCTACACTTGTTAGAACCTCCAAGGACTCATGTTACACCCTCTACGTCCCTTGGGGTACCAAGCAATGTTTAGGATCATTCTAATGGTTCTTCTAAGTCCTAATACACATTCCTAGACCATTCTAAGCCTTTAGAATACTCTCTTAACCATTCTACACTTGTTAGAATCTCCAAGGACTCAAGCTACACTCTCCATGTCCATTAGGGTACCAAGCATTGTTTAGGATCATTCTAAATGTTCGTATATGTCCTAATACACATTCCTAGACCATTATAAGCCTTTAGAATACATTCTTAACCATTCTACACTTGTTAGAACCTCCAAGGACTCATGCTACACCCTCTACGTCCCTTGGGGTACCAAGCAATGTTTAGGATCATTCTAATGGTTCCTAAATGTCCTAATACACATTGCTAGACCATTCTAAGACTTTAGAATACTCTCATAACCATTCTACACTTGTTAGAACCTCCAAGGACTCATGCTACACCCTCGACGTCCCTTCGGGTACCAAGCAATGTTTAGAATCATTCTAAATGATCGTATATGTCCTAATACACATTCCTGGACCATTCGAAACCTTTAGAATACATTCATAACCATTCTACACTTGTTAGAACCTCCAAGGAATCATGCTACACCCTCTACGTCCCTTGGGGTACCAAGCAATGTTTAGGATCATTCTAAATGTTCGTATATATCCTAATACACATTCCTAGACCATTCTAAGCCTTTAGAATACTCTCTTAACCATTCTACACTTGTTAGAACCTCCAAGGACTCATGCTACACTCTTCACGTCCATTAGGGTACCAAGCATTGTTTAGGATCATTCTAAATGTTCGTATATGTCCTAATACGCATTCCTAGACCATTCTAAGCCTTTAGAATACTCTCTTAACCATTCTACACTTGTTATAACCTCCAAGGACTCATGCTACACCCTCTACGTCCCTTCGGGTACCAAGCAATGTTTAGGATCATTCTAATGGTTCTTATAAGTCCTAATACACATTCCTAGACCATTCTAAGCCTTTAGAAAACTCTCTTAACCATTCTACAATTGTTAGAACCTCCAAGGACTCATGTTACACCCTCTACGTCCCTTGGGGTACCAAGCAATGTTTAGGATCATTCTAATGGTTCCTATATGTCCTAATACACATTGCTAGACCATTCTAAGACTTTAGAATACTCTCATAACCATTCTACACTTGTTAGAACCTCCAAGGACTCATGCTACACCCTCTACGTCCCTTGGGGTACCAAGCAATGTTTAGGATCATTCTAAATGTTCGTATATGTCCAAATACACATTCCTAGACCATTCTAAGCCTTTAGAATACATTCATAACCATTCTACACTTGTTAGAACCTCCATGGACTCATGCTACACCCTCTACGTCCCTTAGGGTACCAAGCGATGTTTTGGATCATTCTAAATGTTCGTATATATCCTAATACACATTCCTAGACCATTCTAAGCCTTTAGAATACTCTCTTAACCATTCTACACTTGTTAGAACCTCCAAGGACTCATGCTACACCCTCTACGTCCCTTGGGGTACCGAGCAATGTTTAGAATCATTCTAATGGTTCCTATATGTCCTAATACACATTGTTAGACCATTCTAAGACTTTAGAACACTCTCATAACCATTCTACACTTGTTAGAACCTCCAAGGACTCATGCTACACCCTCTACGTCCTTTGCGGTACGAAGCAATGTTTAGGATCATTCTAATGGTTCTTATAAGTCTTAATACACATTCCTAGACCATTATAAGCCTTTAGAATACTCTCAATCATTCTACACTTGTTAGAACCTCCAAGGACTCATGTTACACCCTCTACGTCCCTTGGGGTACCAAGCAATGTTTAGGATCATTCTAATGGTTCTTCTAAGTCCTAATACACATTCCTAGACCATTCTAAGCCTTTAGAATACTCTCTTAACCATTCTACACTTGTTAGAACCTCCAAGGACTCAAGCTACACTCTCCATGTCCATTAGGGTACCAAGCATTGTTTAGGATCATTCTAAATGTTCGTATATGTCCTAATACACATTCCTAGACCATTATAAGACTTTAGAATACATTCTTAACCATTCTACACTTGTTAGAACCTCCAAGGACTCATGCTACACCCTCTACGTCCCTTGGGGTACCGAGCAATTTTTAGAATCATTCTAATGGTTCCTATATGTCCTAATACACATTGTTAGACCATTCTAAGACTTTAGAACACTCTCATAACCATTCTACACTTGTTAGAACCTCCAAGGACTCATGCTACACCCTCTACGTCCCTTCGGGTACCAAGCAATGTTTAGGTTCATTCTAATGGTTCTTATAAGTTCTAATACACATTCCTAGACCATTCTAAGCCTTTAGAATACTCTCTTAACCATTCTACACTTGTTAGAACCTCCAAGGACTCATGCTGCACTCTCCACGTCCATTAGGGTACCAAGCATTGTTTAGGATCATTCTAAATGTTCGTATATGTCCTAATACACATTCCTAGACCATTATAAGCCTTTAGAATACATTCTTAACCATTCTACACTTGCTAGAACCTCCAAGGACTCATGCTACACCCTCTACGTCCCTTGGGGTACCAAGCAATGTTTAGGATCATTCTAATGGTTCCTATATGTCCTAATACACATTGCAAGACCATTCTAAGACTTTAGAATACTCTCATAACCATTCTACACTTGTTAGAACCTCCAAGGACTCATGCTACACCCTCTACGTCCCTTGGGGTACCAAGCGATGTTTTGGATCATTCTAAATGTTCGTATATATCCTAATACACATTCCTAGATCATTCTAAGCCTTTAGAATACTCTCTTAACCATTCTACACTTGTTAGAACCTCCAAGGACTCATGCTACACCCTCTACGTCCCTTCGGGTACCAAGCAATGTTTAGGATCATTCTAATGGTTCTTATAAGTCCTAATACACATTCCTAGACCATTCTAAGCATTTAGAATACTCTCTTAACAATTCTACACTTCTTAGAACCTCCAAGGACTCATGCTACACCCTCTACATCCTTTGCGGTACGAAGCAATGTTTAGGATCATTCTAATGGTTCTTATAAGTCCTAATACACATTCCTAGACCATTCTAAGCCTTTAGAATACTCTCTTAACCATTCTACACTTGTTAGAACCTCCAAGGACTCATGCTACACCCTCTACGTCCCTTCGGGTACCAAACAATGTTTAGGATCATTTTAATGGTTCTGATAAGTCCTAATACACATTCCTAGACCATTCTAAGCATTTAGAATACTCTCTTAACAATTCTACACTTGTTAGAACCTCCAAGGACTCATGCTACACCCTCTACGTCCTTTGCGGTACGAAGCAATGTTTAGGATCATTCTAATGGTTCTTATAAGTCTTAATACACATTCCTACACCATTATAAGCCTTTAGAATACTCTCTCAATCATTCTACACTTGTTAGAACCTCCAAGGACTCATGTTACACCCTCTACGTCCCTTGGGGTACCAAGCAATGTTTAGGATCATTCTAATGGTTCTTCTAAGTCCTAATACACATTCCTAGACCATTCTAAGCCTTTAGAATACTCTCTTAACCATTCTACACTTGTTAGAACCTCCAAGGACTCAAGCTACACTCTCCATGTCCATTAGGGTACCAAGCATTGTTTAGGATCATTCTAAATGTTCGTATATGTCCTAATACACATTCCTAGACCATTATAAGCCTTTAGAATACATTCTTAACCATTCTACACTTGTTAGAACCTCCAAGGACTCATGCTACACCCTCTACGTCCCTTGGGGTACCAAGCAATGTTTAGGATCATTCTAATGGTTCCTATATGTCCTAATACACATTGCTAGACCATTCTAAGACTTTAGAATACTCTCATAACCATTCTACACTTGTTAGCACCTCCAAGGACTCATGCTACACCCTCGACGTCCCTTCAGGTACCAAGCAATGTTTAGGATCATTCTAAATGTTCGTATATGTCCTAATACACATTCCTGGACCATTCGAAGCCTTTAGAATACATTCATAACCATTCTACACTTGTTAGAACCTCCAAGGAATCATGCTACACCCTCTACGTCCCTTGGGGTACCAAGCAATGTTTAGGATCATTCTAAATGTTCGTATATATCCTAATACACATTCCTAGACCATTCTAAGCCTTTAGAATACTCTCTTAACCATTCTACACTTGTTAGAACCTCCAAGGACTCACGCTACACTCTCCACGTCCATTAGGGTACCAAGCATTGTTTAGGATCATTCTAAATGTTCGTATATGTCCTAATACGCATTCCTAGACCATTCTAAGCCTTTAGAATACTCTCTTAACCATTTGTACACTTGTTAGAACCTCCAAGGACTCATGTTACACCCTCTACGTCCCTTCGGGTACCAAGCAATGTTTAGGATCATTCTAATGGTTCTTATAAGTCCTAATACACATTCCTAGACCATTCTAAAGCTTTAGAATACTCTCTTAATCATTCTACACTTGTTAGAACATCCAAGGACTCATGATACACCCTCTACATCCCTTGGTGTACCAAGCAATATTTAGGATCATTCTATATGTTCGTATATGTCCTAATACACATTCCTAGACCATTCTAAGACTTTAGAATACTCTCATAACCATTCTACACTTGTTAGAACCTCCAAGGACTCATGCTACACCCTCTACGTCCTTTGCTGTACGAAGCAATGTTTAGGATCATTCTAATGGTTCTTATAAGTCGTAATACACATTCCTAGACCATTCTAAGCCTTTAGAATACTCCCATAACCATTCTACACTTGTTAGAACCTCCAAGGACTCACGCTACACCCTCTACGTCCCTTCGGGTACCAGGCAACGTTTAGGATCATTCTAATGGTTCTTTTATGTCCTAATACACATTCCTAGACCATTCTAAGCCTTTAGAATACGTTCTTAACCATTCTACACTTGTTAGAACCTCCAAGGAATCATGCTACACCCTCTACGTCCCTTGGGGTACCAAGCAATGTTTAGGATCATTCTAAATGTTCGTATATTTCCTAATACACATTCCTAGACCATTCTAAGCCTTTAGAATACATTCATAACCATTCTACACTTGTTAGAACCTCCAAGGAATCATGCTACACCCTCTACGTCCCTTGGAGTACCAAGCAATGTTTAGGATCATTCTAAATGTTCGTATATATCCTAATACACATTCCTAGACCATTCTAAGCCTTTAGAATACTCTCTTAACCATTCTACTCTTGTTAGAACCTCCAAGGACTCATGCTACACCCTCTACGTCCCTTGGGGTACCAAGCAATGTTTAGGATCATTCTAATGGTTCCTATATGTCCTAATACACATTGCTAGACCATTCTAAGACTTTAGAATACTCTCATAACCATTCTAGACTTGTTAGAACCTCCAAGGACTCATGCTACACCCTCTACGTCCCTTGGGGTACCAAGCAATGTTTAGGATCATTCTAAATGTTCGTATATGTCCTAATACACATTCCTAGACCATTCTAAGCCTTTAGAATACATTCATAACCATTCTACACTTGTTAGAACCTCCAAGGACTCATGCTACACCCTCTACGTCCCTTGGGGTACCAAGCGATGTTTTGGATCATTCTAAATGTTCGTAAATATCCTAATACACATTCCTAGACCATTCTAAGCCTTTAGAATACTCTCTTAACCATTCTACACTTGTTAGAACCTCCAAGGACTCATGCTACACCCTCTACGTCCCTTCGGGTACCAAACAATGTTTAGGATCATTTTAATGGTTCTTATAAGTCCTAATACACATTCCTAGACCATTCTAAGCATTTAGAATACTCTCTTAATAATTCTACACTTGTTAGAACCTCCAAGGACTCATGCTACACCCTCTACGTCCTTTGCGGTACGAAGCAATGTTTAGGATCATTCTAATGGTTCTTCTAAGTCCTAATACACATTCCTAGACCATTCTAAGCCTTTAGAATACTCTCTTAACCATTCTACACTTGTTAGAACCTCCAAGGACTCATCCTACACTCTGCATGTCCATTAGGGTACCAAGCATTGTTTAGGATCATTCTAAATGTTCGTATATGTCCTAATACACAATCCTAGACCATTATAAGCCTTTAGAATACATTCTTAACCATTCTACACTTGTTAGAACCTCCAAGGACTCATGCTACACCCTCTACGTCCATTGGGGTACCGAGCAATGTTTAGAATCATTCTAATGGTTCCTATATGTCCTAATACACATTGTTAGACCATTCTAAGACTTTAGAACACTCTCATAACCATTCTACACTTGTTAGAACCTCCAAGGACTCATGCTACACCCTCTACGTCCCTTCGGGTACCAAGCAATGTTTAGGTTCATTCTAATGGTTCTTATAAGTTCTAATACACATTCCTAGACCATTCTAAGCCTTTAGAATACTCTCTTAACCATTCTACACTTGTTAGAACCTCCAAGGACTCATGCTGCACTCTCCACGTCCATTAGGGTACCAAGCATTGTTTAGGATCATTCTAAATGTTCGTATATGTCCTAATACACATTCCTAGACCATTATAAGCCTTTAGAATACATTCTTAACCATTCTACACTTGCTAGAACCTCCAAGGACTCATGCTACACCCTCTACGTCCCTTGGGGTACCAAGCAATGTTTAGGATCATTCTAATGGTTCCTATATGTCCTAATACACATTGCAAGACCATTCTAAGACTTTAGAATACTCTCATAACCATTCTACACTTGTTAGAACCTCCAAGGACTCATGCTACACCCTCTACGTCCCTTGGGGTACCAAGCGATGTTTTGGATCATTCTAAATGTTCGTATATATCCTAATACACATTCCTAGATCATTCTAAGCCTTTAGAATACTCTCTTAACCATTCTACACTTGTTAGAACCTCCAAGGACTCATGCTACACCCTCTACGTCCCTTCGGGTACCAAGCAATGTTTAGGATCATTCTAATGGTTCTTATAAGTCCTAATACACATTCCTAGACCATTCTAAGCATTTAGAATACTCTCTTAACAATTCTACACTTGTTAGAACCTCCAAGGACTCATGCTACACCCTCTACATCCTTTGCGGAACGAAGCAATGTTTAGGATCATTCTAATGGTTCTTATAAGTCCTAATACACATTCCTAGACCATTCTAAGCCTTTAGAATACTCTCCTAACCATTCTACACTTGTTAGAACCTCCAAGGACTCATGCTACACCCTCTATGTCCTTTGCGGTACGAAGCAATGTTTAGGATCATTCTAATGGTTCTTATAAGTCCTAATACACATTCCTAGACAGGCAACGTTTATGATCATTTTAATGGTTCTTTTATGTCCTAATACACATTCCTAGACCATTCTAAGCCTTTAGAATACCTTCTTAACCATTCTACACTTGTTAGAACCTCCAAGGACTCATGCTACACCCTCTACGTCCCTTCGGGTACCAAGCAATGTTTAGGATCATTCTAAATGTTCGTATATGTCCTAATACACATTCCTGGACCATTCTAAGCCTTTAGAATACATTCATAACCATTCTACACCTGTTAGAACCTCCAAGGAATCATGCTACACCCTATACGTCCCTTGGGGTACCAAGCAATGTTTAGGATCATTCTAAATGTTCGTATATATCCTAATACACATTCCTAGACCATTCTAAGCCTTTAGAATACTCTCTTAACCATTCTACACTTGTTAGAACCTCCAAAGACTCATGCTACACCCTCTACGTCCCTTCGGGTACCAAGCAATGTTTAGGATCATTCTAATGGTTCTTATAAGTCCTAATACACATTCCTAGACCATTCTACGCCTTTAGAATACTCTCTTAACCATTCTACACTTGTTAGAACCTCCAAGGACTCATGCTACACCCTCTACGTCCTTAGCGGTTCGAAGCAATGTTTAGGATCATTCTAATGGTTCTTATAAGTCCTAATACACATTCCTAGACCATTATAAGCCTTTAGAATACTCTCTCAATCATTCTACACTTGTTAGAACCTCCAAGGACTCATGTTACACCCTCTACAACATCCCTTGGTGTACCATGCAATGTTTAGGATCATTCTAATGGTTCTTCTAAGTCCTAATACACATTCCTAGACAATTCTAAGCCTTTAGAATACTCTCTTAACCATTCTACACTTGTTAGAACCTCCAAGGACTCATGCTACACTCTCCACGTCCATTAGGGAACCAAGCATTGTTTAAGGTCATTCTAAATGTTCGTATATGTCCTAATACACATTCCTAGACCATTATAAGCCTTTAGAATACATTCTTAACCATTCTACACTTGTTAGAACCTCCAAGGACTCATGCTACACCCTCTACGTCCCTTGGGGTACCAAGCAATGTTTAGGATCATTCTAATGGTTCCTACATGTCCTAATACACATTGCTAGACCATTCTAAGACTTTAGAATACTCTCATAACCATTCTACACTTGTTAGAACCTCCAAGGACTCATGCTATACCCTATACGTCCCTTGGGGTACCAAGCAATGTTTAGGATCATTCTAAATGTTCGTATATGATCTAATACACATTCCTAGACCATTCTAAGCCTTTAGAATACATTCATAACCATTCTACACTTGTTAGAACCTCCAAGGACTCATGCTACACCCTCTACGTCCCTTGGGGTACCAAGCGATGTTTTGGATCATTCTAAATGTTCGTATATATCCTAATACACATTCCTAGACCATTCTAAGCCTTTAGAATACTCTCTTAACCATTCTACACTTGTTAGAACCTCCAAGGACTCATGCTACACCCTCTACGTCCCTTCGGGTACCAAGCAATGTTTAGGATCATTCTAATGGTTCTTATAAGTCCTAATACACATTCCTAGACCATTCTAAGCATTTTCAATACTCTCTTAACAGTTCTACACTTGTTAGAACCTCCAAGGACTCATGCTACACCCTCTACGTCCTTTGCGGTACGAAGCAATGCTTAGGATCATTCTAATGGTTCTTATAAGTCCTAATACACATTCCTAGACCATTCTAAGCCATTAGAATACTCTCATAACTATTCTACACTTGTTACAACCTCCAAGGACTCATGCTACACCCTCTACGTCCCTTCGGGTACCAGGCAACGTTTAGGATCATTCTAATGGTTGTTTTATGTCCTAATACACATTCCTAGACCATTCTAGGCCTTTAGAATACCTTCTTAACCATTCTACACTTGTTAGAACCTCCAAGGACTCATGCTACACCCTCTACGTCCCTTCGGGTACCAAGCAATGTTTAGGATCATTTTAATGGTTCTTATAAGTCCTAATACACATTCCTAGACCATTCTAAGCATTTATAATACTCTCTTAACAATTCTACACTTGTTAGAACCTCCAAGGACTCATGATACACCCTCTACGTCCTTTGCGGTACGAAGATATGTTTAGGATCATTCTAATGGTTCTTATAAGTCTTAATACACATTCCTAGACCATTATAAGCCTTTAGAATGCTCTCTCAATCATTCTACACTTGTTAGAACCTCCAAGGACTCATGTTACACCCTCTACGTCCCTTGGGGTACCAAGCAATGTTTAGGATCATTCTAATGGTTCTTCTAAGTCCTAATACACATTCCTAGACCACTCTAAGCCTTTAGAATACTCTTTTAACCATTCTACACTTGTTAGAACCTCCAAGAACTCATGCTACACTCTCCATGTCCATTAGGGTACCAAGCATTGTTTAGGATCATTCTAAATGTTCGTATATGTCCTAATACACATTCCTAGACCATTATAAGCCTTTAGAATACATTCTTAACCATTCTACACTTGTTAGAACCTCCAAGGACTCATGCTACACCCTCTACGTCCCTTGGGGTACCAAGCAATGTTTAGGATCATTCTAATGGTTCCTATATGTCCTAATACACATTGCTAGACCATTCTAATACTTTAGAATACTCTCATAACCATTCTACACTTGTTAGAACCTCCAAGGACTCATGCTACACCCTCTACGTCCCTTCGGGTACCAAGCAATGTTTAGGATCATTCTAATGGTTCTTATAAGTTCTAATACACATTCCTAGACCATTCTAAGCCTTTAGAATACTCTCTTAACCATTCTACACTTGTCAGAACCTCCAAGGACTCATGCTACACTCTCCACGTCCATTAGGGTACCAAGCATTGTTTAGGATCATTCTAAATGTTCGTATATGTCCTAAAACACATTCCTAGACCATTATAAGCCTTTAGAATACATTCTTAACCATTCAACACTTGTTAGAACCTCCAAGGACTCATGCTACACCCTCTACGTCCCTTGGGGTACTAAACAATGTTTAGGATCATTTTAATGGTTCCTATATGTCCTAATACACATTGCTAGACCATTCTAAGACTTTAGAATACTCTCATAACCATTCTACAATTGTTAGAACCTCCAAGGACTCATGCTACACCCTCTACGTCCCTTCGGGTACCAAGCAATGTTTAGGATCATTCTAACGGTTCTTATAAGTTCTAATACACATTCCTAGACCATTCTAAGCCTTTAGAATACTCTCTTAACCATTCTACACTTGTCAGAACCTCCAAGGAGTCATGCTACACTCTCCACGTCCATTAGGGTACCAAGCATTTTTTAGGATCATTCTAAATGTTCGTATATGTCCTAATACACATTCCTAGACCATTATAAGCCTTTAGAATACATTCTTAACCATTCTACACTTGTTAGAACCTCCAAGGACTCATGCTACACCCTCTACGTCCCTTGGGGTACCAAGCAATGTTTAGGATCATTCTAATGGTTCCTATATGTCCTAATACACATTCCTAGACCATTCTAAGCCTTTAGAATACATTCATAACCATTCTACACTTGTTAGAACCTCCAAGGACTCATGCTACACCCTCTACGTCCCTTGGGGTACCAAGCGATGTTTTGAATCATTCTAAATGTTCGTATATATCCTAATACACATTCCTAGACCATTCTAAGCCTTTAGAATACTTTCATAACCATTCTTCACTTGTTAGAACCTACAAGGACTCATGCTACACCCTCTATGTCCCTTGGGGTACCAAGCAATGTTTAGGATCATTCTAATGGTTCTTATAAGTCCAAATACACATTCCTAGACCATTATAAGCCTTTAAAATACTCTCTCAATCATTCTACACTTGTTAGAACCTCCAAGGACTCATGTTACACCCTCTACGTCCCTTGGGGTACCAAGCAATGTTTAGGATCATTCTAATGGTTCTTCTAAGTCCTAATACACATTCCTAGACCATTCTAAGCCTTTAGAATACTCTCTTAACCATTCTACACTTGTTAGAACCTCCAAGGACTCATGCTACACTCTCCACGTCCATTAGGGTACCAAACATTGTTTAGGATCATTCTAAATGTTCGTATATGTCCTAATACACATTCCTAGACCATTATAAGCCTTTAGAATACATTCTTAACCATTCTACACTTGTTAGAACCTCCAAGGACTCATGTTACACCCTCTACGTCCCTTGGGGTACCAAGCAATGTTTAGGATCATTCTAATGGTTCCTATATGTCCTAATACACATTGCTAGACCATTCTAAGACTTTAGAATACTCTCATAACCATTCTACACTTGTTACAACCTCCAAGGACTCATGCTACACCCTCTACGTCCCTTGGGGTACCAAGCAATGTTTAGGATCATTCTAAATGTTCGTATATGTCCTAATACACATTCCTAGACCATTCTAAGCCTTTAGAATACATTCATAACCATTCTACACTTGTTAGAACCTCCAAGGACTCATGCTACACCCTCTACGTCCCTTGGGGTACCAAGCGATGTTTTGAATCATTCTAAATGTTCGTATATATCCTAATACACATTCCTAGACCATTCTAAGCCTTTAGAATACTTTCATAACCATTCTACACTTGTTAGAACCTACAAGGACTCATGCTATACCCTCTATGTCCCTTGGGGTACCAAGCAATGTTTAGGATCATTCTAATGGTTCTTATAAGTCCAAATACACATTCCTAGACCATTATAAGCCTTTAGAATACTCTCTCAATCATTCTACACTTGTTAGAACCTCCAAGGACTCATGTTACACCCTCTACGTCCCTTGGGGTACCAAGCAATGTTTAGGATCATTCTAATGGTTCTTCTAAGTCCTAATACACATTCCTAGACCATTCTAAGCCTTTAGAATACTCTCTTAACCATTCTACACTTGTTAGAACCTCCAAGGACTCATGCTACACTCTCCATATCCATTAGGGTACCAAGCATTGTTTAGGATCATTCTAAATGTTCGTATATGTCCTAATACACATTCCTAGACCATTATAAGCCTTTAGAATACATTCTTAACCATTCTACACTTGTTAGAACCTCCAAGGACTCATGCTACACCCTCTACGTCCCTTGGGGTACCAAGCAATGTTTAGGATCATTCTAATGGTTCCTATATGTCCTAATACACATTGCTAGACCATTCTAAGACTTTAGAATACTCTCATAACCATTCTACACTTGTTACAACCTCCAAGGACTCATGCTACACCCTCTACGTCCCTTGGGGTACCAAGCAATGTTTAGGATCATTCTAAATGTTCGTATATGTCCTAATACACATTCCTAGACCATTCTAAGCCTTTAGAATACATTCATAACCATTCTACACTTGTTAGAACCTCCAAGGACTCATGCTACACCCTCTACGTCCCTTGGGGTACCAAGCGATGTTTTGAATCATTCTAAATGTTCGTATATATCCTAATACACATTCCTAGACCATTCTAAGCCTTTAGAATACTTTCATAACCATTCTACACTTGTTAGAACCTACAAGGACTCATGCTACACCCTCTATGTCCCTTGGGGTACCAAGCAATGTTTAGGATCATTCTAATGGTTCTTCTAAGTCCTAATACACATTCCTAGACCATTCTAAGCCTTTAGAATACTCTCTTAACCATTCTACACTTGTTAGAACCTCCAAGGACTCATGCTACACTCTCCATGTCCATTAGGGTACCAAGCATTGTTTAGGATCATTCTAAATGTTCGTATATGTCCTAATACACATTCCTAGACCATTCTAAGCCTTTAGAATACATTCATAACCATTCTACACTTTTGAGAACCTCCAAGGACTGATGCTACACCCTCTACGTCCCTTGGGGTACCAAGCGATGTTTTGGATCATTCTAAATGTTCGTATATATCCTAATACACATTCCTAGACCATTCTAAGCCTTTAGAATACTCTCATAACCATTCTACACTTGTTAGAACCTCCAAGGACTCATGCTACACCCTCTACGTCCCTTGGGGTACCAAGCAATGTTTAGGATCATTCTAATGGTTCCTATATGTCCTAATACACATTGCTAGACCGTTCTAAGACTTTAGAATACTCTCATAACCATTCCACACTTGTTAGAACCTCCAAGGACTCATGCTACACCCTCTACGTCCCTTGGGGTACCAAGCAATGTTTAGGATCATTCTAATGGTTTTTATAAGTCCTAATACACATTCCTAGACCATTCTAAGCCTTTAGATTACTCTCTTAACCATTCTACCCTTGTTAGAACCTCCAAGGACTCATGCTACACCCTCTACGTCCCTTCGGGTACCAAGCAATGTTTAGGATCATTCTAATGGTTCTTATAAGTTCTAATACACATTCCTAGACCATTCTAAGCCTTTAGAATACTCTCATAACCATTCTACACTTGTTAGAACCTCCAAGGACTCATTCTACACCCTCTACGTCCCTTCGGGTACTAGGCAATGTTTAGGATCATTCTAATGGTTCTTTTATGTCCTAATACACATTTCTAGACCATTCTAAGCCTTTAGAATACATTCTTATCCATTCTACACTTGTTAGAACCTCCAAGGACTCATGCTACACCCTCTACGTCCCTTCGGGTAGCAAGCAATGTTTAGGATCATTCTAAATGTTCGTATATGTCCTAATACACATTCCTAGACCATTCTAAGCCTTTAGAATACATTCATAACCATTCTACACTTGTTAGAACCTCCAAGGACTCATGCTACACCCTCTACGTCCCTTGGGGTACCAAGCAAAGTTTAGGATCATTCTAAATGTTCGTATATATCCTAATACACATTCCTAGACCATTTTAAGCCTTTAGAATACTCTCTTAACCATTCTACAATTGTTAGAACCTCCAAGGACTCATGCTACACCCTCTACGTCCCTTCGGGTACCAAGCAATGTTTAGGATCATTCTAATGGTTACTATATGTCCTAATACACATTGCTAGACCATTCTAAGACTTTAGAATACTCTCATAACCATTCTACACTTGTTAGAACCTCCAAGGACTCATGCTACACCCTCTACGTCCCTTCGGGTACCAAGCAATGTTTAGGATCATTCTAATGGTTCTTATAAGTTCTAATACACATTCCTAGACCATTCTAAGCCTTTAGAATACTCTCATAACCATTCTACACTTGTTAGAACCTCCAAGGACTCATTCTACACCCTCTACGTCCCTTCGGGTACTAGGCAATGTTTAGGATCATTCTAATGGTTCTTTTATGTCCTAATACACATTCCTAGACCATTCTAAGCCTTTAGAATACATTCTTATCCATTCTACACTTGTTAGAACCTCCAAGGACTCATGCTACACCCTCTACGTCCCTTCGGCTAGCAAGCAATGTTTAGGATCATTCTAAATGTTCGTATATGTCCTAATACACATTCCTAGACCATTCTAAGCCTTTAGAAGACATTCATAACCATTCTACACTTGTTAGAACCTCCAAGGACTCATGCTACACCCTCTACGTCCCTTGGGGTACCAAGCAAAGTTTAGGATCATTCTAAATGTTCGTATATATCCTAATACACATTCCTAGACCATTTTAAGCCTTTAGAATACTCTCTTAACCATTCTACAATTGTTAGAACCTCCAAGGACTCATGCTACACCCTCTACGTCCCTTCGGGTACCAAGCAATGTTTAGGATCATTCTAATGGTTACTATATGTCCTAATACACATTGCTAGACCATTCTAAGACTTTAGAATACTCTCATAACCATTCTACACTTGTTAGAACCTCCAAGGACTCATGCTACACCCTCTACGTCCCTTCGGGTACCAAGCAATGTTTAGGATCATTCTAATGGTTCTTATAAGTTCTAATACACATTCCTAGACCATTCTAAGCCTTTAGAATACTCTCATAACCATTCTACACTTGTTAGAACCTCCAAGGACTCATTCTACACCCTCTACGTCCCTTCGGGTACTAGGCAATGTTTAGGATCATTCTAATGGTTCTTTTATGTCCTAATACACATTCCTAGACCATTCTAAGCCTTTAGAATACATTCTTATCCATTCTACACTTGTTAGAACCTCCAAGGACTCATGCTACACCCTCTACGTCCCTTCGGCTAGCAAGCAATGTTTAGGATCATTCTAAATGTTCGTATATGTCCTAATACACATTCCTAGACCATTCTAAGCCTTTAGAAGACATTCATAACCATTCTACACTTGTTAGAACCTCCAAGGACTCATGCTACACCCTCTACGTCCCTTGGGGTACCAAGCAAAGCTTAGGATCATTCTAAATGTTCGTATATATCCTAATACACATTCCTAGACCATTTTAAGCCTTTAGAATACTCTCTTAACCATTCTACAATTGTTAGAACCTCCAAGGACTCATGCTACACCCTCTACGTCCCTTCGGGTACCAAGCAATGTTTAGGATCATTCTAATGGTTACTATATGTCCTAATACACATTGCTAGACCATTCTAAGACTTTAGAATACTCTCATAACCATTCTACACTTGTTAGAACCTCCAAGGACTCATGCTACACCCTCTACGTCCCTTCGGGTACCAAGCAATGTTTAGGATCATTCTAATGGTTCTTATAAGTTCTAATACACATTCCTAGACCATTCTAAGCCTTTAGAATACTCTCATAACCATTCTACACTTGTTAGAACCTCCAAGGACTCATTCTACACCCTCTACGTCCCTTCGGGTACTAGGCAATGTTTAGGATCATTCTAATGGTTCTTTTATGTCCTAATACACATTCCTAGACCATTCTAAGCCTTTAGAATACATTCTTATCCATTCTACACTTGTTAGAACCTCCAAGGACTCATGCTACACCCTCTACGTCCCTTCGGCTAGCAAGCAATGTTTAGGATCATTCTAAATGTTCGTATATGTCCTAATACACATTCCTAGACCATTCTAAGCCTTTAGAAGACATTCATAACCATTCTACACTTGTTAGAACCTCCAAGGACTCATGCTACACCCTCTACGTCCCTTGGGGTACCAAGCAAAGTTTAGGATCATTCTAAATGTTCGTATATATCCTAATACACATTCCTAGACCATTTTAAGCCTTTAGAATACTCTCTTAACCATTCTACAATTGTTAGAACCTCCAAGGACTCATGCTACACCCTCTACGTCCCTTCGGGTACCAAGCAATGTTTAGGATCATTCTAATGGTTCCTATATGTCCTAATACACATTGCTAGACCATTCTAAGACTTTAGAATACTCTCATAACCATTCTACACTTGTTAGAACCTCCAAGGACTCATGCTACACCCTCTACGTCCCTTCGGGTACCAAGCAATGTTTAGGATCATTCTAATGGTTCTTATAAGTTCTAATACACATTCCTAGACCATTCTAAGCCTTTAGAATACTCTCATAACCATTCTACACTTGTTAGAACCTCCAAGGACTCATTCTACACCCTCTACGTCCCTTCGGGTACTAGGCAATGTTTAGGATCATTCTAATGGTTCTTTTATGTCCTAATACACATTCCTAGACCATTCTAAGCCTTTAGAATACATTCTTATCCATTCTACACTTGTTAGAACCTCCAAGGACTCATGTTACACCCTCTACGTCCCTTGGGGTACCAAGCAATGTTTAGGATCATTCTAATGGTTCTTCTAAGTCCTAATACACATTTCTAGAAAATTCTAAGCCTTTAGAATACTCTCTTAACCATTCTACACTTGTTAGAACCTCCAAGGACTCATGCTACACCCTCTACGTCCCTTGGGGTACCAAGCAAAGTTTAGGATCATTCTAAATGTTCGTATATATCCTAATACACATTCCTAGACCATTTTAAGCCTTTAGAATACTCTCTTAACCATTCTACAATTGTTAGAACCTCCAAGGACTCATGCTACACCCTCTACGTCCCTTCGGGTACCAAGCAATGTTTAGGATCATTCTAATGGTTCCTATATGTCCTAATACACATTGCTAGACCATTCTAAGACTTTAGAATACTCTCATAACCATTCTACACTTGTTAGAACCTCCAAGGACTCATGCTACACCCTCTACGTCCCTTCGGGTACCAAGCAATGTTTAGGATCATTCTAATGGTTCTTATAAGTTCTAATACACATTCCTAGACCATTCTAAGCCTTTAGAATACTCTCATAACCATTCTACACTTGTTAGAACCTCCAAGGACTCATTCTACACCCTCTACGTCCCTTCGGGTACTAGGCAATGTTTAGGATCATTCTAATGGTTCTTTTATGTCCTAATACACATTCCTAGACCATTCTAAGCCTTTAGAATACATTCTTATCCATTCTAATCTTGTTAGAACCTCTAAGGACTCATGCTACACCCTCTACGTCCCTTCGGGTAGCAAGCAATGTTTAGGATCATTCTAAATGTTCGTATATGTCCTAATACACATTCCTAGACCATTCTAAGCCTTTAGAAGACATTCATAACCATTCTACACTTGTTAGAACCTCCAAGGACTCATGCTACACCCTCTACGTCCCTTGGGGTACCAAGCAAAGTTTAGGATCATTCTAAATGTTCGTATATATCCTAATACACATTCCTAGACCATTTTAAGCCTTTAGAATACTCTCTTAACCATTCTACAATTGTTAGAACCTCCAAGGACTCATGCTACACCCTCTACGTCCCTTCGGGTACCAAGCAATGTTTAGGATCATTCTAATGGTTCCTATATGTCCTAATACACATTGCTAGACCATTCTAAGACTTTAGAATACTCTCATAACCATTCTACACTTGTTAGAACCTCCAAGGACTCATGCTACACCCTCTACGTCCCTTCGGGTACCAAGCAATGTTTAGGATCATTCTAATGGTTCTTATAAGTTCTAATACACATTCCTAGACCATTCTAAGCCTTTAGAATACTCTCATAACCATTCTACACTTGTTAGAACCTCCAAGGACTCATTCTACACCCTCTACGTCCCTTCGGGTACTAGGCAATGTTTAGGATCATTCTAATGGTTCTTTTATGTCCTAATACACATTCCTAGACCATTCTAAGCCTTTAGAATACATTCTTATCCATTCTACACTTGTTAGAACCTCCAAGGACTCATGCTACACCCTCTACGTCCCTTCGGGTACCAAGCAATGTTTAGGATCATTCTAAATGTTCTTATATGTCCTAATACACATTCCTAGACCATTCTAACCCTTTAGAATACATTCATAACCATTCTACACTTGTTAGAACCTCCAAGGACTCATGCTACACCCTCTACGTCCCTTGGGGTACCAAGCAATGTTTAGGATCATTCTAAATGTTCGTATATATCCTAATACACATTCCTAGACCATTCTAAGCCTTTAGAATATTCTCTTAACCATTCTACACTTGTTAGAACCTCCAAGGACTCATGCTACTCCCTCTACATCCTTTGCGGTACGAAGCAATGTTTAGGATCATTCTAATGGTTCTTATAACTCCTAATACACATTCCTAGACCATTATAAGCCTTTAGAATACTCTCTCAATCATTCGACACTTGTTAGAACCTCCAAGGACTCATGTTACACCCTCAACGTCCCTTGGGGTACCAAGCAATGTTTAGGATCATTCTAATGGTTCTTCTAAGTCCTAATACACATTCCTAGACCATTCTAAGCGTTTAGAATACTCTCTTAACCATTCTACACTTGTTAGAACCTCCAAGGACTCATGCTACACCCTCTACGTCCCTTCGGGTAGCAAGCAATGTTTAGGATCATTCTAAATGTTCGTATATGTCCTAATACACATTCCTAGACCATTCTAAGCCTTTAGAATACATTCATAACCATTCTACACTTGTTAGAACCTCCAAGGACTCATGCTATACCCTCTATGTCCCTCGGGGTACCAAGCAATGTTTAGGATCATTCTAATGGTTCTTCTAAGTCCTAATACACATTCCTAGACCATTCTAAGCCTTTAGAATACTCTCTTAACCATTCTACACTTGTTAGAACCTCCAAGGACTCATGCTACACTCTCCATGTCCATTAGGGTACCAAGCATTGTTTAGGATCATTCTAAATGTTCGTATATGTCCTAATACACATTCCTAGACCATTATAAGCCTTTAGAATACATTCTTAACCATTCTACACTTGTTAGAACCTCCAAGGAGTCATGCTACACCCTCTATGTCTCTTGGGGTACCAAGCAATGTTTAGGATAATTCTAATGGTTCCTATATGTCCTAATACACATTGCTATACCATTCTAAGACTTTAGAATACTCTCATAACCATTCTACACTTGTTAGAACCTCCAAGGACTCATGCTACACCCTCTACGTCCCTTGGGATAACAAGCAATGTTTAGGATCATTCTAACGGTTCTTATAAGTCCTAATACACATTCCTAGACCACTCTAAGCCTTTAGATTACTCTCTTAACCATTCTACACTTGTTAGAACCTCCAAGGACTCATGCTACACCCTCTACATCCCTTCGGGTACCAAGCAATGTTTAGGATCATTCTAATGGTTCTTATAAGTTCTAATACACATTCCTAGACCATTCTAAGCCTTTAGAATACTCTCTTAACCATTCTACACTTGTTAGAACCTCCAAGGACTCATGCACACCCTCTACGTCCCTTCGGGTAGCAAGCAATGTTTAGGATCATTCTAAATGTTTGTATATGTCCTAATACACATTCCTAGACCATTCTAAGCCTTTAGAATACATTCTTAACCATTCTACACTTGTTAGAACCTCCAAGGACTCATGCTACACCCTCTACGTCCCTTGGGGTACCAAGCAATGTTTAGGATCATTCTAATGGTTCTTATAAGTCCTAATACACATTCGTAGACTATTCTAAGCCTTTAGATTACTCTCTTAACCATTCTACACTTGTTAGAACCTCCAAGGACTCATGCTTCACCCTCTACGTCCCTTCGGGTACCAAGCAATGTTTAGGATCATTCTAATGGTTCTTATAAGTCCTAATACACATTCCTAGACCATTCTAAGCCTTTAGAATACTCTCATAACCATTCTACACTTGTTAGAACCTCCAAGGACTCATTCTACACCCTCTACGTCCCTTTGGGTACCAGGCAATGTTTAATATCATTCTAATGGTTCTTTTAAGTCCTAATACACATTCCTAGACCATTCTAAGCCTTTAGAATACATTCTTATCCATTCTACACTTGTTAGAACCTCCAAGGACTCATGCTACACCCTCTACGTCCCTTCGGGTAGCAAGCAATGTTTAGGATCATTCTAAATGTTCGTATATGTCCTAATACACATTCCTAGACCATTCTAAGCCTTTAGAATACATTCATAACCATTCTGCACTTGTTAGAACCTCCAAGGACTCATGCTACACCCTCTACGTCCCTTGGGGTACCAAGCAATGTTTAGGATCATTCTAAATGTTCGTATATATCCTAATACACATTCCTAGACCATTTTAAGCCTTTAGAATACTCTCTTAACCATTCTACAATTGTTAGAACCTCCAAGGACTCATGCTACACCCTCTACGTCCCTTCGGGTACCAAGCAATGTTTAGGATCATTCTAATGGTTCCTATATGTCCTAATACACATTGCTAGACCATTCTAAGACTTTAGAATACTCTCATAACCATTCCACACTTGTTAGAACCTCCAAGGACTCATGCTACACCCTCTACGTCCCTTGGGGTACCAAGCAATGTTTAGGATCATTCTAATGGTTCTTATAAGTCCTAATACACATTCCTAGACCATTCTAAGCCTTTAGATTACTCTCTTAACCATTCTACACTTGTTAGAACCTCCAAGGACTCATGCACACCCTCTACGTCCCTTCGGGTAGCAAGCAATGTTTAGGATCATTCTAAATGTTTGTATATGTCCTAATACACATTCCTAGACCATTCTAAGCCTTTAGAATACATTCTTAACCATTCTACACTTGTTAGAACCTCCAAGGACTCATGCTACACCCTCTACGTCCCTTGGGGTACCAAGCAATGTTTAGGATCATTCTAATGGTTCTTATAAGTCCTAATACACATTCGTAGACTATTCTAAGCCTTTAGATTACTCTCTTAACCATTCTACACTTGTTAGAACCTCCAAGGACTCATGCTTCACCCTCTACGTCCCTTCGGGTACCAAGCAATGTTTAGGATCATTCTAATGGTTCTTATAAGTCCTAATACACATTCCTAGACCATTCTAAGCCTTTAGATTACTCTCTTAACCATTCTACACTTGTTAGAACCTCCAAGGACTCATGCTACACCCTCTACGTCCCTTCGGGTACCAAGCAATGTTTAGGATCATTCTAATGGTTCTTATAAGTTCTAATACACATTCCTAGACCAGTCTAAGCCTTTAGAATACTCTCTTAACCATTCAACACTTGTTAGAACCTCCAAGGACTCAAGCTACACCCTCTACGTCCCTTCGGGTACCAAGCAATGTTTTGGATCATTCTAAATGTTCGTATATGTCCTAATATACATTCCTAGACCATTCTAAGCCTTTAGAATACATTCTTAACCATTCTACACTTGTTAGAACCTCCAAGGACTCATGCTACACCCTCTACGTCCCTTCGGGTACCAAGCAATGTTTAGGATCATTCTAATGGTTCTTATAAGTCCTAATACACATTCCTTGACCATTCTAAGCCTTTAGAATACTCTCATAACCATTCTACACTTGTTAGAACCTCTAAGGACTCATTCTACACCCTCTACGTCCCTTCGGGTACCAGGCAATGTTTAGGATCATTCTAATGGTTCTTTTAAGTCCTAATACACATTCCTAGACCATTCTAAGCCTTTAGAATACATTCTTATGCATTCTACACTTGTTAGAACCTCCAAGGACTCATGCTACACCCTCTACATCCCTTCGGGTACCAAGCAATGTTTAGGATCATTCTAAATGTTCGTATATGTCCTAATACACATTCCTAGACCATTCTAAGCCTTTAGAATACATTCATAACCATTCTACACTTGTTAGAACCTCCAAGGACTCATGCTACACCCTCTACGTCCCTTGGGGTACCAAGCAATGTTTAGGATCATTCTAAATGTTCGTATATATCCTAATACACATTCCTAGACCATTCTAAGCCTTTAGAATACTCTCTTAACCATTCTACAATTGTTAGAACCTCCAAGGACTCGTGCTACACCCTCTACGTCCCTTCGGGTACCAGGCAACGTTTAGGATCATTCTAATGGTTCTTTTAAGTCCTAATACACATTCCTAGACCATTCTAAGCCTTTAGAATACTCTCTTAACCATTCTACACTTGTTAAAACCTCCAAGGACTCATGCTACACCTTCTACATCCTTTGCGGTACGAAGCAATGTTTAGGATCATTCTAATGGTTCTTATAAGTCCTAATACACATTCCTTGACCATTATAAGCCTTTAGAATACTCTCTCAATCATTCGACACTTGTTAGAACCTCCAAGGACTCATGTTACACCCTCTACGTCCCTTGGGGTACCAAGCAATGTTTAGGATCATTCTAATGGTTCTTGTAA